>VXBI01005972.1:4443-33841 GCA_013397375.1 Toxostoma redivivum | reverse complement strand
TTTTTTTTTTTTCTTTTTTTACTCCTATGAGGATATCTTTGCAGTAAGGTTTGCTGCGTGGAAAAGGTGGATTCACCTCCCTCTCCCTGAGATACAAGTGCAATACAAGGTTCTTTTTCGAAACACACCAGCACAGGCTGCGTTATTATCACCCTAACTTCAGATATGACTCTGTGTTGTTACAGTTTGATTAATTTGAGGTCCTTTGATGGTATTAGAATTGTATAATATAAGATTTGCTTCTAGAGAGGAAAGAAATCACATTATTTCAATCGTGTAACTGAAAATGCTGTGACTTAAAATGTGCTAGTAGTTTGATATGTGATTTGGAAGGTCAGTAATGTTGGGACATAATAACGGGAGTATTGTTTTACACTATTAGCTTTTAACATAATTTAGTGGAGATGGAGATATAGACTGACCTTCTGATTCGAAGTAACATCTTCACTTGCAAGGATATTGATTTGTTAGTGTGCAATTTTTTTTCTTCACAGAATTAACTAGGTTGGAAAAGACCTTTAAGGCCACCGGTTCCAACTTATTTTTATCCTTATGCTCACTATAAGCATAAGAATAGGTCCTATACTTATACATACAGATGCATAAAATCCACGATCAATACTATTTCAAGACTAGACAGCGATAACCTGCAACCCTGCCACGCATCACTATTGATTTGAAATCTTAAGACACTTAACAAACAAAACCAACGAGGTTTTCTCCTTGGATTTACCTCTACGTGGCTATCATTAATGCCAGAGAGCACAAGAAGAACTGCAATATACTTTGCCTTTTGGGTGGGGGATCATCTTAATTTCTTAGACTTTACAGACTTCTAAAAATCCAATCTTTTAAACGTTATTTATTTATTTTTAAATTTTATTTATTTGTTTGTAATAAATTGTTTGTCTGTGCCGAGGGCCGCTTTGTACCATGCATTGTAGAAAAACCACGATGTGGTGGGAGTTCACCACAAGCAAGTGAGGGTCTAGCCTCAAATGTTGCACCCTCGTCTTGCAATGCTACTTGCTCCAGAAACTTCGCAAGGAAGCCTCAGAAAGCCAGTAAATGCAGATATTTTAGTGTACTTCTGACTTGTCTATTCAAGGATAAATATGTGCTTATTTCTCCTCGTCCGAGGATATCTCTGCTTTCGGCTAATAGTAAATGCAGATATAAAATCACCGTGTTTCTCTTCTAGCTATGCAGAGCTCTTCGGGGGTTTTATCTGCACAGCGGATACTTCTGCGGCCTTGAACTGGTCTTCTGCAAATTAGGAAAAAAAAGGAGATTAGGGAACTGACATTGTGAGGGGTGGCGGGGAGGGGAAAAAAAAAACGCAACCAAAAAAAAAGGAAAGCAAAACCTTGAAAAACACCCTTATTTCCCTTGCCTCTTACAAAGGTCTGCTCGGAGCTTCGAGGTGGCAGAATAAAAACTTCACGGTGCGGGTCGTGGGTACCGACCACCCACTACCCCTCGGCGGCCGCGGGGGGGGTCGCTGGGGGCGGGAGTATGTGTCACAGGCGTGTTCGGGGCATGCAGCGGGGAGACGCTTGGCGGAAAGCCAAGGGGAGGAGCCAGATGCTTGGATTTTGAGGATCTGTACAGCTGCAAGGCAAAGCGACATTCTTCTGCCTAGCCTCCGGCTGCGCGGCTGGAGCTGCACCTTACCCTGGCGGGCTCTCGCAGCGGTTTTCCTGCTCCCGGGAGGCTATGGGAGGGCCAGGTTGAAGCGATCCTCTTCTATCCGGTGCCTTGAGTTTGGTTGCAGACTTGCTACGGGCACGGCTCCCTTCCTCATCCGGTCCGCCAGCTCTCGGCAGGCGCAGAACGGAGGGATGGACACCCGACCCACCGCTCGGAGAAACTCGGGCAAGGCAGGATCCCTTTCAGAGACAGAAACCAGAGCCATCACTGGCACAAAAAGTTCCTCTCTATCTCGGGAAAGTTCAGGTCCGTAGTTCCTTCGCCATGCCGTCGACCCCCCGCGTTAGATGCTCCCACCTGCCCCGGCCGAGCCAGTGCCGTGGAAGCTGTTTTCCCGTGGATCTGCGCCCTGCTCCCCCGCCTTCGGAACCCGCCCCGATATGGGGAGAGGTTGGGGGCGCAAGGCCGCCGCCCCCATCTCCTCTCCCCGGTGAGAGGAAAACTCCGCGAGAGCCGCCCGTTCTTGAGGCGTTGATGAAACCGGCTGCCCTCCGAGGCGCCGTGCTTGAGGACCAGGCTGCCGGCATCCCGCGGTCCTTCGCCGTCCTGCCGGCGTCCCTGGCCCCGGGCGGGTGCGCGGATTTACCTCGCCCGCTGGGAGCCGCGGGAGGGGGGATGCCGCAGCGCCCGCTCCGCCGGAGGAGAGCGAGGCCCGGCTGTACGGGGCGGGCAGGAGGGGGAGGGGGTGCAAAGGGGCGGCCACTGCCCTCGGGAAAGGAGGAGCTGGGTAGCAGCGACGGGCGAGATCGCAGCCAGGGGAGAGGGAAAGCCAGCGGCGGCCGTGCGGCTCAGGTCGGCGGGGGGCGATGGAGGGGTCTCCGCGGAGCGACGGCGACCGCCTGTGCAGCGCCGCCGCCCGCGGGGACCACGAAGAGGTGAGGAGGCTGCTGGACNAAAAAAAACGCAACCAAAAAAAAAGGAAAGCAAAACCTTGAAAAACACCCTTATTTCCCTTGCCTCTTACAAAGGTCTGCTCGGAGCTTCGAGGTGGCAGAATAAAAACTTCACGGTGCGGGTCGTGGGTACCGACCACCCACTACCCCTCGGCGGCCGCGGGGGGGGTCGCTGGGGGCGGGAGTATGTGTCACAGGCGTGTTCGGGGCATGCAGCGGGGAGACGCTTGGCGGAAAGCCAAGGGGAGGAGCCAGATGCTTGGATTTTGAGGATCTGTACAGCTGCAAGGCAAAGCGACATTCTTCTGCCTAGCCTCCGGCTGCGCGGCTGGAGCTGCACCTTACCCTGGCGGGCTCTCGCAGCGGTTTTCCTGCTCCCGGGAGGCTATGGGAGGGCCAGGTTGAAGCGATCCTCTTCTATCCGGTGCCTTGAGTTTGNTACGGTGCACGGCGGAGAGGGGATAGCTGGATGGGGGGCAGGGGGGAAGCTGTGATCTGCCGCGTCGGCGGGGAAGGGTGGATATCTCGTTTTTAGAATGAATTTTTATTGTTATGACGGGGACCGTACTCCAGCCGCAGCTGTCTGAATTCATATGGCCCCTCTACTTTTTACTAAGCCCTGCCGTCCTGAAAATACAAAATGGAGTTACATGGGGAACCGCTGGCTGCAAACGAATTTTTCTAGGGGGTACTCAAAGTGAGAAGTAGGACTGCAAAATCCGCTTCCAGATAACCTATCCAGATAGATTTGGAGCAAATGTCGAGCAAATGTCTCGGTTTTTAAAATATAGCCCGAACAAGAATTTTTTCCCCGAGGAAATCGAAGTGGAGTCCCTTTCTAGTATATTCACGAACGAAGAACCTAGAAACTGTGCTGGTACAAATTGTAACTGGAAACTAGGTATATATTAATAGCCATCTCTTTTTTTTAAATTTTATTTTAGTAGTACTAATTTTAATATGTGTAGTAGTAGTAATTTTAATATTTGTAGTAGTAGTAATTTTAATAAGTGGGAGTATTTATTGAGAGAGAGATGTTAAAAGTACCAGATATCAGTATGTAGAGTTGTTTTCTAGGCACTTTGAGAGTTAAAAGTGTGTTATATTAATCGACATACTTAAGTATACACTTTTTAAATGTTCGTTGAATGATTCATATACTGTGATTTAAAGTAGAGTTGTGTATCTCACAAAGAAGATTCTTCGAGTTGCCACTTTAAGCGATATATTTAATGATTCATCAGCTAAGCTAATCAGCCATTTTGGTCCTTGCACTTTACATGAAATATGAAATATTTTTTTTAAGTAGATTACCGGGAAAGTGATTAGTTTTAGTTCTGTTTTATGTTCAAATTACAGATGAAAAGAATCTCCAAACTCTTACACTCTTTCCTTTCCTCATTTCAGACGAAGTTCTCTTTCTCTGGTCAGCAACTTACAAAATGGCCGATACTCGAATATGTGGACCTTTTTTTCTTTCTGGAAAGGATTAGTATCGGGAATTTATATATTATGACATTTATAAGTATTTTCACACTTTCACTATAAATAAACCAGATTACTTGAAGAGCACAAACCAAAGTCCCAAGAAATAAATTGATAGAAAAACCTATTGTCTTAAGATCTTTTTCAAAGTGTTAAGTCGCAATTTATGGCAGTTAAAATTCCATTGAAAATGACCAGGCAGTAAGGGAAATAAAACCTCATGTGCAAATTTATTTTGGTTTTTCGTTGATTTGGGTTTTTTTCTGGGTTTTGTCCAATCGTATATGATTAAACATTACCAGAAATTTCTGCTACTGGCAGAAAAGCAGAATGTCATTAGGAATTTGCCATTTAGGCACAAAATATCATTCGAAAATTTTCATCAATTGAGTTTTGTGTATAGCTTGTGAGCACTCAGCAGCTGCTCTCACACCTCTGAGAAAAAGACAGAGCTGAAAGAGGAAAATAATAAAAAAAGAAAAAAAAGGAAAAGAAAAAGAAAAAAGAAAAATCCTCTTGGTCCAAAACTCAGAAATAGAAAAGTCGAAAATATCCACACCCAGGTGCATTGCCCCATTACTGTGCCGGCCGTTGATAAATCGATAATGCATTCTAAGTGATAGCAATCTTAATGCAAGGTCCCTCAGGGCTGTCACAAGATATATGATGTGTATATATAGTATACAAATATTTACAAACTCTTTATGTGTATAAATATATGTAATGTATTTTAATATGTGTGTATGTCTAAATACATTTATAATATATACATGCATTATTCATTATATAATAAAGGGTACATTACATAAACGGTATCTATATTGTGTGTATATATCTTTACACACACATAACAGCTTCTGTGTCTGTGTATAAACATGTGTGTGTACATACATATATGCTTATACACACACCACAAGTACCATTTATACCACGGTGTATATAAATGATATAAATGTGAAGCAGAACAAACACGTGTTGTACCTAGTCTGGAAACCACTAGCTAGTATCTTAAATTTATCATCTAATCATAGACTATCTAGAGTTGGAAGGGACCCGCACGGATGACCGCAAACGGCTGTCACAATATATGCAGGTCACGACTACAAGTAGCCGACACAGCAGAACTACACCCCAAGAGACGCCGGTCCCGCCGCCNNNNCGAGTCCTTGTGCCCTCGCCCCTTGCAGCCCACCTCCCTACCCGCGAGCATCCCCGCCGCCGAGTCACCAGCGAGCCATCGCGGCTGGCGGCGCTCCCGGTGTCCGACTGCTGGAAAAAGTCTTCCTTTCTCTCGTTAACTCCAGGGCTCCTCCCGTGCGTCCCGGGCACCCCGTCTCCCGCTTCTGCGAAAAGACATGTGCTGAGATTTTGTCAGTTTCCTGAGAAAAAGATGAAAAAAATTCCAAAACACAATCAAGATTAGCGCTACTGTTTCTCCTTCTCATGCTCTCCGGCGGGCAGAGCACAAGCAGCAGACGGTTCTTTTGTGCTCTAGGGGGAAAAAGAAATTTAAATGTTCGTCTTCCCCCCTCCCTTTTTTTTTTTTTTATACAGTAAAGCTTCTTAGAGAAGTGAGAACGCTGTTTCCCCTACTGGCTGCAGTTATTCCTTGAGATCCTTCTATGTTCTCACACTCGGAAATAGTGAACGCTTTAGCTATATCATTCAAAAATTTAATTAATCCCCAAATCTTCTCCCCTCGCCAGCCCACTCAACATACAGTTTTAACACCGAGATATAACAGTGATTGAATGGTAAAAATTTTTACGCTAATCAGCGTTACAGCTTGGGAACCACATTTTCTGTAGCTCTATTCACGGAAATTCGTGTCAGAAATCAATTGGCAATCAATTAGTTACTACATCGTTTTTTGCATTTGGAGACCCCATTTGCTCAGAAGATATGGACAACGAGCTTCTTATTTTTAAAACAGCTTTCCGGATCTCTAGACCAGATATTTGGAAACAACAGCAAATTACCGAGTTTGGTTATACATCTGGAACTTTTCACAGTTTTTGTTTTTTGTTTTCTGTTTTCTATGTAATTCCTATCATCTATCCGATGTTCTTACCACTTATGTGTGATGAAATGTCTGCTATTATTCAGTAATAAAGCATGAAAACCATTGGCTTAAAAACAATTCCCTCTTTAATGGTTCTCTATGCAGCACTACTTAGTTGGGTGGCGTTATTTATTTCAACTACGTTCGTTGCTTTCAATTTTTATGTGTGTGTCTGCGTAAATAAATACGGATACACACAGCACAATCACGCAGGTCGGATAACAGGACTTTTTGTAGGTATGCGTTATTTAAGCAGGTATACACGTAAGTTAAAAATAAGCAAATCTTTTATTTCCTTATTGAAAACAACACTAAAAGTGCAAAAGGAAATCTCACCTGCACTTTATACCTTTGTGTAACTTTATGATAAAAGTGAGAGAGTCTTTCTTTGGTTAGAGCACAGGTCCTGAAGCAGAGCCAGACCCATTTCTCTAAAATATAAGCAGGGACAGGGAATCACTCTACCCTCAGAGGGAAAAATAAATATATATATATTCTTTGGGGGACAAATGGAGAGCGAACCCTATCACAGAGAATGTCTGGGAGCAAACCCATAGAGGGCGGGTGGGACAAGTCGGACTCAGTGATGCTCCCTTTCCAACTCAGAATAGTACATAATTCTGTGAATGAACTTTTCGATTTTTCTCCCGACCCTCCAGGCAAGCGGGAGCCCTCCAGGCAAGCAGTTCAGCCTCTCGAGCTGGGACCTGAGGACAGGTGTTTGGCAGAGCTCGACAGGCGTGGCGGGGCGCTGAGCATCCATTCACACATCATCCATCCCAGCCTCTGGGCTCGCTGTCCTGTCCCTGCGCCGGCCCCCTTGCCTTCAGGCTGCTCACTCCGTGGGAAGGAGGGCCAGAGTTCCGGGAAGTCCCCTCCGAAGCATGGCAGTGGCATTCACACTAGGATGCCCACGGGGTTTTCACCAGCCTCCCCCGACTCGGGAAAGCTGTGAGAAAAGAGTGTAACCTTCCCAGAGGCTTTGGCCTCAGAGCTGCCAAAATTTCCGTGGGAAGTTGCCTGAAGAGAATGTAGAATTCTAGGCATGGAGTTATGTATGGTGATTCCAGAGGTGGTGTAAGTGTGGTTCATTCCTTGGGCAAGGAGCCAGCAGGACTGTGTGATACAAAAAAAGCACACCTAAATTGTTGCAAAGGCCAGCACCTGAATAATTTGACAAGATATTTTTCAATTCTCTGCCAAAGTTTAATAAAATATCTTCAGGTGTAATAGCACTTTGCAAAAGAGTTTGCTATTACACACTATGAAAAATGACTCTTTTAGAACATGGCTCCCAAGCTTTGCAACAGGTAACATCCCCTCCAAATTCACCCAGGTTTATTTTGTCTAAGAGTTCACAGGCTTTAAATTTTGTGTTCAAAGTTTCTGACAGCTTGAGGGAAAATAGGAAAAACAAGAAGTGTTTTAGAAAATGAAGTCATCTCCCCACCTTGCCTGGAATAAAGGTGTGGAAATGACATTAACTTCATTGCTTACTTACACAGAAAACGAGCCTCAAGTACTGTAAATCTCAGGAAGAAAATGGAAATGCTCAGAGCCCTTACAGAAGAAAGTGGGGATTTCAAGATTCAAAAGGCAAGCCAAAATACCAAGTGCTGGAGAGGGAACCTCTGAAGAAATTTGTGTCTTCTAAGTGCCCTGGTGAAGGGTTCACTCCCAGGGAAGAGATGATATACCTAGTTGCTTTATTATTTTTAAATCAGATTTCAACAATCCTAAACCAACACTCACTGAAGTAATTAAACTTTTTTTTTCTTCCCCCCCTCCCCAAACTCACAGGAAAAAGAGGCAGAAGTACTTTAAAATACTGTATGAACCGAAGACAGAACACTCTTTTTCTTTGTGGAAGTGTCCCCAGAGGACCAACCAATGTCTCCACATCCCTGTCTCTTACCATGTATTTCTAAGCATCTTTATGTTTTTAGTTGAAGCACTTGCAAAGAAAGTGTTTCTGTGCTGGAAAAAGTCCAAGAAGTTGTAGTGAAAGAAGAGGTGGTCCTCAGGAGTTGAAAACCAAGAATCTTGCAACTAAAGGCATCAGGCCGCCTCCTAGAAAGGTACACAGATGACTGCCACTGGATTGGCAGCGCTCTTGTTATCGAGTGTTAGTTCAGGATTGAGAGTGGGCTGTGAGAAGCCCTGTTTACACCTATAAGACCAAGGAGACAAAACATCTAAGGTGTAGCTGACACTATCAGCTGAGGTCATGTTTCAGAAATACCCTACTTCCTACCATAGAATTAGGTAGCTTTTGCTGGCATTGGCATAGTCACTCCTTTAAGGAAGCAGCCTCCAGCATGATTTTTAAACAGAAACATTCTTACTTGAGGAGCTGAGTGGCAATCTAGAACATGAGACTTTGACATCCCAGGTGGGAAAAGTGCCAGCATCAGCACCTTCTTCTCTCCATGGTGCTGGTTGTTGACAGGTAAGAAACCAGGCATGCTGATAGCTGAGAGGAAGGTATCCAGAACAGGGGAGAAAAGACACAGGTACAGCCTCAAGGAAGAGGTGCCTGGAGAAAGCAGAAACAAACATGGCTGCCTGTGCCTGAACACTCAACCCTACTCCACTCCATGTCTGCCCGGGTCAATGGTTTTGTTTAGCTTCTTAACACTCATCCTTGCAGAAATGCAATGCACCTGACTGATGAGCAGTGGCACATTAAATCG
Organism: Toxostoma redivivum; assembly: GCA_013397375.1. Taxonomy (NCBI): domain Eukaryota; kingdom Metazoa; phylum Chordata; class Aves; order Passeriformes; family Mimidae; genus Toxostoma; species Toxostoma redivivum. The sequence continues at coordinate 24,998 of VXBI01005972.1, read as the reverse complement.
TTCCTTGCCTATACAGAATAAGCACTTGAACACTGGTGGCTTTATTGTTTTGGTGTTTTTTTTTTTGTTTTGTTTTGTTTGGTTTGGTTTTTTGTTTGTTTTGTTTGTTTTGGGTTTTTTAAATTTTTTTTTTACATCTGTTTTCTCTTTAGATGGTGAGCAGCCTAAGGCCCAGAGAAGAAAATGGGAGTCAACCCAAGGTACCAGTAACACCATGGAGTGGAGAATTTGTACTGAACTGATCCAAGGACGCAGATTGTTCCACTGTTCTCACATGCAATTAAGAGGAAAGAAACTCCTACCACCACCATCCTCCTATTAGTCTATCTTGCTGGTTTACCTTCAGGATTTCAAAACCTTCTTGTATAGTTGATAAAAGCCCATAGAAAAGTTGCTTCCTATAAAGCACTAACTATTAAGATTCTAAGGTCAAATTAAAAGATTTCAGATTAAATGTCTTCTTTTTGTACTAGAGGAACCTCACTGCAGGAAACTAAAGAACTGGACAAACTTCATGTGTCCTCTAGAATACATTTCACTTACAACAGGCACTATTCTTAGGTCCAGCTGGGTCTCATTTATGATACTGCAATGTTCAGATTGAAAACATACTTTCAAGTGTGCCTAATCACACAGGTCTTTGCATCACAAATTGCCTGAGTCAATTCATAGCAAAGGTGGTGGAGAAACTGACAATCATCTAAATAATGGCAAACTTTTGCAAAACTGTGATAAAAATCTTAATTTCAATTCTTTTGCATTGTCCTGCTTCAGCCAACACTACAATGACACTGGGTAGAGGAAGCAGTGGTTAAAACAGTTAAGCCAGAATTTCCATCTTAGAATGCTGATCCTGCCCAGTGCTGAGCACCTCCTGAGTTAAATTCTCTTCCTACTGATACTCAGCTGGCTACAATAGACAAAATACTCTCTTGCTGGTTCGTTCTGAGAACATCAACTGCTCTCAGATCTGTTTTGAATACTAATACAAAAACTCAATTCTGATGTCATATGCCACCTGTGCAAATTCTGAGAGATGCTTTGGCTATTAGCATGAGTGTGAAGTATTACATGTGTTAGATAAATGAAAATGAGATATGAGTGGGCAATTTCATGTTAGCAAGATAGATCGATGTCAGGCCACAAAGAATGCTTAGAGAAAACAGAAAAAGGAGCAAATGAGTAAATCTAATGGCCTGCCTCCTAGTCTAGTGTGTGCTATATTTGAACCCACAGTATTGCATTGCCATCAGTACATTATACTGCTACTATGCACACTGGAGATGCTCTGAGCAAAATAAAGGGAGATCTTATTCAAGATAAAAGGACTTCAAAAGCCATGAATAGCTGGGCTAAGCAAAATACACCATTCAAACAATCAGGGTAGGAGATAATAGCAAGTCCACACTCAGCAAGTGCTCATGATACAAGTGTGGGCTTGGAATATAGGCAAGGGAGCTGAATGCTACTGAGTCCAAATAGAGAAGTCTCTTCACTCAAAGCAGGAGGAGTTCTGCTGCCTGGGACACCTAGATGAAGCAGAACTCCTAATGAACACCACTAAAAAGACAGTTGGAAAAAAGCTCCTCTGAGTGGGTGTATGTCTTTAGCATGTCATCTGCACGTTGAACTTACCCTGCTGTGACATTTTTGCCTGTGGTCTGTGTAAATTTGGATGTTTAATAAAGTTCCAATCTCTGACTTTGGACACCAATTGAAAACTGAGTAAGAAATCAGTTGGCTATTGATTGTCTTTCCTGGTCCTCACCTAATATTGGCAAGCCTCTTGCTTTGTGCATCTGTGCTATTTGCAAGCACTCAGTTCCACTCAGTCCACCCTCTGTGTATGTGGGAAAGAAAATTAGGCTTTGAACATTTATTTCTAACATACCCACTGTTTCCCATCTGCATTTCTCTATTCCCCCAAGGCATATCCTGTAGAGAAGCGTGCAAGACTGATCTGTTCTTCAGCAGTTCCTACTAGTTCTAGAAGTGTTCTCTTCAACCCGAAGTTGAGACAGCATTCAGGCCATAAAAATCAATGTCTAGGACAATTTTGCTGGAGAACGAGAAACAGGCCTGGAAAACTTGAGGTAAAATTCCACTTTATTTAGCTTTCTATGGTTCTAATCCATTTTGTATGACATGTAATTTACCCACAGAGAAGCTACTTCATTGCTTCAGTGCTTCCTATTTAGGTACCTGTTTTGAAATAACCAGTGTTAAGAAGAGGCTTTAAAGTGGTCTGTGAAACATATACATAGAAAGCAGTTGGTTTCTTGCAGAAACCTTTGCTAATTTTTCTAGAAGACACAATTTGGTGTGAGATGTTAGTGTAAAACCAGAAGTGTGTAACATGTCATACACAACAACCCGAAACCACAAAGTCTCTATAAGATGAGCAATGATATCAGTCAAGCATGGAGGGCACACTTTGGAACCCTGGATGTTTGAAAGCTAGGCAAAACCACAATTTACCATCCTGTATCCTGATAAGCCATTTACCAGACCAAGATGCAATCTTCTAAGAGCCTCAAACTAGTACGTGTTAACACTGATTCTGATGTTATGATATAGGAGCATCAGAAGGTAGTACTCCAAATCCTTCACAGAAAATGGACTGAATAACAGTTGGAAAAAAAAAATTGTCATGGAGATACACTCAAACTGAAGTGTGGTGGCTTTTATCAGTGAAGCCCTCCGCCCATCACTGTCTCATTCTTGTGAAACCAGACACATTCTGAGTGCAAGAAGGGGCCATGATTCTTTGTTACAATGTTTACTTCATTTTAGTAATGTGATACATACAATTTGTATCATCTTCTTATCACACCTGGAATCCTCCCTACAATGAACACAAAATATTTCTTAAGACTGTTTAGCAAGACAATTAAAATCACTTATATTTGGTCCTATCTTTACAGAATTAAACATTACCCTATGCTTTTCTTGCCAATTACCATATCTGCCATTCGTCCTATGGATAAATTACTTGCAACACATTTCAGAGTACAAAATATACACTGAACTTTGCAAAACCCACACTACACACTACCAGAGTTTTACAAACTATATACAAATTCTGCATGAGATACTGTTAGGTACCAAGCCTGTGTTGACAGAGCAAGTAAATATCACAGAAAGGTCTCTTCCAGCCCAAGCCATCAATGACAGATAGTCCAATCCTCCCACCACGGGCAGGGACACCTTCCACTAACCTTGGCTGATCAGAACTCTGTCTACCTTATTCTGAATACTTCCAAAGATATCCAAAGTCCACTTCTCTGAGCAACTTGTTTCATTGTCTCAGCAGCCCCATCATGAAAACCATTTTTATATCCAATCTAAATATACCCACTTTGAGTTTAAAACTGTTGCCCTTTGTCCTGTCACTACAGTCTGTGGTGAAACATCTCTCTCCATCTTCCTCATAAGCCCTCTCTATGTTCTGAAAGGCCACTGTAAGGTCTCCCTAGAGCCTTTTCCTCTCCAGTCTGAACAATCTCAACTCTCTCAGCCTGTCCTCTTCGGAGAGGTGCTTAATCTCTCTGATCACCTTTGTGGCTCTCTGCTGGACTTGCTCCAACACACCCTTCTTACAGAGGATCTCAAAGCTGTATGCAATACTCCAGGTGGGGTCTGAGCAAAGGGACAAAATCATCTCCCTTAATCTGCTTTTGATGCAACCCAGGATGCAGTTGGACTTTTGGGCCGTGAGTGCACATTGCTGGCCCTTGTTCTACTTTTCATCCACTAGCACCCCAAAGTCCATTTCCGAAAGGCTGATCTCAACCACCTTCACCAACTCAAATGCAACACCTTCTGCTTGGCCTTGCTGAACTTGGACCCCATTCCTTGAGCCTGTCAAGGTCCTTCTGGATGGCATTCCTTCCCTCACTCACCACTCAGCTAAGTGCTTTTGCCTTCCACAAACCCAATCCCACTATCTTACTTAAACTGATTAAAATAATACAGTACAGGTCCCAGACCTCTGAGGAAAACCACCTGTTCCTGGTTTCCACTTGGACACTGACTGTAACTCTTTGGATGCAGCCATCCTTACCTAGTGCTCTCACCTAGCCTTGCACATGAAGAATTTGTAACAGAAATGTATAAAAGAATCCACTACCTATGGACCTGCTCTGTGCCACTCTCTTGTGACACTAAGGATCCAGTATATAAACAAAAAAATTAGCATAACAATTACCACTACATGTCACTACAAAAAGTGAAACCCAAGGGGACTGAAAATCTACATCCAGAAAGAACTTTCTCTTAGAACACTCAGATATGAGTTTCCTGGCTCTGATCCATTTCACCAAAAGAGTCTAAGGAAAAAAGATAAAAAAGGAAACCATCCTTAAGGCCACATACATGATTTGGGTTAGTGGAAGGTAATGAAAGCTATGTTCAAACTCTGGCTCCTGCAATCCAAGTTCTCAAAAAAAACCCAAGAAATACAGGAAATTGGTTAAGCTGTTTTCCCCAGTATCTGAAAAGCACATCTACTGGTTTTGCTAGGAAGAATACATCCAGATCTAAAGGTTTTCACAGCAGGAGACTGGGTGTCTTACAGAAAAAGACTAGGAAGCTAAAATACTTGTGTACCTGGTTTCTTCTATTTTCCTTTTGATTAGTGTTTTTTTTTACAGTACTATGAGGATCCTTACCATTCATGTTTCTGATCTTTTCCTTGCATTCTGATCCACTTCTGCCACAGCAATTCCTGCTATTCAGGGACTTAGAACCTAAAGTTCTGAGCAGCACAGTATTTTCTAAAAAGTGTCTTTCTGTGTTGTTTACAAGGTATCACCAACCTGTTCCATGGATGGCAAAAATCATTGTGAGACATAATGACTAGAAGTAAATATAACCCCCCCCCCCCAATTTCCACACATCTTGGAGAAGCATACATTTCATTAATTTTATTTACTAGATAAGAAGTAGCAGGTTATTTTATTAAAATAAAACTGTATTAAAAAATTGAAATGCATACATTCAAACCACTCAAGCACATTCATCACTTAATACAGGAACTAAAATTGGATGAAGCAGAAAATGGCCAGCAGAGTGTTTGAGACACTGTGAGCAAAGTCCTTTTTCTGTACAGTTCTGCAAGTCACATAAGTACATATTCAGACACAAATTTAGTTTAGGCATTACTTCAGTCTCCAACACTAACTCATTACACAACTGCTGCTGTGACAGAACCACCACAATTATTAAACCATGTCTTCTAGCACACAAAACAAATACACTGATTAAAAAAAATCACTGGAATAAAAATATGGATAATGTATAAAAATAGTATCATTTTGATTTGAAATTGTTTGTTCAGTTTTTCTGTTATGTTTCTGTTATCTTTCCGAAGTTAATTGCAACCATGTGCCTTTTTGACAGAAAAGATGGGAGGTAGAAACAGCATCACAAATAGCCTATGAATCTGCTTTCTTAGATCTTATTTTATGAAACTGCATCAAAAATATTACTTAGACTTTCATTTCTACCATCAGTTAAAAGGTACCACTGATTAGAGGATACTGACTTTTTTTCTCTGACCACTGTCGGATACAGTTTGCCAGTAGGGTTATTTATAGTTGAAAACATACTCAAAATCTAATTTTAACCATCTTGTACGTGATCATACTGACAAAGATTTTAACAGCAGCCTTACACATGGTCATTGGCCAACGTTTAGTCCATTCTTTTAAGCTTGTAACATTTTTTGAAGATATTGTAACCTCTGAAAGTTCGAAAGTGATCCACTCTTTCTTGAAAGCCCTGAAACTTCAAGGTCCATCCAGGTTGTTACTGCTTTGGCAGGATGACTGAACACTGCACCATTGTCTGAAATACAAAGTCACAGGAGATAAATGCTTCTTTTGCCAATGCAGAGAGAATTACTTTTCTTTGTAAAGGTACACTGCGTAGCTTCCATTTTGGTTACAAACACGTGTAACTCATTTCATGTGCATAGATTTCCAATTTTTTCCAACACCACAGAAGTCAATATAATTACAAGGAGGGCATACACGCACAAGGAGTTCTCATTACAAGTTTTGCAAAGCTATGTTATCGACTTATTGGTATGGAGAAAAACAACCATATTGCAAAAATATTAAATTATGGACTTTGGGCTCACAGACTACAAATGAAAAATTGTGCAGCATGCTTTCTGTGATTTCTATATGATTTTCCATCAATTCTGAAGTACAGCTATCAAGAACAGAAATCAGTCAGATAGCACTGACTGTGAGTGAATGAAATACTCAAGTTATGAAGGGACAGGCAACTTTGACACTAGCCACATTTGAGGGCAGGGTCTCAGAAACATTTTAATCTCAGCTTTTGTGAGAAGTCCTTGGCCTGCAAGTACCTCTGCATGTAGATTAATGCAACTACTGTTGAAGTGAAGCCTTGATGAATTTTCCTCCTCCACTTTACTCACCTGAGTCAATATACTCTGATCATATATGTACATTCACTGATTTCACTGAGATACTTTTTGAGGAAGAAAATTACTCCAAAATATTTACAAGATTTGAGTTCTACATAAAGAAGTTAGGAATTTAAGTTTCAGTTTGAGATTGGTTAGAATAAATACTATGCTTTACAACCTTCAACTTGCTACCTGTCAAATCACATAAATGTCCAAAGTGATTTCCTGATGAACTGTATTGAAACACATTTACAGTTACTTTACCCAATCTACACTACTATAGAGTATTCACTTACCACAACTCTCAAAATACAGCATTATTCCTTGTATAAGAGATCAGACAAATACTATTTCTCACAGGCTAGTACAGAAATTCAAGAAAAAAGGCAGGTAGTACCAGCAGGTTTCCCCACAGAGCCAAGAAATTAACCTGAGGAGCACTCACAAGAGCTCTGACACTTTACCACAAACTGATCTTCTTACAGCCACGTTGTAAAAAAAAAAAAAATCAGTTCTAACAGGACATTCCTTTTACCACTATAGCACAGGAGAGATTATAGACAGTATAGGAGAGATTCTCTCCTGACAGTCATGGGGTTAAGCCTTATTGTAGTAAAGGTACAGAGCTCAATTCCCAGTTACGATGAGCTGAAATTCTTTTCAACAAGACAGGCTTTTTCTAACTAATACTTCTCCTAGCAAAGATAAAAAAAAAGTCTACTTTATCAGCTCCTGTATGAAATTGTCTGCTCTTACCAACTCATTTACTTCATGGGCAATGATCCTACATTTTACATGATAAGTTTTTGTTATCAATGCATTGGACGCAGTTCTTGTTGCCTCTCTTTCAACTATCAACTGTAGACAAGCTCCAATTGTCCTGAAAGCATCCCTAACACACCTGCACTTCCATATGGGTTCTCTCTTTACAGCTTGCTTCTACTTCCAACCCTTGAATGCTGCATTTTTGCAGTAGAGCTGTTTCCTGGTCTGTCAGGGATTGGTACTGAGCTTGGAGAATGCTGCCATTAAAGACCTCCAAGTTTCTGGAGCTCCTTGACTCTTCAGAGCTGTCTGCTATGAGATTATACATTCGTTGATTAAAAACAAGTATGCTCACCTGAACTCCAGGAACCTACTGTTAATTGCCTTACTTGCTCCTCACAGGATGTTGAATGCCACAATTGCATGATAATTACAGCAACTTCCAGTAATTATCACCTCACTAAACCACTCTTCTTAGTTAACAGCATATCCAGCTGTATACCACCCAGCCTATCCAGAAATTTCCTTGACACCAACCAGAAATCACTTGCACCGCTGTGATCAACAGCACTACCCGCATTTCCTGACACATGACATAAATACCAAGTGGTCATACACAGTTCTGAAAGAGTGAGGGCTTTAGCCTGACACTGGAAAATGATCTCTTTACAGCAACAAAGCCATGAAATACTGGCCTAAAGACTTCTTAGTTAGTTAAAAAATAGTAACTTGCAAAGTACACTTACACTCACTGACATATCACAGAATAAATGATACATCAAAGAGACGTAATGGCAAGCAGCCTATTCTTTATCCAAAAAACAGCCCTTGAACATTTTGTTTCAACATTGTAGTCTTTCCTAAAGACTTCAGTGAGATTTAGACGTGACACTACTGGCCTGTGTATTTATCTGGGATGAATACCTCCATAGGAGACAGAGAAATACAGTGGGCAGAGACTGACAGCACATTTCTTCTGCCAGGTGAAGCTTCCCCTGTCATAGCAGCCAGATTACAGATCTTGGAAAAGAAAAGCTGTATCTATGTAGAGCTTTACTGTTTCACATGCTTCCCCAACACTAGAACAGGCATTTGCAAATGCCCACTTGAGATGCACAGTTGTGGCTTGGATATATGCTGTCACTGATAGTAGTGCACCAGCTGCAGTCTTACTCAGCTTGCTCCTTCTCTGTATTTCCTTAAAACATTTCCACAGGGCATGCAAGGTGTGCTGCCTTCAATTCTAGGAAAAGGTGCCTCCAAAATGGATCAGTTCAAAAAACTCCATCATCGGGCCTTCCAAACTCCCACCATAAAATATACTGAAGTACACTACAAAACAGTAGTTTTAAAAACTCTTTATGATTCAATTACACACTTGTACAGAGGCACATACATGTACCTTTCTCTTTGCTTCCATGCAAAATTGCCTCTCTCATTCATTAACACCCATCCTTCATCTGCTTTATCACCACTGAATCCCCCAAAAAGGAACATTTTTAGCCTTTCCTGATGTTCCTGAGTAAAATTAAAGGAAGCTGCCAAAGCTTCTGGAGCTTCAGAATTTCTCACTATTCCAGAGTTCTTGTTCTTTCAAGTCACTAACACTTGTGGCTCCTACTTTCTTGATATAAAATTTCAATCCCCACTACCTGCTTCCAGCTCTTCCAGTGCCTTCAGATCAACTCCCTTTCTCAGTACAGTCACTCAAACCTATCTGCAAAGAACATAAACACCTAAAAATTGCAAGCAAAACTATCTCAGTATTCATAATTGATATGAGGCAGTAGATATTTAAGAGAGAAAGCATTAAGAAGCAACATTAGGACGGAGTGACTCCTCCTCTGGTGCATCACATTTTCTTCTTTCAGCAAACAGTACCTAGGGGAACTGAGCTGGAAGAAGCACTTGTCAGTGAACTGAAAGAACAGCTGGTGTTCATTAAAGGGGAACATCGCAAATGTAGTTCTCCAATTTGCCAGCTCTCTTTCACTCCCAATGAAGATTCAAGATAATCCCGCAAAGAAACACAAGAGGACACTGCTCACTGCCTGCCAGAAACCAAGGCAGATTCATCAGTACTTAAGCAGTATAATAGACTTGGGAACCATTTCCTTTCATGCCAGTATGAGAAAAAGTGCCTGAGGAATATCTAGCGCATTTTACATTATTTGTTCAAACTCTGAGTTTGCTGTATAGCTAGGCATCTGTATTAAAAACCGCAGTCCTGTCCTCTGAAAATGTTTTCTGTGCATTAGAGGGAAGAAGCAATAGTGATGTTGTTGCCTCATCCATCCATGATACAACTTTCTAACAAATGCAAAAGGGAAAGGAAAAAGTCAGTTGCCTCTCTCATATTTATAGAGGGAACATTAAAATAACTGTTTCAGATAACCAGGTGAGGAAGATTCATAAAGATAATTCAGGCACTCCTAATGAAAAGTAGGTTTTTCAGTACAGAATTGGCAAAAGACTAATTTCAAGAATTTGGGTTAGATTCTATAAACCTGACCTGGTCATTTATGCTTTAAAAATGTCCAAGGTGAATTTTTCTAAATATGTTCCCTCCATGACTAAACCAGAGATGAGATAGTTTTACATGGCCTGGTTTTGGTAACAAGAGGAAAGAGGGGTGGCCTCCGTGAGAAACTGCTAGAAGCTTCTTCCATGCCCAGCAGAGCCAATCCTTGGTGGCTCCAAGGATGGACATGCCACTGGCCAAGGCTGGGCCAATTAGAAATGATGGTAACACCTCTGTGATAACAGATTTAAGAACTCAAAACTAAAAGGACTTGTGCAGTTGCAAATTGCCACCAGAGAAGAGTGGAGAGAGAACAGGTGAGAAGAACAACTCTGCAGACACCAAGGTCAGTGGAGAAGGAGGGACAGGAGGTGTTCCAGCCACTTCAGCCCCTGGTACAGCCGCTGTGCCCCTGCAGCCCATGGGGATCCACAGGTGATGTAGAGATCCACCTGCACCCCTTGGAGGACTGGACCCTGTGGAAGATTGACCCACACCACAGCAGTTTGAGGGGACCTGGTGCCCATGAGATGAAGCCATATCAGAGAAATTCATGGAGAACTGTCTCCTTTGAGAGGGACCCCAGGGTGCAGCAGGAGAACAACTCCTCTCCCTGAGCAGTGGGAGCAGCCTTGGGTGATGAACTGACCACAACCCTCTTCCCTATCTCCTTCCACTGCTGGAGTAGAATGTAGAACTGGAAGAAGGGAAGGGTGGAGGGAGGGTGTTTTTAAAGGTTTATTTTGCTTCTCATTACCCTGCTCTGATTTTGTTAGTACTAAATTAAATTAATATCCCTAATCTGAGCCTGTTTTGCTCATGACAGTATTTGATGAATGATTGTGGTGGTTTTGCATGGCTTGATTTTTGGTGAGGAGGGAAGAAGCTAGACATGGAAGTTATTTTCTGTGAGGAACTGCTAAAAGCTTCTTCTGTGCCTGGCAAAACTAATCGCTGCCTGGCTCTGAGAACACTGCTAAGGCACACTGCTAAGTCAATTGGAAAAGCTGGTAATGACTCTCTGATAACATATTTAAGAAAGACAAAACCATGGGAACTCTCTTTTCTTCCTCTCCTTGGAGGGGTGGTGGCAGGGGCTGCTGAAGCATGCCATGCGGGGCCATCCCCACACCGCAGCCAGTGCTGGGAGTGGCACTGCAGATGAGACTGGGGGCAGCTGGGGCCAGGAGTGGCCAAATGGCTACCACCATCTTGGCATGGCCAGCGATGGACTTTGCCTGCTTGGCCACTTCAAGCCGGCTGCACCACAAACAGAAGGGCAGAAGCAGCGGTAGCAGCTTCTCCTTTCTGGTGCCCCGCGCAAAGAGAGGCACTGAATGGAGCCGGTGCCGCCGTGGCTGGCATGGCCCGCGTGGTGCCGGTGGGTGGGGACCACGAGACCAGCAGTGAGAGGCATGGTAAGCAACTCCCTGATGGAGAGCCTAGACAAGATCAATCTTTCAGCGCTGCGGAACTCTATAAAAACTTTTCAATTGATAGAACTTGAGAACAGACAAACCTATGGACACCAATTCTCTCCCGAGTCAGAGAAAAGGGAAAGAAGACACATGAGGAGAACAACGTGGTGACACTAAGGTCAGTGAAAAGGAGGGAGGGGGGAGGAGGAGGAGGTGCTCCAAATGCTGGAGCTGAGATTGTTTTGCAAGCCATGGTGAGGACTATAATATAACAAACTGTTTCCCTGTAATTCATGAACTGCATGAGGGGATGCAGAATTCACCTGCGGCCCGTGATAAAAAGTTGCTCGTGCTCAAGTGTGTGATCTCATGCCATCAAGTTGGGATCTCACACCAGGCTTGAACAGAGAGAGAGAACTCTTGCTTCCAGAGATAGAGGAAGACAACCCCTGCTTCCAAACTAGAACAGCTCATCCTTAAAAGATTGTACTCCATGAACTCAAATGGCCCATGAATTAACAGTTGTGGTAAAATTGTTTGCCCGTGGGAGAGACTCACCTTGCAGTAGGTTGGGCAGGACTGCTACTCACGAAAATTAGAACCATGCTGGAGAAGTTCACAGAGAACTGTCTCCCATGGGAACGACCCATGGCATAGTAAGAGACTCCTCTCCCTAAGCAAACTGAAGAAAGATTTTTAGAGGTGACAAACTGAGAAAAACCCAATGTTTTGTCTCCCTGAGCTGTCAGTGGGAAGGAAAGAATGGCTGGGGGAGGGGGGGGGAAGTGTTCTAAAGGTTTAGTTCTCATTATCCTTTTTTAATCCTGTTAATACATTTTTCTTTATACCTTTTAAAGTTTTGAGCCTCTTTTGCCCTTAAGAGTATTTTCTCTTAATTTTTATCTTTCCCTCTCCTCTTCTCGAATACAGCAGAGGAGAATAAGTTAATGACTTTTCATGGGTGCACTGGTGTTTGGTCAGTGTCAAAATCGTGACATTTTTGGTATAGAATGTGGGCAAGCATGATCACTTTGAGATAAGGATATTAATTGGGAGAAATAATGGGCAAAACAAGTATTAAATCACAAAATGAAGTAGAATGACAGTGGGAAATTTGTACTGTAATTTCAGAGAAAAATATAGGGGTGGATTTTTTGTGTAATTTGTCTTTTTGATTCTGTGTAGAGATTATGCCTTAGATTTAGCATAGAGAACTTTTTCTTCCGTTTAGTTTAGTAGTTTTTTGTTGTTCTAACTAAGGATTATATGTTGAGTGCAATTTTGATAGTAATTCTTAAATATGTGAGTCATAGGGGCCAGGAATTATCCTCTGATTCTGTTAGCAATAAATTAAATTAATCTCTAAGCTGAGCCTGTTTTGCTTGTGACAGTGTTTGATGAATGACCTCTCCTGGTCCTTAACTCAACCCAGTAAAAAAAAGCTTGCTGAGAAGCTGGATAGACATCCAAACAGTTTTAACATTGTTTTCCCCCTCTTTGTTACAGCCGCAAATGAATCTTGCGTATGCCTGTGAAATGCAGGTGATAAAAAACACAAGTAAACCTTGCCTAAGAAAAATTCTGCTTAAGAACTCTCTCGCTAATATATTTAAATGTTTTTCTTTTCCATAGTTTTTCATGCACCTTGGACTTAAAACCTATGGAAAACACAATTCTAATAATTTCAAACTGGTTATTACCCATACCTTTTAAGTCTTTTCCTCTTCTATGTATTAAAGTGAGCATAATGTTTTTGGTTTGGTACAGTCTTCCACTTGACTCTCCTTTGTGCTAAGATCCAAGATCAAGGTTTCATTTAGATACTTACATATATTTGTATCTTATGACATCTTATGGTTGACGTCTCACTTCATCAATCATACATAGCTATCTGTATCTTTTAACCTTTTCCAAAACTTCTTGTAAAACTGAAGCTAGATCTTGGCAACAAACTGTGCAGGAATTGTGTAGAATCTGTTCATCTTTCTTCAATGAATTTGGTTTCTTGAAGCATTTACTCTGAAACATTTTGATTTAAGCAAAAACATCCCGTAACATACACCTGTGTTATGTATGCACACACACATACACTGTCCCTTGTACTCATCAGCCTCATTTGTGTACTTACTTTCAGAGTGTGCAGGGTGTCGGTCCATTCCATGGAGCCTATCTGAGGTATAGCAGTAAGGAGTATGCTTGTAGCCTTATTTGCATTCCCTTTCAGCGTCTTTAAAACTTTATCCACTGAAACCTGGAAATACAATACTACTGAGTGCTGTCTCCCAGTTTTGATGGCACACATTTTAAACACCCAAATAAATTTAACTCAGAAGTGCAAAAGTGAAGCCTTAGAATATCAGTTTTTTTAGATAGTACAAATGTTTTTTCCTCTCTGTGTGTATGGTTTATACTTGTGTATTGCAAACAGATAGGAGAACTAAAGCATATATACTGTTTTGCACAGAACTGCAAAAGAAGAAACACCAGACACACCAATCACAGGAAGACAAATCACATGGGCTTCATACTCACAGACCCCTTGATTAAGACAACAGGAAACAAAAGGTTTGCTAGTAGTGAGGCAGGATTATGAAAATGAACAAGATAGCAACAATTGACTATTTTTACTTTGACAATCATTCATCAAGAAAACTCAGGAATAGTACTGTAATTTAGTACAGCATGTAATCTCTTATCAAAACCTACATATTCTCATCCAAATCCCTCAGGACAACAACAGAGGAAAAAAGTTTCACTCACTGCTTCTTCATGCTCCTTCCAGCAGTCATAATCTGTTGCCATGGCAATACTAGCATAACTCATTCCAGCTTCCTTTGCAAGGATCACTTCAGGCACTGTAGTCATGTTGATAACGTCAGCTCCCCAACTGCGAAACACACAGCTTTCTGCTCGAGAGCTGAAACGTGGGCCTTCAATTGTGATCATTGTCCCCTTGGAATGACACTGGAGCCCCAGCTTCTTGGCAGTGTCAATAAGAACCTGCAAAACATGCCAATGTCGAGGAAAGGCAATAATTCCCCTCACGCACTGCTCTTGCATCCCACTTGCACACAAAAGAAGCTATATTTATACAAAGTAGTCATATTTCATATGACTACAGCTGTCCAAAACCAAAGATGAGTTTTGTTTTCCTCAATCACAAGAAAAATAAATGCTTCTACCAACAGGGATGAACTTGAACTCATCTGATTTTGTTAGTATCAGTTGGATTACTGCTTTCAATGCAGACCAAGAAGACTGGGAAACAGAATATTTTTGCACATTTAGACTGTACCTGTACTGCAAGGAGAGCTGCAGGTAAAAGCATCCCAATATATGTGGGCTACAATATCACATGGTGGAGCTGAGCCAGTGAGAACAGTAGTAAGAAATTTACATTTTGAAAATAAAACTCTACAAGCACATACTTCTAAGAGCACTCTGGGAATCTGTGCAGAAATTATTACCACATTTTCCCATGCCAGTGGCTGAGCTGTATACTGGACATACAGCATGTCCCATTAGTTTTTTTAGTTACGAGAACCTCATATACAGCAGAATAATCCTGACTTTATCTCTTGGTAATTGGCCTGAATAAAGCCAGTTAATACAGCAGGATGCCAGCTAAGTAAAGGGGCTAGGATACCCATCACTGCCCTGAGTAGGAAAGTGAAAGGAACTATGATGACATCTATTTAAAATGGCCATCCAAAAAAAAAAAAAAAAGAAAAAAAAAAAAAGAAAAAAGAAACAAAAAGAAAAGACACCACCAAAAATGTTGTGAGCCAGAAGGGACCTCTCATAACACAGAAGCAGTGAAAAAACTAGTCTGACATCACTAGAAGCAGCTTCTTAGCATCATGACTTACGTCATGTGGAGCAGCTTCCCTGCAAAACACTATGAGAAGCCTACATTCAACACAAACAGATGCAACAAGCAGCAACAGATCAAGTGTATTACATGACCTTGTGACATGTGGAGCAGTGGATTGTGTGGAGCAGTGGATCTTGTGGAGCAGCACAGTAACATAAAGCTGGAGTACCCACATCTGCCACTGCAGACACATGTAAACAGGTTAAGTCTGCACTGTATCTGGGTTGTGGCAACACCTGACACACCTGCAGGTTTGAAGAAGTGTTTGAGAGCAGCCCTGCCAAGGACTTGGGGGTGATCGATGATGAAAAACTCAACATGACCTGGCCATGTGCCCTCACAGCCCAGAAAGCCAATGGGATCCAAGAGTGTGAGTAGCAAGGAAGGGAGAAGATTCTGCCCCTCTGCTCTGCTCTGCTGAGACCCCACCTGGAACCCTGCATCCAGTTCTGTGGTCCTTACTGTAAGAACGACATGGAACTGTTGGAACAAGACCAGAGGAGGACCACGATATTGATAAGAGGACTGGAGCATCTCCCCTATGAGACAGGTTGAGAAAGTTGGGCCTGTTCAGCCTGGAGAAGAGAAGGCTGTGGGGAAACCTCATACCAATTTTCCAGTATCTGAAGGGCTCTACAGGGGAGGGAGAGAGGGACTCCTTGTCAGGAGCTGTAGTGACAAGACAAGGAATAACAGGCGCAAATTGAAAGAGGGGAAATTTAGGTTAGATATAAGAAAGAAATTTTTTAATGTGAAGGTGGTGAGACAGTGGGACAGGCTGCCCAAGGAGGCTGTGGATGCCCCAACCCTGGGAGTGTTTAAAGCATGGTTGGATAAGGCCTTGAGCAACTTATTCTGGTAGGAAGTGGCAGTGGCAGTTGGGACTAAATAATCTTTAAGGTCCTTAATAATCCCTTAATATTCTGTGATTCATTCTGTGCTGTAAGTTGACCTAATATTAATCACACCTAATATTTTGGATTATTGATGCCATTAATTCTGAATATATGTTTAGCTGAATGCCAGTTAATTACATTGTTAATAAATCAACAGACCAACTGACATGATAAAACCACATGTGAGCAGCACTTCTCTGAAACTCTTTATGAAGCTCCAACTTTAGTGCCTGTAAGATGTTGTGTTGAGCCTCAGTTTCCAAAAGCATCAATACCCAAGATACCCTGTATTATTCAAAACTTCTGAGAGAAAAAGATAAACTCCATTTAGATTCTCATTTAATTTACAGTGTATAAGCCAACTAAACCAGATTATTTAAATGTATTTGCACAAATGCAATATAAAATCAAGGTTTCAGATGTGTAGATGCAAAATTCCTTAAATATGTTACATTCATAATTTTGACTTTTTCATTATTATTGCATTTATCTATGAAATTCCTCTGAATTGGGATAAAGTGGGCTGAAATTATCCCGACAATTTTCAGACATAATTTCAGGAAAAAAATTAAGTCACTTTAATCTGGTATTTTCAAATGAAGTGAAAATACTCCTTCTTAGTCTCACAAAGAGCTCAAAACCCATATGTTCTTTAAAATATCTCTTAGGTAGATTAGAATGCACAGGCTAATGAGATAATGATCACATGTCTGTGACTGGGAAATACCCAAATGTTCTTTCTCTGTTTGAAAAGGCACATTTCTCTGCTGGCTTTTAAAAAAATGCAAAACCTAAATAACATCTCTAGCTAGTTAACAACTGAAAGAAAACTAGTCTTGGCATATGTTTCCTGCAGACTCAGGAAATGTCTTATGTATGAGTACTTAGTTTTTTTTAAAAATGAAGTACTGCCAATCACCAAAGTGGTAACACTATTTAATCCATTTCTTAATAAACTCCTTGGATCTGCTGTGACATGACATCATGCTCATAGTAGAAAGTAACTAAATGCCTACTAATCTTTGGTAGGAGCATGGGGCTAAGCTCTTTGCAAGAAAAATGCAAAGTATTTTGCATAAATTACTGCTCAGTGAAAGACAGGCAAAAGCATGCATGTGTATAATATGCAGTGGCTTGTTTCCTCATGAGACTTATTAGCTTATTGTAGAACACCTGGATTCCCAGTGTTCCTATCTCTAAACCACAGTGTGGCCAATTAACAAAAATAGCACATAATGACATTGAACCAAATTGGTGACAAAAGCAGAATAGCTCAGAAGTCCAAATGTTTGAACATGCTCTTGGTATAGACTGTGCCACCTGCTTCACAATTCAGCTTTGTCTTGATTGCAGAGAATAGGTCTCTCAGATGAATATGACTGATTCTGTAAAAACTTTTGTTCCTCTGAAGAATGTACCTACTTGCAACTATTGATCAGAGCATTCCACAACACCACAAAATATGCAGCTCAATCTTCAACCTTCCTTTTTCCTCAACTCTAGGAATACACTGAAGTGACATATTTAATCAGATATATTCTTCCCAGAAGTTTATAAAGGTGCTCAAAAATAGGGAATTGTTTCACACTCTCTAGCCTAAGCCTGAAAATCTTGAAGTGACACAACTGAAAGCAACAACTAAGAATAAAAGGCAAATATAATTTGGCTTGTTTCATCACTTAACATCCTAAACCTTGACTCTACACCACCACTTACCTCTACAATGCACAACAGCACAAACGCAATACTGCAATTTCTGCGAATGTTAAAGTACTACTCATTTAAATATTTAAGTATGTAGAGTGCCTCTACCATAGGTGCAGCTTTATTGAGAAAAAAAAATGGAACTGATTTCTAATTCTAACTGCTTTGTTCACTTTCTTTCTTTCTTGCCTGGTTACTTGATAAATAATGATTTTTCTCCTGTTATTAAGACTCTGGGAGAACCTATGTTGCCAACTGACTGCTTCTGCATACCTTCCTTAGGAGGAATCTGAGAAACAGGATAAAGAGATGCATATCGCCTCTGTACTCTAAGAATGCACAATTACACTAATATATCACAAAAAGTGCTATAAAAACAACATTTCTTAATACTATTACAGAATTCACTAACCTCCCTGGTTTTGGTGCAGAACGGCTCAGCCATTGGAATATGACATACTCCTGAGAGAGTGGAATGTTGTCCATCATATAAAGTACAATGTCTTTTAGTTGTCCTAGAAAAGCAGAAAACTTGCTTAGAGAGAGCAACAGGAAGAGAAAGTAACAAATTGATACAAACCAAAAAACACAGCATCCCTGGGAATGGAAGAAAAAATCTTTATGAAATTAGTGACCACCTGTAATTCTGTTCTGCCTCTGTACAAACAAACCATTGAGAATTGAGCTGAAGAGTATAAAACTGTTACTCCACTAGTGCATCGTCAATTCATTATGAAAAAATCTTCTGTTAACCAAGACAGTGAAATGCTGATTTGTTCCTAAATGACACAAACAGCCCTATTGTGATGCAATTCCTCTGCAAAACAATTAGCTAATTTAATAGACAGGCATGTAACCTCTGGAAAAAAGTATAAGCAAGCTTTAAGTAAGGGAAGGAATAAAATCTCAATTACCACAAGGCTAGTTGAAATACAACTTGTTCATATCACTGAATTCCTATATTGAAAGGATGGGAATTTACAGAAACAGCTTAAAGCATGAAGGAAGTGTGAATTCAACCAGAAAAACCTTGGAACAGGATGTCTTCATGTTCTCAGAAAAATCACACACATATGCAGTGCCAGCTTCCAAATAGAAGAATCCTTTTTCTCTCTTCTTTCAGTGGATGGAAATGGTCAAACACATTGAAACTGCCATCCAGCATGTAATTTTGGAACATATGGAACTGCTATCCACTAACACTGTACTCTCAAATGCACTGCCTCAAGCTAATCCACACAATTGGATGACGTAAATTGTCTAGAACAATGCTCTCAGACACCCCTGTCTTCCCTGCAGTGTCACATACAGTGCTTTACAGGAGAAAATAAAGACAAGAGCCAAATGCAATCCACAACTGAAATACAAAGTATCTTCTGGTAAAACTTTTTATAACAGCTCCCCAGTAAAATCACTAGGAAATATTTAGAAGAAGGTTTTAAATACAAGTTATATGTTAAAGTAGGTTTGGACAAAAAAATGCATCAATAGGGTAGTCTTAAGAATGAGATTATAAAATAGGAAAGAGATGGACAAATTAAAAACATCTGGAAAATGGGATACAGCTGTTAAAATCAGTTAAAGCACTAAAATTAATTTTTCCTTACTGAAAAGCTGCAATTAGAATATACGTGATTTCCCACTCTTTTCTATTTTGTCTGCTAATAAATTATTTAGAGTTGGAAGAAATAGTAAAAGTCACAAACCATTTCCTGCATTATAGTATTTCAGATGTTGTTAGTCCGGCACTTTCAATCAGAAAAGCCCAAGGAAAGATCTCATATGCACAAATATTAGTATCTGACTTTCAGATACCCTGTGTTCTTTGAAGAGAATGGCCACATCACTACATGGCCTCATAAAGAAATCCTACTACGTTTAGCACCATTCATACAAACCACATGGGACTAAGTAACAACAATAAGACCTATAACTGCCTTGAGCAATGCACATGTTCACACTCAGACAATTTCTCTTCTGCATCTGTTGTAGTTTAAACCTACCTGGATATTAAACCACACTAAGCCCCTGTACCTGCAGCAACACTTTTAATCTGACAATAAGGTGGCTTTTGCTCCTTCATTTCGGTTTTATCACAGTAACACACGATTTTCTGACAATTCTGACTACGACTGATTCTAGGAAGCAAAATGCAACTCAAATAAATGAACAAACCAGTCATTTCCATCTGTGACAAATAACCCTCTACCACCTCCATCATCACCTTCCTCCTTCTTTCAGTAGCGTTGAATTATCAAACTATGAAAGAACAAAATGTAAATTCAGACTGACATAAGCATATAAAAATCAGTCTCAATATACTCTGCATCTTCAGGGACACTGAAAGAAAATTCTACAAAAAATTTACAGGGTGTAACAATACTGCAGTAATTGTAGTTGTGTTTGTGACACAGAGAACAGAAACAATAAAACTGGCAGCTGTTACAGGAAGCTATTTTCTTCATCTCCCCAACTGAGCTCAGTCATTGTCCTGATTTGAAAGACAGGTGTCTGCTAGGGAAAAGCAGGACCTTTCCTTGAAGTGGAGGAAGTAAACCTTCTCCCTCTGAATTAGTGTAACTTTGAAATTAAGGAGTCCTCAGGCAAAGACAAGGAGATAGGAATAACAGTTCTTTACTAGTACGTATAACAAGGCAAACAAAACAACAACAACTGCAGCATTAACACCAACCAGAACAGGAACAGTTCCAATCCTCTCGGTGCAGTTCCCGTCACAGCCAGCAGGGGCGCTGGTGGCTCCCGGCGGGCAGGGCAGGTGCGATGCTCCCCCCGTGGCTGCAGGGGGTGCTGGGGTGATGGCGGCTGTGTCCCAGATGGGAAGGGATGGAAAAGAGAGGCTTTGCTCACGAGCACTGGGGACAGTGTCAGTCCCGGTGCTCCAGAAAGACGCTTGGAAACAGCAAGCTGAAGTGGGAGG
>VXBI01005970.1:947430-978043 GCA_013397375.1 Toxostoma redivivum | reverse complement strand
TTCAACCCCCAACAATGATGTACCATGTACAACCCCTCACAAGTCACCTCCTTTCTTCAAGCTCCAGTTACTGCCAGCAGATTTGGCTGGGGACCCAGAGTCCCGATTTCTGGCCATAAGTTATCAAATTCCCCTTTGATGCCACCTTCCTCTCACAGTGCATCCTCCCAAAGAGGAAAAGCCTCTCAGCAGAGCTCAGCACCACCTTCCTGGGCCAGACTCAGCACCCAGTCCCCAGGGTCTGCCCCAGCAAGGCACAGCATGAAAATCAGAGCAGCACAGAGAGATGCCAGTCCCAGGCACTGATCCCACCCTGGATCCTGCTTATTTCACTGGGAAACCTCCTGGGGGACATTTACTCACCCTAGAGAAGGGAGGAGCCTGGCCCAAGGTGACTGGGCTGCAGGACTGGACCAGAGCCCAGAGTCTCCCAGAGGTTTTCTGAGAGGCAGAGGGAGGGAGGGAGGGTTTGGCTCTTGGGAGGGTTACTCTGCCTTCCAGAGCAGAAGGCTGTGAATTCCCATTCCCACACTGCATGCTCAGTTAAAGTGACAGATGACTGGATGTGTGCACCAGCCTCCATCACTGGAGAAAGGGTAGTGCAGATGATTTCTTGGAGAGAAAGGATAAAAAAAGGAAGAGTAATTTGGAATAAATGAGGGAAAAAAGGGGAAGAGATTCTCTAGATACATAACGTGCCAGTGCAGAACCAGGGACATGCCTAGGGAAATTTTTTAAAAGTTTTTAGCAAAAAGCAAAGCTAAAAAAGAGAAAGTATCCTATTAAGATTAATGCTTTCTGGCTTTCCATCTCCCTCCAGCATGGCTCTTCCATTTCCATAAACCCATTATCCTCACTGCTGTTTCACTTAATTGGAAAATGTCTATTGCAACCTAGCATGTTCCAAGACAAACCTTGGATGTATATATAACAGGCACTTAAAAGCTTTCAAATATTTCAAATTTGCTCAACACAATTACATGAACAAAAACCCTGTGGGACTTTATTCTTTCTAGAAAACAAAAACCACCAAAAAAAAAAAAACCCAAACCCCACAATAATCATAAAGCATGTGTTCACAGGGCTAGAAACATCATTACATTTATCCTGATTAGCATTCCCTAAGCTTTTATGTGCACACAGTTATTGCCAGTGGAGGGAAGAGGGGACAGTAGGAAATGCCAGTCAATGATTTGGCTGCTGAAGGTCAGGGAAGCAAAACAAGGAGATTTGTTTCACTGCATCAAACCATCAAACAGGGGCAGCATGTGCCAGGTGCCCTTGGAGCTGCATCCTCCTGGGAAATCCTTGGGATGAGCTTGGGGAGGGCAGGAGGGAACAGGGCAGTGAGCAGAGCTCTCAGGTGGATCTACCCAGAGGAATTGGGATTTCCTGGTGGTTTCTGGCACTTCTACAGCTGTAGAGAAGCAGGTGAGCTCCTTCCTTGTACCCCTCCTGCTGTCCTTTCCCTGTCCCCACTGACTGTCCCAGAGCACTGCTTTGGGGGACCAGGACAGCAGGACACATGATGTGGATTCAGATGTGGGAGCTGGCAGACCAGGACCTGGAATTTCCACAGCAGCTGTGGAAAGCAGGGCAGGAACAAGATAAAGGTTTCTCCCCTGATAAGTGCTGGTTCTACTGATTTTTAGCTTGAAAGGATCTAAGCCCTTGTGTGCACCTAAGCATTGTAACAAGTTTACAGGCTCCTTTAGAAAATAATGGCTGATTTTTTCATTTTCACAAATCCCAGCTCTTCTCCTCTTGGCTGGATTAGCTTGACAATGAATAAACCTGAGCCCTGCAGTACTCAAGGTAAGTGCCAGCCCTGTGAGAGAGGCTGTGTTACAGAACAAGTCTCTCAAATATTTGCTCTGCTCTCCAGCACATCTCAGCTGCTGTCCACACACGATTGTCCCTCTGACCTGCCCACTGTGTAATGACTCACACCATTCCAAAACAGGAGATTTCCTCTTGCTGTCTGTGCAGCTGGCTCTGCCCAGCCATGCCTGTGAAGGGAATGCCAGAAACATGTCCCAGCGGCAAGAAATGCAGGAAATCCCTTGATGGGGCCTCTGAATGCATCAAGAGACCTGCCAGGGGTATTCCTGGCCCTATACTGTTATGGAAAGACCTGAATATGCCAGAATTTTATTGAGTCCAACCTTCTCCTTCCTCATCCTCATCACCAACACCTTTCCTTTGAGCTGTCTTTGCCTTTCTGGGGCAGTCCTGAGTGCACATGATCCCCAGCAGGGGCTGAAGGCAGAGCTGAACCTTTAGCACAGCAGGAACTGAGCTGTGCCCTGCAGGGCTGGATCTCTGTCCTCACAGATGGGTGAGTGGAAGCTTAAAAACCAGTCTGTGCTGGAGTCCAGGTGTGAGGGGACATGCAGCCCTAAAGCAGCTGTGGAGCATTAGCAAGGGCTGAGCACCAAAGGGGAGAGCCAGGGAGAAAGTGAAATAAAGATTCCTGCCAGCCAAGCAAGGGAGAGCCAGCCCAGAGAGCTTCTCATAAACCAAAGAGTGATGGCACAGTGGGAGAGAAATTTAGCTTGTTTTCCTGACAAGCACAATTTGACTCCAATGGCTCCTCACCAGTTCTGTCTCTGTTGCCTCCTCCATAAAGACATTAAATCAAATGTAAAATCTGCTTTTTGAACTACCAGTATGAGCACATTGTCCATGCTGCTGAGTGCCTTGGATGGAAGTGGTACTGAAAGCCCTGATAACTTATCTGTAAAGGGAACAAGGCTCCTGAAAGACACTCACTTCTGCTGTGGAATAAGAACAAAAGACAATAAGGACACAGGAAAAAGTCCCTTTTATTTCATTGGTAATTCATGCAGGGAAGAAGAGGCCACGTTGTCTCAATGACTATCCAAAAGCCAGGCAGGGAGATTTAAAGAGCAGCAAATCAGCAGAAAACAAACAGAAATATCTCCCCACAGTTTACTATTCCATTCCCCCTACACTGAAGTTGTGCTTGACCAAGAGACAGATTTATTGTGCAGCACAAGTGTCCAGATAGTGCAATTTGTGCTTCAAGTCAGAGGCCAGGGATAAAAGGTCACAGTGCCAAGCAAAAGGGCATGGTCTGGTCATGCTGGGAGCATGAGGAGTGAGCAGGAAGAAACTGAAATTTTGGAACACAGGCAAAGAAAGCAGCAACTGAACTGACATCTGATTTTGCAGCATCAGTGTTTTGCAGGGCAACTAATTTCCTCATTTAGCTCTCTCTTAGTCATATCTTCACTTCTGCTAGTTTCAAAATCCCTGCTGGACCATCTAAGTGGCTTTCAAACATCTGCTATTCTAGACCCAAAAATAACTGGGTTTTTTCAAGGCCAGCACTACATTTCTCTGAGGAAGAAACCATGTCATGTCCCCAGAGCAGCTGGGAGTCTACAGCTCTGTCCAGGCAGAGGACACTGGTCCCCACTGCTGCCTGGGCTGAGGGGGTGACCAAAGGCACTGGTGTTATCTCAGCGTTCTGGCTCTGAACCTGCTGGCCCTGACACAACAGCAGCCCCAGGGCTGTTCTTCCCTCCCCAAGCCCTCCTCTGCATCCAAACACAATTTCCCAGCATGATTTCATCCTTCTCCATCTTCACAGAAAGAAAAAGAAGCTTCTTTGCTTTCTCCTGTGCTGGAGGCTGCCCCTGATGAAGCAGCACTGTTATTATGGGAATGGACCGTTAACAGCATTTGGGCATTTTTTAGTAATGAGGGCAGGGAGAGGGGAGAGGGAAGTAATCAAAATCCAAGCACCAGATGGGCTATTCCAGAGGCATTTTTCTCCCCAAGCACCTGTGAAGGGCATTGGTTTTCAGCAGGCACACTTTTTGTAATAAAGTTAAATCCACAGAGCACGGTGGGACAATTTGTATGTGCTCCCAGGCAGGAGGAGAGAGGGAGAGGCTTTGTCCTCACAGGAGTTTTTTGGCACTAAAGAAATTCTGCTGTGCCTTGGTGCCTGGAGGGGAGGTCCATTTCTCTACCTATTCCCATCACAAGCAGAGGTTGATCCAGTCTCCACAAGCTTCTCCATCCTTTCTCAGCTACAGACTAACAACGAAGGGGACAGGGAACAGATGGAAAAGCTGGAGGCAGCTGCAGTGCCACAGAGTCACAGTGAGTGGCAGAGGAGCCAGAACCTGTCCCCAGCCCTCTCACCATGACATTCACTGCTGCACTACTCAAACCTCACCGTGCCCTCAGGCTCTGCAGTGGTGGAACTCATCTTTGGACAGGAGACAACTCTCCTGCACTTCAGAGAGCTCTAAAGTGCCAAACACGGCCCAGAGTGGAGCCTTCCCCACCTCTGGAAACCCAGACACTCTCATGGCTGCAGTCATTGCCTGTCCTGTGCAGGAGCTGCCTCCCAAAGGGGGGAAGGATGTCAGGACAGCACTGGATACCTCTGCATATGGAGAGGTTTTGCAAAATGAAGTTTGTAAGAGATTGAAGGGTACGTGCAGGCTGGGAGAGTGAAGTGTGAATCAGTGCATCTCTGGGTAACCCAGACACCCAGCCAGGGGCCTTGGCCCACCCCATGATCCATTAAAATCAGAGCTCTCTCCATCCCAGTGCTCTGTCTGTCTGCTGCACAGATGAGGAGATTCATGGATAGCTTTAGTACAGCTGTCAGGACTAAGGCAAGAAAAACACTGAAGTCAGAATTTTTCCCAGCCAGCTTGCACGCTCTTACAACCCAGGTTTTCATCTTTGCATTACTTGAACTGAGCACATCCCCAGCCCTGAAAGCAGCTCAGCTTTCAGCTCCTGTTGCTGAGAGCAGAGACAATCAGCTCTAATCCTGCCTGATGAGTGTGAGCTGTGTTTACCCAGCTGCTACCTGCAGCCACCATGGCATGGGACAGGCAGAGCTCAGCAATGCCAGCATGCAAAGATGCTCCCTTATCTCTGAAGCTGACACAGAGAGGAGGATATTTCAATACTCACTTCAATATTTGTGCTGCAAACTCTCCCCTCACCCCAATCTGTTTGAAAACCATCTCGCAGGAAATAAGTGCTCTAAAGTAAAACAGCAAATCCCAGCTATCCAAGTATGAATTAGGCAGCAGAAAATTGTGGGGAAACCCGAGGCATTTGGCTTTGCAGGACAGCAAAAATCCCACCCAGCTGTGCTTGTGCTGAGAGGAGAAGGACCCGTGGCCACAGAGATGTCAGCAACACACCAGAGCACTGGGGATTGTTTCAGAGCTCAGCCTGGTTTGCATCTTTACAGTGATAAAGTAGCAGGAGTTCCTCGAGCAAGAAATACTGGAATCAGCTGTACCTTTATTTAGAAGGGAATTTAAGGTGAGACTTGGGAAAAGGTTGATGCTTGCTCTATTTATTTGTATCTCCTTTCTGGTCCTGTTTGCTTTCTAGTCAAGAGCTCTGCTTCTTCAGTGTGCATTCAATATTAAATTGCCTCTTAATGTACTAACAGCCAGGCTTCTCTTGAAGAATATCCTCCAGCATACAGAATCTGCAGCATTTGTCAAGGAGAAAAGGATTAAGTGAATAGGGACTCCAGCCAAGTTTCCCTGATTTTTTTTTTCTTCCAGGTACTGGTAGATAAAAAAAAATTACAAAATTTCCTGGATCACTTATTTATTTCTTTTTCCTATGCCTATGTAATCACTTTTTGTTGAAAAAAACATTTCAAACTCACATCTCAGCCACCTCCGTTATGATCAGGATTTATCCAAGGTCACAGGAACACTGGCAGGGCAGGGAATCAGACTCCATCTCCCAGATTTTATTTTATATATCTGGCACTAGGAATATTCCAAACTCACTCCCTCAGAGCTGATTTGGAAAAAGACTGGAACACCACCTTGCTGTTCAGAAAGGGCTTTGACCCTGGAATTTAGTTACCAGCACATTCCCCAGGGAAAGCTTTTTCCCAAGGAGGCTGGAACATGATGCTGAGTGCAAAGACATTTCTCATCATGGAGGAAAAGAAGATCCTCCCCAGGATTTCTGGCTGGGAAGAGAAATATCCTCTCCATCCACTGGGCAATGATAAAAGTTACCTGGAGGGCTGGAGCCCTCCAAAAAGATGCAGAATCTGCAGAGGGAGGAGGACTGATATTTTGAAGACAAAATTCCTGTTTAAAGCCTCTCTGAACTAGGTCCCTCTTTTCTTTTTCTGGGGACTGCTGTCCTCTCTGAGAGGGGAGGGCTCCATTTGGAATCCTAAAGCTGCCTACAGAGAAAAATATCACTGGAAAAGTCCAGATCTATTTATCCTCCCACACTTCATGAGGCTGCCCCTGGAGTGGGATAACAGCTAATCCTGGGGATGGAAACCCCCTTCCCACTGATCAAACAGCAGTGTGAAAAAGCCCTCCCATTCCTATTCTCCAAGTAGGAAAAACTTTAATCCTGTTTAAAAAGCCTTCAAGGCAGCCTGGCTTCCCACCCAGCTTTTCCAGCAGCAAGGCAAATCCCAAGTGCGTTTAACTCCATTGCACTGTGAACATGTGAGCACCGAACAGTGCTCAGAAGCACATTTCTGAGTGAGCCTTAGGGAACTTGGGCAAAGTAAATAATGTGGCAGGAAGCCTTTCTAGAGGTTTCATAGCCTCTAATTTCCTCACCCAAGGGTCACAAGTACAGCAGCTGTCACTTAAGGCTCTCAGCAATTCGCACATTCCAGCCCAGCTCTTGCTGTTCAGAGTTTGATAAAAGCTCAAAGCCATCTCCTCCAATTGTCCCCAGGGTAAATAAAGTTCAAGGCAGTAGGACAAGAAAATTAGAGGCTGTGAAGTCGTGAGAAGCAGCTGTAAGGTAAACTGCCTTGCCCAGAGCAAGGTGCATTAACTTGCAGCTCCCTGCCTGGAGTTTTTGCTCAGGAGAGATCTGGGATGGTACAGAACTCACCCAGCTGCACCACGGACCTGGATACTGCCACCCTGACAGCTGGGGACACAAAGGACACAGCACTCAAGTGCCCTTTGATAGGATTTCTCCAGCCCTGAGAGAAGGAAGGCAGAGATGGCTCAAAGAGGATGCTGGAATGCAGTCTGGAACTGTGGGATGTGCCTCTGCAAGTCCCTCCTGTTCGTCCAGGAATGGAGGAGCAATGCAAAAGCAGAAATGGAAGTAGAGGATCAGAACAGAGATCAATTCTTGTTATGCAGAAATGGGAAGAGGACTAGAAAATCTAAAAAATTCTAGGAAGGGATAAAGGAAAAACCAGAGGGTAAATGGAATGAAACTATGAAGAAAATGAGCAGCACAGCCAGAGAAGGGCCAGTGGTGCATTCAGGCAGGGATATTAGACCTACCACGTGCTCTCATGATAAACAGAGATAGGGCTGGCACAAAAACATGAACAAGCCCAGGAGAGATGTGAGAAAAGATCTGTTGATCCATCAGATTTGATGACAGAAAGGAAACACAAAAGGCTCAGGACCAAAAGGAGGCAAAGGTGGAGTATGAGAAGGTGGAAGCTAAAGATGGCAGGTAGAGTGCAGGATGAAGATAGGAGGATTTCATTTGACTCAGTCATCTTGGGGAGAGTTAAGAAAGTTCTCTGGGGTAAGAGGCTGCTTGTCAATTTGAGTCTCAGTGGAGAAACTAAAAGATATTCCTGGGTAAGAGTACCATATTTCTATGATCTTGGGCTTGAGGCAGGGAGTGAAATTTGCTGTTCAGGAGATCTAAGCACGAGGATGTTCAGGACCAGCCTGAGAATATTCAGTGAACAGATTTAACAGATTTGGTATCATGCCCCCAGCATCTCTGGGAAGAAAGCCTGGCTTTCTGGAACACATTTACCTAGCAAATGGCCAACAGGTTCAGCTTGCTGTGACCTTAGCTAAAGAGATCTGCCTTTAATCATGACAGTGGATGAGCTTCTGGGCTCCTTCCCTAATGCAGAGACACAGCAGAAAAAAAAAATTGCAGCCTAAAAGTTGTGCTTTTAGAGAAAAAGCTTTCTCTGTTACATACATCATTACCCAACAATACAGAGTAGCTACTTAGAGTATCTCTGCGTTCATTTAAAGACCTGATTTTAAAAGCCAGCAGCTTTATCCATGGTATAATGTGTCAAATGCAAGCTGAATTGACACTTATGCAAGTCAAAGCAAATGTTTTTAAGATGTGACAGCAGAGCCATTACCAGCTTCATATATTTCATTCTACTTTTGTGCACACAACCAAGCATATTATTGGCTTTTTATTTCCCTCCTTGTTTGCTTCAGGATTCTGATTAAAGCAAGGAAATATTTCATGAGTGCCAGGTTATGCTTAGACCATTAGGCCCATCTATGAGAAATATTTATTGGTTTAGGAAATGGGAGAAAAGGAAAGCTGGAGCACTGGTGATACATCTCATCCGCTTTGAAAACAGAGCAAAAGCCTCTCAGATTCCTGTTAGCCAAAGAGATAGGATGAAATTGGCTCAGTACCAAAAGCTGTAATAGCCAGATGATACAGAGCCCTGATCTGGTCTAAAGCTCCTGGATCTGTTCAGCTTTGGACTGATAATGTTAATGATGATAAAAGAACTTGTGCTTGGTTAATGTCCTGTAATAAAATCCCCCAGGTCTCTGACACAGTCCTTTCTTCACCCTTCCCTCTCCTGATGCTGTCTGAGGTCACTGTAGGTGACTGCACAGCCCCCTCAGCCTTAAGACTCTGAGTCTCCTTTGTCAGGAGCCAGGGGGGTTCTAGTTCCAGCAAATGCTTGCTGTGCCTGCCCTGGGATGACAAGAAGACAAGCACAGCCCAGGAGTCACAACCACAGACACAAACAGGGCACCCAGGCCCAGGGTAGCTGTGAAATTCCAACCTGAAAGAGCCATCCTGCAGACAGCCCAGCTGAGCACAAGGTGTGATCATGCACATTCTGTCATTACCAGAGAGGAAATAAGGCACAGAATTGAGGCACTTGCCTTCCAGACTTGCTAGGGAGCGCAGGACCCTCACAGGACAATCAAGATACTCTTCCAACCACTCTGGAATGAGAACCTGCACAGTTTCACTGCCTTAAAAGCTGGATGCAATCTGAAACCTGAGTAGCCACAAGCAACATAAGGGCAGAAAACCCAAACCTCCACTATGGGAACACATTTTCTTCCCTTCTCCTTTTGCAGTGGAGCTGGGAGCCAGCAGCTCCTGCAGATTCTGCTGCTTGAGCTTCCCCAGAGGTGAGGGGAGGGTCAGAGCAGAGGTTGCAGCACACAAAACCCCATCTGCATCTCCAGGACAGGTACAGAGCTGAGTGAGGAATGGGCAGGGGTGAGAAGAAGAGGTGATTTATTTAAGAGGCTTCTAAATCAGTTCCCTGAGATGGCTGACCTGCTGACAGTGACTTAATCAGCACAAAACATTTCCTTGATTTGTCACCAGGGAACAGCAAAATATTCTCGGAAGAGCTTCATCTTTTATCTTAAGAACTATTTACATCAAGGAGGTTAAGACACAGCTTTAACCACACAGACAGCACAAACCTTTGGATTTGTGGTTCTTAAACTATCTGGGTACAGGGTCTTTCTTGTCTTGACTTGCATCTGCCTACCCTCAAAAGAAAAAGCTCTGTGCTGCATCATTTTTATTCATGAAGATAAATCCATTGTGTATTTTTCTAATGATCTCTTAAGTCTGCAATTTGCACCATTTTATAGCAGTAAAAGTTAGAGATGCAGTAAGCCATGTATTTAAGGCTGGTAACTTAATGGGAGAGACATTAACTACCATTTCAGATTTTTAGTTCTGTTCCCCTCCCCATCCTTGGTAATTACCTTGTTACTTAACAGCAGCATCAGCAATTTCATTGATGTGCTTTTAGCACAGGCCACTACCAGAGGACAAGAGTGCTGGAGCATGTTACAGACTTCAGAGCAAACTTTATCTCCTGCTCTTCTTTAAAAAGGATCAGAACATTACCCACCTCTCCTCCACCCTTCAAAATCTGCAAGCATCAGCAAGGCCTGCTTCCCAGGCAGTTGTAGGCTTTTAACAGATAAGAAATCACTTTAGGCCCCCAAGTCACAGCTCATGTTATCCCAAGAGATGATATCCTCTGATAAGCTTGGCTTTTTTTCTCTCTTGTACCGTTTTGTGGTGAGGGGATGGGGGGAACTCTGCAGCCCCATTATGATCAAGTCTAATTCATGATGGAAATGAAGAGGCAAAGAGAAGTAAAGAAAGGGTAACCAGAAATATCATTGTGATCCTGAAGAGAAGAAATCATCACAATGATTTGTGAATCATCACAGTGAGAGAAATCTCATTGTGATCCACAGAGAAGTAAAGAAAGGGTAACCAGAAATATCATTGTGATCCTGAAGAGAAGAAATCATCACAATGATTTGTGAATCATCACAGTGAGAGAAATCTCATTGTGATCCACAGAGAAGTAAAGAAAGGGTAACCAGAAATGTCATTGTGATCCTGCAGTTATTTCTGACGAGGGTGGTACTGGCCTGGGAGCCTTTCAGTGCCTCCTGTTCCTCACTCCTGTCCCCCTAGCTCTGTGGGATCCTCCCCATGGCCAGGCCTCTTCCCAAGGAGACTCCATGCCCACAACAGCCAGCTGGCATTGCCCTCTGCCAGCACTCCTGCCTTGCTAATCTACCTTCTCAGCCTCCTGAGGCCACCTATAAACCAAATAATTCCACATTTGGCACAGTGTTCAACAAGCATCTGAATTACTGCATTTTCTGTACATCCCCACAGCTCCTGGGGAGAACAAGCACTGTCCTGGATCAGCTTTTTTATGACTGGCAGTGCATTTGGGGAGTTGTATCTATCTCACCATTGTGCACACTGCCCTGCACAAATGCAGCAGGAAAGACAAAAGGTCTAGCACAGAGCTTATCAGCACATGGCAGGCATTTTAAGCCATCTTGCAAAGGAAAAAAAAAACAACATGTTGTGCATGTAAGAGAAGGAAATCCCTAATTGGAAACACAATTGTCTCGTAAGAAGGGCTCCAAAATCAACAGCCACTCCAATTTATATGGTGTTTTATCAAGCCAAATAGCCCCCAAAGGCTTTGCAAGATGAGCCTCTAATAAGGCTTATAAAACCAGCCCTCTATAATAGAGGCTGGGGCAGGGAGGGGGAGTAAAAGGCGTTTTAGCATGTGAATTGTGACAGCAATGTCAGCCTGTCAAAGCTCCAGCTAATAAAGGCTCCAGGAGCTCTGGGGGGACCTGCAGGGGTTCCAAGTGCAGAGGTTCATGGAGAACAGGTGGGGCAGCTGGGATCCAGCCCCCAGACTGGGCAGCCAGGCTGGGGTGTGATGTGGGACCCGGCAGCACTCTCAGCACTGGGACATCCCCTCTCTCTGGGGCTCAGCCACGTGAGCAGGACACACTCTCAGTCCTTAGGGCACAGCTCTGGTGGATCAGCTCAGAAGATGTCCCACATGGGAAGTGGGAAGCTCTCCTGTCACACCAACCCTACCCTACCCCATAGTTTCTAAAAAGAAGCTGTGCCTTGATCCTGCCCATTGAGACATTGCACAGAAGAAGGCAATTTTTAAATTATTTTAAAATTTAAAATCTTTCCCCCCTTCACCAACAGGAGAGGAGAGAGCCTGAAGGAAAAACAGAGGGGACATTTTTATTCCAGCCTTTATGGTGTGTCTGGAAGGCAATACTGAGCAATGAGTGTGTGACAAGAAACATGAACAGGACGGGGAGTGTGACTGTAAAACGTGCCTTAACAACCCCTGCAGGAGCCCATCCTCTGAGAACCATCCCTTCATCATCACTGTCCTGCCCAAGTGATGATACACGAGCCAGGGAAAGCAAACCCAGCCAGCACAGGTCACACTTCACTGCACAGTTTTGCAAACCACGCTAAGAAACCCTCAGAGGAAAGAACCAACTAGTTTCAAGTCTATTTTGAGTTGCACAGTGGGCTTGTAAATACCTTGTTTCTGGCAGTTCTACAGTGGTTAAAAAATATATCAAGTAGTCATGGAAAACCCAAGACATAAATTTGTTGCAGAAAGAAACGTCTCTTTTCTTCTGCAACAAAAACAACACGCACTTTAATTTGGTTTCTATTTTCTGGCTGATGCTGTTTTGTGAGTAAGTGTGTAATGGCAGAGCTGTGCTTGTGAAGATGATTCCAGAAGGATGTGCCCTGCCCTGCTATGAAGGTGCAGGGCTGCACATAGCCTGATTTTAAGCAACACACACACATCTACCAGTCAGATGAAAGATTAAGGCTCTCACTAGTTTCAATGCCTTTATGAGCATTTTGCTGAAATCTGGGGGGAAAAGATCTGTTTTACCATTTTCTTAGACTTATAAATAACTGATATGTGAAAATCACAGTGATGCCAAGACTACAAAGCCTGCTCATCCATAGGGAAAATGTGTCATTTAGGAGACACACATCGGAGCCTTGAGTGCATCAAAGATCTTGCAATCTTCCCCACACAGGAACCTTGAGGATTCCTCCACAGCTCCAGGTGGAATTCCAGACCTTGGCACAGACCTGTGGCTCTGCAGGCTCCTGCAGCACATCCCTGCCCTGCTTTCTCCAAGCCACCTCAGCACAGAAAAGGGCTGAGCTCTCTCGGTGCTCTGCAGGCCATGGCAAACCCCCCATTCCTGGCACAGCAATGGAACCCCCTCCCCACCCTGGAGGGACAAGCTGGCTGCCACCCCCAGGGACTGCTCTGGTGCCACCATGGATCCACAGCCAGCCAGCAGCAGTGCCTGTGCCATGTCCCTTGCTGATCCTGACCTCTGGTGTCACTTCCCAGCTTCATCCCACACCTGCCTTGGCACTGTGCACTTGGACAGTGATTTTGGGCCCTGGTTGTTGTCTCTTCTTACTGTGGCACTGCAGCACTCATCAGCAAGGCCACAACCTCTGCTTGCCCTGGTGTCACTGTCACCTCCCTGCTGTGATCCTGCAGTTCTGCCTGGAGTCAGTAACCCCAGAGCTCCAGAGGAACAGGAGAGCCAGATAGGCAGAACTGGCCTGAAGAGAGCAGCTTCCTCTGAAAAATACAGCTCAGGTATGACTAATGTGCCAGAAAGCTCATGGCTCAAGTAATCCCCTGCTCAAGACTTTATCAATAATGCACAATTGGATTGTGGAATACAAAACCCCTGGAACTTAATAAAAGCACTGGCTTAAGCACTGAGCTAACATCATTGGGATTGATGAGTGAGGACAGTTTCAAACAAATTACACCTCCAGCCAGATAAGACCTATCTTCAGGAGAATGGATGAAAGACAAGCAGCTCAGCATAGCTGCTCACCTGTCCAAAGTGAAGAGGTTCTGAGTGGAAAACAATGGCTTTAGGAATTAAACACTTTTCCCAACCAGACTCTTCAGAGATGAATGCTCATAAATTGAAAGGGGAGGTTTGCCTAATGCTATTTTAAACATTCCGGTACTTGGCAAAAATTTATCCAAACATGGGAGTTGGGGGCAACAAATGTGACTTATACCCAACCCAGAATTCCCTGACATGTGAGGATGCCTGTGCTAAAGCCTTTGTGCCCAAATGTCCCAGAGCTGTCCCAGCACAAGCATGTGCTCAGTGGTGTCCAGGAGCAGCAGTAGGGTCACCCCAGCCCCAGCCCAGCACTCTGACCCCAAACAGATGAAGCTTGGCTCTGGAACAGGAGAAATCTCTACAGGAAAACAGATTCTGAGGGAAATGGGATAAAATCAGCACAGAAGGGAAACCTCAGAGGCAGCAGATACAGAGGCTGAGGGAACAGGGACTGTACACTGGGTATGGGATGAAGTGGAGCCAGGGCTTTTGGAGTGAATATGTCAAACTGCAGATGGTGCAGAAAGAAGGGAAGAAAAGTTAGAGACAAACCTATGAGAAGGGGAGGTTCTTCAATGAATATCCACAATTAATTTGTGACCTGCAGAGGTAAAGCACACATACCACTCCCCAAGACCTGCCAACCAAAATCCCAGCTTCTCAGGTTTCTAGGGGGAGCCTGATCCATCCATATCCCAGACCCTGATCCATCCATATCCCAGACCCTGATTGGATTAAGCCTGTTCAGAATTCACTGTCACCATGACTGTGAGGTATCTTCAGTGAACACTCCCTCCCCAGCTGGCTGAAGACCAGGGCTGGGGTTTGGGTGGCATGTCCCTCTTAGGATCCACCCTTTCCACTCACAGAGGCTCTTTGGGGGCTCTACAAACTCTCTGTGGTGTCCTCA
The DNA here is from genome assembly GCA_013397375.1 of Toxostoma redivivum. Lineage (NCBI taxonomy): Eukaryota > Metazoa > Chordata > Aves > Passeriformes > Mimidae > Toxostoma > Toxostoma redivivum. The sequence continues at coordinate 963,856 of VXBI01005970.1, read as the reverse complement.
GAAGGCAGAGCAGGCTCAGCACTTCCCGTGACATCAGCCCCATTCCCTGCTCTCAGCACCCAGAGCCCACACACAGGACATCCAGCAGAGCACCACAGGAGCCTGTCAGGAGGGATTATTCCCACATGCCTCCCTCAGCATTAGCACAAACTAACAGGACAGCATGGAAAGCCCAGCAATTCCCAGGAACACTTTATTTATTGCAATCCAGGGTAAGAACAGCTCATCTGGAGCCAGGCTCCAGCCCAACTCTGATTGCCAGCTATGGGGAGACAGCTGAAATTACAGTAATGCAATTTCAATATCCTCACAGAGGTAAATGTGCTCAGTTGCCTCAAGGCCTCTGTAAACATTAATTATTAACTTAATGTCTGGCTTCCCTGAGGTATCCATTATCCTGTGTATTAATGGCCCTTCCAATGAGGCAGGGAGCAAACAGCTTGCAGGTTACCTGATCGTATTAGTGAAAGTTTGCAAATTGATTTGGTTGGATTGGGAAGTGCTTGGCAGTTAACTGATCACAAAATTTGGAGAAAGAGCAGAGCACAATAAAAGATGGGTTTTTTTTTTTCCCCACAGCTTTATCTGCTCAGAAAAGAAGAGGAGCCAAGCATGGCAGTGCTGGATGTTCTTTTGGATGCTTCTTTCCTGTCTCCCATCCAAAGTGTAATGAAGGACAGCCTCAGGCAGAGAACTCAGTTGTACCAAGAGGTAACATTAGTGCTGTTCTAAGTGCTCTTCACAAAGTTAAGTCAATCTTATTCCTAGCACCCAGCTCTTCCATATTTCACTGTCAGGGGCTTTTCACATCTGTATGGGATAGGCCTGAGGGGTCAGATTGACAAAAGGATTTCAGGGAAGAACCTCCAGTCCAGTCCAATACTGGGATTTTCAAAATCCTTTAAATCCCCCCAGCTCCACACACACGAGTGAGGTAAGGGTGACAGCCTGAGCATGCAGACATGTGCCATCTGCACTTCCATCTTGCATAAACCACTGCTCAGCTCATTTTCTCCTCCCAGAAAGCTGCTTTTACAACCCTCTGAAACACCTCATTTAACTGGAGAAGTATTTGTTCATTAGTGCTCCTTGCAGCAGGAAGCACATGTCAGCGTGGGAGTTCAATCCGCCAGGATGTGACAGCAGAATTCATTCCCCAGCACAGGCACTCTGCAGACACCCCTGTTCTGAGGCTGCAGCTCAGCTCTCATCCCAGTTCCCCTCTGCTCAAAACCTCACAGGCAATCCACAAGCAGGACAACCACATCTGCTTGAGATAAGACCGACCAATATTAAAAGCCAGCATCTTCCCCTTGGAAAGATAAGGCAAAGCTGGCAGATTCTCATCTCCATTCTTCATCCAGAATGCCACATGCTTTAAACAGCCACACACAAAACAAGCAGCAGTCACGTTTCCAATCTGCTGTGTGCTCTGCTGGGCCCCTTGTGCTTGGAGAGAAATCTGTATTCTCTGATTCTATCTGGATGTCAGGGAGTGATTTAAAGGGAGACCAAGTAACAGTCCTTGATAGATTTTTTGCTGTGTAGTCAGGTAACTTTTGTTCTTCAAGCAGAGAAACACGATATTGCCCTTTCATGTAAATTTATGGAAGAAGTTATGATTTTATCCTATATCCTAATAAGGATTCAGACTTAGCTTTTAAAAGGAGAATGTTGTTTGTGCTAGAGTTTTGTGCCTGTTATTTTATCATAATTTAAAATCAAACTATTCAGACACTAAATTATTTCCTGCTGAGAAATGTGCAAAAGCTCCCTTTATTCCTATATCCTCTTTACCGCTGGCATCTTGTATTTATAGAGTGTAGATGGAGAACTTAACATCCATGTTTTCTCCTTTTAAAGTCTCTCCTTTGATCTAGTTAACCATCCAGGAGATTGCTTTGATCCTTGAAGTTTTGCTAATTCCAAATACTCAATTATGCTTATCTAGTCCTGGAGGATCTGAGTGTTTCAAGCTGTCCCTCATCCACTGCTGGTTTACCAACATAGCCCAGCTTTAATCAAAAGGAACTTGTTCTTGCCCAGAGCACTGTAGGCTACACACTCATCAAAAACTCAAGAGAGCCTATTTTTCCTTCCTGGCCACATCCCAGGGAAGCAGCAGAGAGAACAGGCTGTGAGAGAAGGGCATCTCATGTGCTGAACAGTGAGGTTGGGGAGCAAGTGGAAGAGCCCAGGAAGGAATGGTCACATAGAGGAACAGAGCTCAGGGCTCTCACACAGCTCCTCGGGCTGGGAGCCTTCAGCTCACCCAGTCATGCTGCTCTTCTCTCTCTTTCTCCATATTTCTATCACTCAGAAGCCAGGAACCAAGGGGATGGGAGAAACTGGATGTCACAGGACTTGAGGGAGCTGAATTGAGTAGGGAAAGCAGCAGAAATGGGGAGCAGTTCTCCAAAAACAGAACCATCTTCCCCACCCATCAACCACAAGGAGAGTGAGCTGAGCCTGATCCCAGGCCTGCCTGCTGCTTGTTTTAAAAATCTTCTCCCTTACAGTATCATTATGCCACATGAATGAAGGTTATCTAAATCCTGCATGATCTCTCCCCCAGGGAGCAGGGAGGGAGGCAAAAGAGGAGAATGCCATTATTTCATGATGGGATCTGAAGTAGTAGGGGATTTCCTTTCAGCTTCCAGAGGATTGAAACAAATTGAGATGCATCATCCTAATGCTTCACTGCTCGGTATTTTGACACCAAATTACTGCTTAGCACCTGAAATTCATCTGATGGAAGACGTGACCACAGCCCTGCTTTCCTCTCTGCTACCAACTCCTTCTGTGCCATTCCTCATTCTCAGACTAAGAAAGAAATTAAAATCTTCTCTAACATGTTAAAGAGCGATAGGGAAAAAATACAAAAGGAAGAAGATAAAATCTGAAGAGGCAGCAAGTGGCCACAAATGAAGTACAGCACTGAAATAATTATCTTGTTATAAGAGCACAGGCAAGCCTGCTGGAGGGGCAAATTTCTCCCATCAGAAGGTGAGTGAAGGTTTCCTTCCCTCCTCATATAAAGGTTTTTATATACCTTATATAAAAGTATTTCAGTTCTTGCAAATTGAAGGCTCAAGTGGCAGTTTCTTGGAAAAGCTTCTCCTACTACCAGCACAAGGAAGAAATAATGTCTGAGAATAATGGTTTAGCACCACTCTAGCACTTCCAGCAGCTTTCCAAGGGGCAGGTTACACATGGAAGGCAGGAGATGAGCTGCTAAATTGCCCTTTTCTATACTGCAACCCCCTTAGCAGCAAGGCAAAGAACAATTTTTCATGTTTTGCTTCAAACAAGATTGACAACATCAGGGCAGCATGATGTCTGTGTCAGAGAGATGAGAAAGAACTTTATTTTGCCAGTCTGCCCTAAGGAGAACTTTGCAGGAGCACTCAGTAGCTCAGACGGGTGGGTGATGACGGAGGTTCAGTGTCTGCTCTCACAGGGTGAGCCAGGATACCAAAATGGGGTGCAGAAAAGAGCCCTGGTAGTGCTGCTGCGTGCACAACCCTGTTACACTGCTCCCCTGGAAACCCTGCCAGCAGAGTTGTAGCAGTGGAAAAGAAGAGTAGGTGGCAGGGGAGGAGCTTTTCTGAAGTTGGTTTTCCTTGCCACACTGCAAAGCTCTCGTGCAGGCAGAGTTTGCTCCCTGCAGAACTTCAGTGGCCATCAGTAGCTGGAGCTTCAGGCAGGGTCACTGACTCACTGCTTCAAAGCTGCAGCCTTCTGAACCAGCTTTTCCAAGCTGAATTACTCACCTGACATTTGATAAATCTCAGTGAACTCCTTTTTGTTGTAAAGGGGAACCTGTAAAATTATTTCTTCTTTGTATTACAGAAATTCCCACTGAGTCCTCCTTTGGAAAAGTTGAGCATTGTGTTGATGCTGCAAGAGGGCAGCACAAACAGGACACCTTCCTGCCCTGACAGATTTTAGACCATCAGTCCTAAATCTGAGATCTGCCTGGTGTGTGTTTCTCAGCTTTACCAATCAGTGCTTTGCCTGAAAGAGATTAATCAACAGATTGTTTGTGAACTCAGCAGGGTGTGAGCTTAAGCTCCGAAAATCATCAAGCACTTAGAAAAGCGTGTTTTATAACATTTTAAGTAAGAGACCTGATAACAAAGTTGCAACTTTTGTGACTGTCTCGCAGTGAACAACTCCCACTATTGTCTCAGTACTTCAGTTCCCAAAATCTCCGTGTTACTGTAGCACTTGGCTAGGTGAGCCAGATACATTCCACATTCTTCACTAGAAGCTCATCTTACTCTGAAGAAAGACATCTCAGTCAGTGATCCTCCAGACATTGCACTGAATTCTACTTAAAATTGCGAATTACAGCACCTCACTTTTCTGTCCTTGAAACATTTGTCTGCACAGGTGGTGCACCTTTTGTGGAACAGGGTGAAAACAGAGGGAAAATGGAAGTGTATAGAGGTCATGCATCTTGGAAAGAAAAGAGGGAGGAAAAGAAGGAATTGGGAGAAGGCACCACGGAAGTACAAATGGCTCAAATCTTGTTTCTTTGCATAGAATATAAGCATCAGACAGGTAACATGTGGTCTGAACCAAATGCAAACACCCAACACGCTCCATCTGCACAAGCAAACAATCCAAGCACATTTGGGATGATAGATGCAGGACTGGCAGGTATTTATCACGGAACTGTCTGGAGATTTGACTAGCAGCTAAACAGGAACACTGCTAAAAAGCACCTGCCTCACAGCACAGAAATTTAGAAGCTCATACTCGAGAAGTTGCCCAGATTCAAAAGCTGCTGCATTCGATTTTCATGCTTGTTTTACCATTACTTAAAAGACAGCCAGTTCCAAGCCACTTGACATTTGCTCTGAGAAGCCTGAGCAAACAGCCAAGGCTGGATCAGGGCGTCTCTGCGGTGTGAGCTAACAAAGAAATGGACAAACATGTCAAGCCAAAAGCCAGAAGCTCTGGGAAGTGTGCTGGCCGAGGCTGCAGCTCTTAATAGATCCAGGGAGAGAGGCTGTAAGAGTTTCACGTGGAGCACAGCCCTGGCAGAGGGCTCGTTATCCTGGCAGGCAGCTCGGGTTGCTGGTTGAGGCACCTCCCATGCAGTGCCCCTCCCTTTTCTGCAGGAAAAGCACATGGCAACAGGGGGAAATTGGAAATCTGTCTGTCCAAAGCATCTACCACTCCTTTGAAGATGTCATGTGTGCAGCTGCCACGTGCACATTACCCTGCTCCCAAAGCAGCAGCGTCCCAGCTGGATTAGCTGTGGAGATGGAGAGCCTGGGGTTTATATTACAGAGCAGAGACTCCTCACAGCTCTGTTAGAAATGCAGCCTGACCTCTGTTCTAAAGCACTTTAGGGAATCTTTGTCCCAGAGCTTGAGGAAAAGGTAAAGCTATAAATTAAAATTGCATTAGTCGTTTCTTTGGTGGTGTGTGCAGAGCAGGCAGGAGAGGAGCTGGGAAATTTTCTTTGCATTTATTAGGAGTTGTATCCCCAAATTATATGCAATGCTTTAGCATGGAAACACAGATTCACTAAAAAAATAAAAAAAATATGCTTAAACACTATGTTGCTCAACAGAGAGGAAATGGCATTACTGAAAGACCTTGTGCATTAATTGCTGTTTCTAGCACTCTTGGAATCTTCTGTGTCTTTGATATCTACATAAAAGCGTAAACCCCTCCTCCTTTCTGAAATAATTCTTTCAATGCAGTTTCAGATACATGAAATGTACAAAATTTGGGCACTTTTCCTTGTAGCTGCACTATTTCCAGGTGATTTCTTGTTCGTGCTTAGAGAGCTTTGATCTACTTTTAGCTTAAAATCAAGTTATATTCCACACATTGGTTTTATACTGAGAGAGTAGTCAGAAATTAATCCACAGACACACTATTTTACTGCTTTTGCACTGTATTTCCAGTTTTAATGCTAGATTGTTTTGATGGAAGGTAGCAATCATTTAAACATTAAGAACAGTCATCCTGGGGACACAGTTGTCAGATTTAAGGATCAGAAATTATATAGGCAGCTGTAAAAGGATTGGAAGTGAATAGATCAATATTACAAGGTCTAGTAATTCTTTGAAGTATTAAAGTGAAATGGGGGAACAGTTTGCAAGAACAACTCGATGATTTAAGTTATGCAGCAGCTCCAGGGGCAGGTAAGAAGCAGCTAACAATCTCTGTAAGGTCCTGAAAGGGTTAAGGACACCTTGATCAAGCAGATTTTTGCCCTGAAGCAAGGACAGGCTGGGGAGGACTTGCAGAAGGATCCCACAGGGGGTGGAAAACAGCCCTGGCAGGCAGGAGAGTCACTGGGGAGTGTTTGTAGGGAAGGACCCCTGACTTTACACGGCAGCACCCTCCACATCTCTATTTACATGCAGGGAGTGAGAACCCATCAGTGAATTAATCCTCCATTTCCATCCTGCAGTTCAGCATGTTTATGAACAAAGCCCTGAGCACACAGTGACATTCTGCTTGATACCAGTCCTGAGAGAATCTGGCACTGTTTGGAAGCATTTGGTCAATGGCTCTTTGGAGCTCGTTCTGCATGCAGAGGAGGAAGGAGCATCCCAACACAGTAAGTACAACACAGGCTCCCCAGAAGGATGTGGATAGCTGAAAACAAGCCCAGGATGACACAACCCCACCAGCTTGGAGATCTACTGGGAATTCAAATGAATTCAGAAGGAATGCAGCTCACAAAGAAATGCAGAGAGTCAGAGCAGACCAAAGATCAGCTAAAAAAGTTTCCTTTTTTCCTTTTCCAAAGTTTCCTATTCCACTTTGAATTCCAAGCAGAGACATGAGTGTCATTTGTTGTGTGGGAAGAGTGATCCAATCATATCATTATTCATCCCAGCCAACTCTAAGCTCGCAGTATAGGTGAGTTCAATTCTTAATCTAAGATGATTTAGCAGGGTCTGCTGGATCCTGGTATGAATCCAAAGTTTCAGCTCAGAGCACTCCTAAAGGAGGTGGGAATGTCCCAGCCTGGTTCAATTATACCTGGTAATGGAGTACACAGGGAGGTGGAGATCACTTCAGGAACACATCTCCTACAGAAACAGCCAGGCTGGTTATCCCAGAGAAGTACAAAGGCAGGATCGTTCACTTCACGTGTTTAGGCACTGCCTTCTGGTGCTCCAGAGCCTTGGGCACATCTGAAATTCAAATGGGAAGCCTCTGATTTGAAAGGTTTGTCAAAGCCTTATTCTGGTTCTCAGCAGTGCCTTAGTCCGGATCAGATTTAAGGTAGCATTTGCAATTCAAAAAATCTCAAGGAAACGACATAATCCTTACAGGGAGTGGAAACCTTCCTTTCCTACATTTCCTAGCAGAAAATGGTATCCTTATTAAATTAGCAAAACCAAGACAAAGTGTGGAAGGTCCCCGTGGGAGAGAGGTCACCCCACTTATTTCAGATTTCAGCTGAGAGGTTCCAACACCGGCTAACCTCAGCTCTTGTACTTTCAGTGGAGTGAACACAGCAGCTCCACCTGAGCTGCTTCCAGCGATAACTCTCCTCATTTTGCATAATGAGGTCCCATCTGTAGCCCCAGAAGTTGTTTAACCCCCAACAGTGACTTATTCCAGGCTATCAGCCAAGTGAATGCTTAAGTGGAATATATGTACAATGATCATCACAGGCTGGCATTCATCTTGTCTCAGAAATTGTTTAGGGCAGAGAGGTTAAGAAGAATAGAGTGCAGGCTTAAAAAAGATTTGTTTCTCAGAGACATTTCGCTAGATTCATCCAATTTAGTGAAGAAACTAAGGTTAGGGGAGTGCCTTTTAGGCACTATTGTCTCCTGGTAATTCAACACATAGGTTTTTATAAGAGGACAGCAGCTAAACAAAGTTGCAGTTCAGCCAAATAAGAAACTCTCATTAGTATGGAATAGATCTAAGCACCTCAGAACTGCTGTCAGCCCCTTCACAAGGCAGATCACATCCCCCTTCCCTTTCGACTCTCCAAGCCAAGAGCTTTTCAGGGGTCCTGGCATGGCACAGACTTAACAACTACTCTAAAAATACCTATGGAAGTGAGGAGGGAAAGATCCTGATCTGGGTCAGGCAATTAGAGCTGGCTTAGAGAAAATTCACTGATCAGACAGGTGTGGTTCTACAACAGCACTACTCAGCATTCCCATCCTAAGGGGTAAACTCTTCAGGAACCGAACTCCCAGTTCAGACCCTGAGCACAGCCACACCCTCTCTGCCAGGCAAAGACCCAGCAGAGCTGCTTGCGATGTTTAGAACAGCACGAGGCCTTTAATTGGGTTAATTGGGTTTCATCTGCAGCAGGTGGGTGTTTGGAGCACCTGCTCAGACAGCAAACGTGACCCTGTGTGTGATGGGGATGGTGCACACAAAGTGGCTTTCCCCAAAACACCACCAGCAGATGCCAACCAAGGCACAAAAGCTCTTTAAAAAAGGTGTTTTATAGGTATTTGTTTCAAAGTGCTGCTGTTTTCACTGGTGCATTTCAATGAGATTCCAGATTTGGATTAGGGAAGGGAAGGGAAGGGAAGGGAAGGGAAGGGAAGGGAAGGGAAGGGAAGCCTGGGCTTTGCTGAGAAGCCTCAGTTCTCTGGAGAAAGGGGCCAGCAGGAACCTCCTGAGCTCAGCAAAGCCCTTCTATTTGCAACAGCTGCACCCCATGGACAGGGACAGGCTGGGGTCTGATTTCTCCCCCTGCAGGGAAGGACCTGGTGGTCCTGACAGTAACAGAGTGAATGTGCAGTGATGTGACTGGGGACACACAGAAGCCAAGTGCAGCTCCTGAGTTCATCCACAAAACCCTTCAGAAAGAAAAAGGAGCTCCATTTCACCAAAAGGACAGGGATAAGATATCCCAGGCAGCAATAAATCAGCCTCCCCCCAGCGTGCTCTGAGGAATTACAGATACAAATAGCCCCAGAAGAAACGTTTGCAGATAGGTCAGAGGTTCTGCATTGCCTTGGCTTTGTTTATATCCCATTTCCCATGCCCCGGGGCGACATGAGTGAGACAGAGGCATTGTGACAACCCCTGCACCCTCCAGAGAGGGAAAGGCAGCACTTTGCCATCATTAGAACTCACTTCTGCAGGAATCCAACCCCTGGTTCCAGCACTGGTGTGGGGTTTTTGGGCAGAAGCAACAGCAAATAGCCCATCCCAGGGGAGCTATTCCCTGCATAAATAGCTGCATAAACAGCTCTGCAGTGGCACTCTCAGTATGGCTCTGGAGACTTTTATGTCCCCAGTTTCTAATGAGGACCGGTTTAATTTTTTTTTAACATCCCATCTCCCCAATAAAAGTCATCTCCAATGTGGAATTGGCTTGGAGAATTGCAGTTCCTTGATCATAAGTGCTTTCAAGTGATGTGGCAGGGTGGTGAACGTGAAGGTTGGATTAAGGTTTACACTGCAGCTTTTGGGAGTCATACAAGTCACTAATTACACTTCCAGCCCTCAGCACAGCAACTGGGAACATCACAGAACTACTTCAGGGAAGATTCAAAGAGAAATAACACAGTTTAGCACTAAAGTAAGAAAGGTCCTGTGACATTAAAAAGCAGAATTTCCCTCCAAGCAGAGGTTTGTCTGTGCCTCCTGAGCTCTGTTAAAACCCAGAGATGACAACTCCTGAATGTGCTGAAGAGCCCAGGCCAAGAGCTGAGGTCTGCAGAAGTCACCTTGGACCTGAATTTCCATTTGCCTTCCAAAACATGGCCCTGGGCTGTGGAAAGCCCAAGAAGTGCTAATATTTCACTTAGCTAATATTTCATTTAGCTAAAGAGATCCCTCAGCTTCCCTGGGCAGGACCAAATGGAGCAGTGTCATTATTGCTCCTCAGGTATCAGGGTGAGATTAGATCTGCAATCAGGCACAGCTCAGCCCCACAGTGCAGGCAGCAGGGCACAACTGATATTGGATTTGTTGAGGAGTTTCTTTCATTTCACTTTGGATGTGTGACACCAGGCCAGAGCAGCTGTGGAGTGCAGATATGACAGATGTGGCTTGAAAGAACCCGGGGAAAGTGCACAGCAATCTGGGACTGCTTTGTTCTGAAGAACAGAGATTCTCTGGGACACAAAAAGAAGTTAAAGCTGCTCAGCCCTGTCTGGTCTCCAGCCATACCCAGCTGCTACTTAGAACAAGGAACAAACAGAGAAGAGAAATTGGGAATTTGAAGCCTGCAGGATTCCTGGCTGTTAAGAGAATAACCAGTGATTTGCACCCCACAACCAAGCCCAGATCAGAGGGGACAATGCAAGGTAGGCACTGCTTAATTGCACCATCTTCTTCCTGGTCACAAGTGTTCCTTTGCAGGACTGAAAGTGTTTTATTAAAATGCTGCTTGCATTCAAAAATAGCCTTTTAATCAGCAGCCTTGAAGACTTTCCAAAATAAAAAAACCTTTTATAGTCTGTCTTGAAAACATTGATGATTTTCTGAAATTATTTTGAATGTCTCAAAGAATGGTATCACAATGATCTGTCGTTTTAGCAATAGTCATTACCTGACAAGGTCAGTTTAAAAAAATCAACTGTGGTTTCAATTTCATTCTAAACTATTCACAACAAAAACTTTCAATTAAAATTTTGAAAAAGTCTTCTTCCGGCAAACAGAAATGACAAATTAATTTGGGAAATACTCTGAAACAAACTCCCCCCCAAAAAAATCTGCCAAGCTTTTATTTTAGATTTCCTCTGTTTTCCAAAATTAGGTGTCATCTTTCAATCAGCAACACCCCAGAGGATGAGATTTGTGTTCACTACCCTGGCATGTGTAATGATGCCAGGATAATTTGAAGCAGATGTACATTTGGGGAGAAATTATTTTCCTCAGAATCTATTTGTGTGGGAGGATGAAGTATGGTTATAATGAAGGTGCTGTGGGAGCTGAATGACTTTGCATCTCAAGTACAGGTGCACTTGGGTGTAACTTAAACATAGTTTGCAATCTCTCTAAATGGAGCATTTATAGCCAATTACACTTGTCATTCACCTTGCAAATACCTCTATCTAATTTAACAGCATATGCAGCAAGCAGAAAAATAAAGGATATTCTATTAGGTGCCAGCAGAATAGCAGTGGAGGTACCAGCTCTGTGTGTAACACACGTTTGGCAGATTTCTGAACTGAAATAGAATGGATTCAGAGCGTGGCCTCCAATGCCCTTCTTCTCCCTGCATCAGAAGCCTCCTGTCAAATGTAATTTCCTCCAGGAAGACATGTATCTAGCTGAGATTTTCCAAAATCTGTCCAAGTGATTTGGACACTCACTTCTCATTAGTATTAATATCAAATGAGCATGAACATCTCCCTAGTGCCTTTGGAAATCTCTGACACATTTTTATTTTGGTGGCTGTTAAACGACTCTTTGGGCAATCTACACTAGAAATGACAAATTTCCCATTTGTTTTCCTGCACTTGGATATCCCTAATGTCCATGTACCAAATGTCAAAATTCTCCCTCAAAAAGACAGCTGAGATGTGGTGAGAGGGAGGGCAGAGACAGACTTTTGCTGTGTTTGGATTAAAGGACAAAGTTCACATTCCAAAACTGTCTCCTCCACAGAGGGCTGCTTAGACCAATTTTAGGCTTTCATTGTCATCTTTTTGTCACTGCCCCAGGCAGGGATGTCACTGCAATGGGAGCAGGGATGCAGAGGAGTTCCGTGGCTCTGTGTCACAGGCACTGAATCACAGGCAGAGCCCTGGAGAAAGGAACAGGAGGGGTGGAAAAGCTCTTTGGGAACACCTGGTCCATGCCCTGCAGCAGGGAACAGCTGCTCCTCTGAGATTTCCTCCAATTTGCAGTGTACACCTTAGATCACATCCAGTCCCTCTTCCTGGTTCAGGAAACGCTAAGGTGAAAATGGGAACTGAAGAACAGCAAATTCTTTTTAAACTGACAATAGATTATATTCTCCCCTCTCCCCACTAAACTGAGGGAGCAGAAAGAGGCTTGGAAAAGATTTCATTGCTGTTACACCCAGCTTCCACTTTTCACCCCCACACAAGGCAGAAGAAAGCCTTGCAAGCCCCTTCTCCAACCACAACACTGCAAATCCCTTCCCACTGGACCATGGAGCTTTTCCTTCCTGAGCCCTCCCTAAGTCAGACTTACCAACCAACATAAATGCAAACAAGTGACTAACAATGAGCTCTACAAATCTATTTTACGTGGCTTCTTCATCTGTTATTTAACTGACATGCCTCCCCTGTTTGCCAAATGTATTTCATGTATATATGTCTGTTTCCTATAATCTTTTCCATTTCTCTTATCACTTGTATTTTAATAAACCACATGTACAGATTCAGTATCTTCTTCAGGAGCCAGAGAGGGAGATATAGTTGTTCATTGGGGTTATTAAAATTCTAAATATCTCCCTCTTTTTATTTGATTTTAGTGAGATTCCAGACATTTTCTCAATACCAAGAAGATTGGATTCATTGGAATATAACACTGACAGAAGTCTTGCAAGGAAACTTTTAGTTCAAACTCCATTAATTTAAGATATCCCTAGAAGATGTGGACAAGGTGAATCTTTTTATATTAACTATTTTCAACCCTAGTTTAAGACGACGCCAAAATAGGTGGGGTTTTTTTTTTTTTTTGCTTCTTAACACTGAGGAAAAAGCCCTAAAAGCAAAACTTAAGGCCATTATTTTGCTTTTATATATATTTTAACTCCTGACAGAACTCCTGATGGCCACTTGGCTTAAGCAAGGACAGATTTAAACATTTAAATCTGACTTTTTGGGCATTATCTTCCTGGTATTAGTGGAATAAACTACTTAAAACAGAGTTCTGCTTTTCTGGGAGCCTCTCTACTGCTCTGTCACCGCTGCCTGTTACATAGAGAGCACATTATGCTAAGAGGCTCTGCTCAGCAATTCCAGTATTTGCTACCAAGGGAGACTCCAGCAGTGATTTCTCCCTGATCCTTTGCTAAGCAGCAGGGATTTGTCTCCTGGTTTTCCCTCTGAGTGAACTCAGTGTCCTGTGGTTTTGTGGAAATATTCACTGGATATATTGTTTGAAGGTACATGCAGCCAAAGGGGGTGTTGGAGGAGTTTATTCCAATAAGACTCTAAAACCCAAAGTAATTTTAATTCTTCCCCTTGCACACAAATCTTCCCACTCACAATAAGAACAGTGGATGCACATTGCAATCTCAGGGGAAGGAAGTGCTTGCAGGGAACATTTAGGAGCAGTGACCAAAATCAGGGCCTGATGGGCCACTTGAAACTTTTTTTATCACTTCCTAATGCCATCTCAGAGCTGTTAGCCACAAAAAAAGATCAAACTGAAAGAGGGTAGATTTACGTGCAATATTGGGAAGAAATTGTTCCCTGTGAGGGTGGGGAGGCCCTGGCATAGAGAAGCTGTGGCTGCCCCTGGATCACTGGGAGCATTCCAGGCCAGGTTGGACAGGGCTTGGAGCAACCTGAGATAGTGGAAAGTGTCCCTGCCCATGGCAGGGGGTGGAACTGAATGAGCTTTAAGGTCCTTTCCAACCCAAACCCTTTTGTGATTCTATGAAGAAGCAAGTTTCAACTTTCCATCAATTCCTTTGGAGCAACACTAGAAAATCAGCAAAATTAATGCTCCAGGCTGCAGAGTCTCCATCTACTGCTCAAGAGGAGGAGAGCTGGCATTAAGAGCACACCAGCTTTGCTGCTGTTGTTCCCAGGCCTCTCCAAAACAACCAAACAGCAGTTGTGTGTGTTTCTCAGAGATGAAATTTATCTAAAACTCCCAGTTTCTCGTGGCAGCCTTCTGCCACCTGCCTGTGCTCGCTGCATCTCTCACTGCTGGCTCATCAATCTCCAGCCCCTGCAGAGGGGCAGCCTCCAATTCCCCTCACCTGTCCCTGCTGCCATCCAAACCCCCTCCAGGCTGAAAAGAGCCAGGAGCAATTCATCTCACCCTCCCTGAGGCCCCTGAAACTTTCTCTGCTGACTGAAGACTCTGCCTAGCTTAGCTCATTTAGCTGACTTTTAGACAGTTAGGGAAGCAGATCCCACCACTGCCAGCTTGCTCAGCTGCCTTATTTAAACCTGATAATGATGTGCTGCAGTGCCAGCCCTTGCCTTTCCTCACAGGCTCACAGTGAATGAGAGCTCTCATCATGGGGCCATGAACTCTTGCTCCCAGCAAGCTCTCTCTGGACTCTGCACATCTTCACATCACATCTGAACACCTCATCTTTACCTGGGTTTTATTGTGTTCTTCCCCTCTAAAATCCCAGTGTTCATACAAACTGTTGTACCCAGTCACTGCTGGATCTGTAAACCGTTTCTCAAAGCAATCTGAACTACTAAAAATCAAATCACATTATACTCACACATTAAAATTTTAATCCAAGTCTGCCAAATGCATGGTCTTGGAGCTGAATGCACTCAGCCAATAATCTGGAGTGTGGTGGTGGTTTAGGTGCCTTCCACATAAAGTCCATAGCAGGAAGACCTCTCTGAATCCTTCTGCAGTTCCTCTTCTGTGACTCAAAGCTCCCAGTTTTGTTGGGGGAGCTTGTTTCTCTCTTTGGTTTTGGGGTTTCCTACACTTCTGGGACATGAGGGACAGGAAGGTACATTTCCATCCTAAGATCATGGACTGAATGCATTGTCTGAGAGAAAATATTGCAATGTAAAATATTGCAGATGAATGCAGACTGACTGCTCACAGCCAGATCCCAGTGTTCAGAAATGCCTATGTCAGACTTCATCTCAGTTTTGTGACCAGGCAGTTGTTACACTTACTGCCAGCTCCAGTGTGCTGGGAAGACGAGGAAGACTGACTGTAGCTTGTTTTTCAACCAACTGGAGGCCAGCAAAAAGACAGATTTGTGGCTGGGGAAGCAAATTGTGCACCTTATGTCTCCTACTCTGCCTTTGAGGTACAGCAAAGCAGGTCAGAGACTTGGCCATGTCAACCCACACAGCATCCTTTCCATGGATGAAGGCAGGAATCCAGTGGAGCCATTCCAGCCTCCTCAGCAGCTTCCTGGCACAGCACAACAGCACTTCCATCAGAGAACAGGGGTAGCTGCCACCAGCAGAGAGCCAACAGCTGGACTGCAGGTGTGTGTTCACCTGTAGTGGGATGAAGACCTGTTCTCAGGAGCCTGGGGTGATACAGCAGCACACAAACACAGTGTGAGGGACAGCTTCAGGAGGTTATAGGGCAGCACTTCAGGCCTGTGCAGGTACTGAGGGCCCAGGTGACATGGCAGCATCTTAAACCTGCACCAACACGGCACAGCACTCCTGAAGGGGCAATTTCATAAGGCTGGAGTTAAGGCAGTGGCGCTGCACAAACATGGTGTGAGAACTCTTGGAGGGACCATTTCTACAGCCAGGAGATACACCAGCACTTCAGAGCTGTGTTAATGCAGCACAACACTCTTGGTGATGCAGTGTGGTGCAGCCAGGCAGGGCATCCCCTCACACCCACCCCAGCTTGGTGTAGTGCTCTGGAAAAGCCAACTTTGGGAGGTCAGAACACATCATCACCTCAGGGAGGGATACGCAGGGTGCAGTGCTGCAGTTGAGTCACCCATGTGGAGACAACCATCAATTCAGGACATGGAGCTGGTACTGCTGAGGGCAGAGATCCTCCAGTGCCTCAGGGTGCTGAACCCCCAGTGCCTCAGGGCACAGAGCAGGTGCTACCACAGGTGCTGTCCCGGTGCCCCCCTAGGGCATGGACCCTGGACCCGGTGCCACCTCAGGGCACGGACCCACCTTGGACTCAGGCGCGGTCCCAGTGCCGCCCTAGGGCACGGCTTCAGTGCCGCCTCAGGGCACGGACCCGCCCTGATCCCAGGAGTCCCAGTGTCACCCTAGGGCAGTCACAGGGCCCGGGCACTCCCTGGCCCCGGGCACGGTCCCGGTACCACTTCAGGGCCCGGACACTCCCTGGCCCCAAGCACGGTCCCGGTGCCGGATCAGCTGCGCCCGAGGCGGGAAAACGCTCCCGGCGCGTGCTGGGGGCGGGGCGAGACGGGCAGAGGGGGCGTGACCTGCACGTGCCCGCCCCTTGACCGCCGTTCGGGCCGGAAGGGGCGGGGCCTGGNGTCCCGCTGGTGGCTGAGGCCGCGACCCCGGCCTGAGGGGCTGGGGGGGTCCCGGGGGCCCGGACGGACTTGGGGCCGGGATGGCGGCACCGTGAGGAGCTCGGTGAGCGGCGGAGAGCCGGCCTGAGGCCTGCAGCAGGGGCAGGAGCCGGTGGTTAGGCCGGGGTGGGCAGGGCGGGAAAGCGGCCTCGGGGAGAGGCTGCGGCATGAGGGGAGAAGGGGCGGGAGAGGGCCTGGGAGCGAGGAGGGGGCTGTGAGGGGCCGGCGTGTGGGACAGCGGAGCGGGGGCGATGGAGGCCGCTGCGGAGCGGGTGCCGGGCCGGGGGCTGCGGGCTGGGGCCG
>VXBI01005970.1:894924-947380 GCA_013397375.1 Toxostoma redivivum | reverse complement strand
CAGAGGGTGCTCAGTGTCCCCTCTGTCTCTCGCAGCACCCTCTGCACGGACTGGATGCCCACGGGCGGCAGGACGCTGTCACACGCTGCCCGCGCTCTCAGCAGGTGCACTGCGCTGTTGTGCTCTCGCCCACAGCTCCCCTTGCCCAGACCGCTGTCCTGCTCTGCCGGAGTCAGCCCCGGTTGCTGGTGCCAGCTGCTGTTCCAGCCTGTCTGTGTGCCATCCCCAAAGCAGCGCGGTGCTGCTTTTCCTCTCTCGCTGCTTTTGGGCAGCTGGCTGCGCTCAGCCTGCACGGCTGCAGAGGACATGGCAGAGCAGCGGTACTGTGTGGACTATGCCAAGCGAGGCACCGCGGGCTGCAAGAAGTGCAAGGAGAAGATCGTGAAGGGGATGGTGCGCATTGGGAAGATTGTTCCCAATCCTTTCACCGAGTCCGGAGGGGACATGAAGGAGTGGTACCATGTCAAGTGCATCTTTGAGAAGCTGGACAAGGCCCGGGCCACCACCAAAAAAATCGAAGACATCACAGACTTGGAGGGGTGGGAAGAGCTGCAGGATGAGGAGAAAGAAATGATCAACAAATACATCTCAGGTGAGGCACGAGACAGTGCCAAGGCCACTCTTCTCCTTACTTAAAAGTTATGCCATGCCATGAAGTCCTCATGGATTTATTTGTATGGGTTAGGGACAAAGTATGTGGTGCTGCTCCGATCCATGTCTCAGCCCTGTAGGAAAGGGAAGAAATGGCCATTTCTACGGTGACACTTCTTGATTCATTTGTCACAACTGATTGTAGACAAGGCGTAGGTGATTTAATTCATGGGCAAGTAAAACCCATGAGGAAGCATCAGTTATTTTCCATTTCCACCTTTTTCTGTGATCTTTAATAAACTGTGTATTTTTCTAACTTTTGTTGCCTGAAAAACCCAGGTTTTTTTCTCCTCCAATTCCCACTTCTTTTAAGGCTTTTTGCTTTGCAAGCTATATAATATGTTGAGGGATGTATGAGATTATTCCTGACTGCCTCTTTGAACCTTTCTGATTTCCAGAAGCCAATTCTAAAACTGGAGGTACCCCGAAGAAAAAGGTGATAGTGCAGGCAAAACTCACTGCCACAGGACAGCTGACCACAAAAGATCCACCAAAGAAATTCTCTGGATTCACTGGTAAGAATTAAGAAACTGGTTCTGGGAAATCAGTTTCTTTTAATCTCAACATCAAGAGGTGTTTTAGTTTGGCTCAGATCAGTAGGTTTTTATCTATAGTTGATTTAGGGGTTTTTAATTCTGGTTTGTCAGAAGCTGTCAATGCTTTCTTAGGCTGTCAGTCTTGAAAGAACATCTTGAAAGATGCTTGAATTTCCAGATTTCCCAAGGAAACAAAGGTTCTGTTGTGACCCACATGGTTAGGCTAACTCCATCTCCCTGCATCCATTGGTTCATTCCAGTCAAAGTGAAGGCATAGGCTAAAGTTACCCCATGTGGAGCTCAAAATCTGGAAAAAACCACTGAGGGATTTTCAGTTGTGTTCATGGAAAGGAAAACTTGTCCTGAGGACAGCTGCCAGCAGGACAGTCCATCTGTGAGCTCTGACTGACCTGATACCCACCTGAAGCTCCAGACTGCCCAGAGCCACAGCCAGACATCACCTCCTGTAGGGGTTTAGTGCTAGGAGACAAAAGGGTTGGGAACATATTCCCCCATTTGAGAAATTACCTTAGGGAAACATCTTGCTGTGAAGGGCAATAGCCTATAAAGTAGAAAAAAAATTATTAAAACAGAAGGATCTGGAAGGAGAAATTAATTTTCACCATGGTTTAGTCATATTTTTCTGGTAGAGTTAAGACCTAGGAAATTCTGTTGTAATGTGAAGGGTAAAAATAGTAGCAAAGTTTTTACAAAAGTCATAAATTTTAGCTCTGAAGCTTTGCCAGCACACTGGGATTGTTCCCAGCTTGCCAGGCAGAGGTAATTTCAACATTGGCTCCATGTTGTTAAAAAAGCAACTTGTGATGTGTTTGATGCAGCCAAGCCAAAGAATTCAGAGGATGCCCCTGCAAACTCTGCCCAGAAGCCCAGCCTGTCTGCAGCCAGGTGTGACCCCAAGCACAAGGACTGCCTGCTGCGGGAATTCCGCAAGCTCTGTGCCATGGTGGCTGAGAAGCCAAGCTACAATGTGAAAACTCAGATCATCCAGGACTTCCTCAGGAAGGGATCTGCAGGAGGTATGGCTCCAGCCTGCACTTCTCAGCCCTCTCAGAGTCAGCTTCAAAGTCTGATCTCAGAAGGAAAGGTGACATTAAAATCTGATTGTTTCATGGTCCCAGCCTGGTGCTGTGGTGATTTCTGAACTATGGAGGTAATATTTGAAATGTGAACTCTAAATAGCAAATTCAGACAAAAATGTCTCACTCAAGTGTTGTAGGTGCCAAATTTAGTGCTGAGATCAGATTTAGAGGCAATTTGTGGCTACTTCCCCTAAGAATTCCAAGCCCCAACTGTGGGTTTTATCCACAGGGTTATGCAAATGTACACAGCCAACCAGAGCCTGGACATGAAAATAAATCCTCACAGTTATAATGTGCTTTTTTTTTTTTTTCCCAGATGGTTTTCATGGTGATGTATACCTGACCATTAAGTTGCTGTTACCAGGTGTCATTAAAATAGTTTACAACTTGAATGATAAGCAGATTGTAAAGCTGTTCAGCAGGATTTTTAACTGCAACCAGGAAGAAATGGTGCGGGACCTGGAGCAGGTGAGTGCAGACAGCAGCTCTCTTAATTTCTGCTGTTCAGCCCTTTGCTTATGGAAATTTTGTAATGGTTTAGGTTTTTTACTCCTTAGCTTGACTGTTAGAATGAGACCTGGTGATTTATTTTGGTTTTCCTTGGCTTTAGCAGTTTTCAAAGCGTTTTCTGCCATCTGGAACGTGTAGAAAATAATGTTTGAACAGAAAGCAGGATAAGAATTCACCTGGCAAAGCTTTAGAAAGCAAGACTAAAATTATCTAGGCGAGGTGGGCTGCATCTGTTTGTCTAAACTCCTTTGTCTGGCACCTTCCTACAGAACTGATTTATATTATTCTTTTTGTACATCACATATCAAAACCTGGGATTCAATTAACAGAGCTGTCACTGGCAGCTGCAGTTGGTTGATACAATTAAGCTGCTACAATTGCAAGTGCTCAGTTGTGCATTGAGTCCCTGTGCACAGGAGCTGGTGATTGACTGTGCACTCTCTGATTCACTGTAAGGTGCAGAAAAGGGGTGAATTAGATAATAAAGGTAATTCTTTCACCTCGGTTCATTGCCTTGCTGTGCACTGCCTTCTAGTGACATCACTAGCCTGTCCCAAATCCTTGGATTTACAAGTGGATTCATCCTGAGGAAATAAAGGGTCTGTGCTGCTGCAGCAGTGAAAAATGGAGCCATGAGATGATGCTGGTACTTTTAATTACCTTTCTTGGCAAATTAAACAGCTGAACACCTTTATGTGTTGTGGCAGCTTCCTTAAGTGTTTGATTCCGATTTCTTCATGCAATCCCAGCATCACTCCTGTCCTTTATCCTCACTGGAACCACACAGAATTCCCAGTGGCAGCCCCAGTCTCTGGCCATGCCTCTCATCCACACCCTGGTTTTGTTTTTGGAGACAGGGAGATGTTTCTGAGACCGTACGGATCTTCTTCGAGCAGAGCAAGACCTGTCCTCCAGCAGCCAAGAGCGTCCTGACCATCCAGGAGGTCGATGAATTCCTCATCCAGCTGTCCAAGCTCACCAAGGAGGATGACCAGCAGAGTGTCCTGCAGCAGATCAGTCGCAGGTGAGGGAAGGAATCAGCCTCTGAAGGTTTGCCCAAACACTGGAGTTCTCTACAACCAAGCTGGAGTAGGCAAAAAATTAATCATGAGCCACTGAGACTGAACTTAATTAGCATCTGTAAGCTGCTGTTAGTGGTGTGATTGAGACACCTTGACAGCAATGGAGAACATTTTATGGCTCTTGTTCATACCAGAGAACTTCGTCCCTGCCTGTCAAGACATGTCAATCAAACAAATGATTCACAATAATACCCTAATAGTGTTTAGCTGTTAATTAAGTTGCTGTCCTTAAGTATGTTGGGAAAAGCCTTCAAATAATTTCGATGAAGATTCTTGGTCTGGCACAGTTTGTGTTGATCTGAGGCTGAGGATTTTCCAATCAGTTTCTCTTGATGCATTAATTAAGTAAATTTTGGAAGATTCATCAACACTGAGGCAGAGTTAATGTTGGCATAAAGATGCTGGAAAGCCTTTTGGATATTCCTTTGTGTCTCTGAGGTGTCACTATTAACATGTGTTCTGAGTTTTGTTTAAACCTTTGCAAAGGGAGGGCCTTTTTTTAAAGAGGCTTGAATGAGTTTCTTCTTTTCAGCTGGAAAGTTGTTGAGTTCACACCTTTGCTGAATCTTTTCTTTCTCAGGTGTACGGGCAATGACCTGAAGTGCATCATCAGGCTAATTAAGCATGACTTGAAAATGAATGCTGGAGCAAAGCACGTGTAAGTGACAGGAGCCCAGAAATGCTCATTTGCTGAGGCAGCAGCAGCAGAGCTGAGGCTGATCAGTGCTCCCCTCTCTCCGTGCAGGCTGGACGCTCTGGATCCCAACGCCTACGAGGCGTTCAAGGCCTCACGGAACCTGCAGGACGTGGTGGAGCGGGTGCTGCAGAACCAGCGGGAGGCCGAGAAGGTGCCGGGGCTCAAGAAGACCCTGAGTGTGCAGGCCTCACTCATGACCCCAGTGCAGCCCATGCTGGTAGGTTGGCTCCCCTCCTGGCAGCCAGGCACAGAGCTGAGACCCCCAGCTGGGAGGGGCAGGAGCCAGGGCTGTGGCTGTGCAGCGTGGGCTGGCTGTGCAGGGCTCAGTGTTGTTTAACCCCCCTTGGAAAGGTTCAGGAGCCAGGGCAGTGGCTGTGCAGGGCTCAGTGTTGTTTAACCCCCCTTGGAAAGGTTCAGGAGCCAAGGCAGTGACTGTGCAGTGTGGCTCAGTGTTGTTTAACCCCCCTTGGAAAGGCTCAGGAGCCAAGGCAGTGACTGTGCAGTATGAGCTGGCTGTGCAGGGCTCAGTGTTGTTTAATGCCAGTTTAGAAAGCATCTCCTACCACCAGACCAAGTATTCAATATACTCAGTACCTGCACTTTCAGTGCCACTGCTAAGCCAAAACCTTGCCTTGCTCTCAGTCTTTTGTATTTGTTTGCTGTCATTGCAGAAGTTGATCCTTTCTCTGGAAATAGTGTAAGCTTTCCAGTGGATTAGAGATTCAAATAAGTCTTTTTGTGTGAACAAAGCAGAGTTAAATATTTACTTCTGGGCTGAGCACACTCCTGCAGAAGGCACAGTGCACATTTTAAAGCATTTGGAGGGGATAAGCACTGAAAAGCTGTAATTATCTGGGCATATGCAGATGCTTCTAATTAAGTGAATAATTAAGCAAAATTTGGACTTGCTCACAGAGGTTTGGACAAAAAGCTCTACAAGGGGATTAATTTTAGCTCATTCATGACCTTAGGTAGGAGAAGCTTTATTTTCCATGTTTCAGCTGAGTGTTTGTCCCCGTGTCCCCAGGCTGAGGCCTGCAAGTCCATCGAGTATGCCATGAAGAAGTGTCCCAACGGGATGTACGCCGAGATCAAGTACGACGGCGAGCGGGTGCAGGTGCACAAGAACGGGGACCACTTCAGCTACTTCAGCAGGAGCCTCAAACCTGTGCTCCCCCACAAAGTAAGCACCTGGGCACTGCCTCACTCCTTGTGCCAGCTCCTACACTGCATTCCCAATAGTTTCCTTCTACAGCCAAGGAGGATTCCTTCTCTTGTAGACTTATTCCTAGTTTATATGGGTGTGTAGAACGTGGAAAAGCAGCACTTAGAGCTCATTTCATTTCATTCTGATGCACATTAAGAGCTTGAAACGAAATTTCATCTGTGTGCTGTAGAATCCTCTCTGGGAGCCTTGGTGCCAGTTGGGTGATTTGGTCCTGTTTATTAAAGCCTCATTTTTCTGTTTGTAGACTGTTGTGGGTGCCATAGAAATGCTGATGTGCCACATGTGCCTCAGATACTTGTGGAGAAAACACCTGCATTGGAGTGAATCCCTCTCTTCAGCCAGTTATTTTTTATTTGTTTTTTCTTTCCCCAAGGTAGCCCACTTTAAGGATTTCATCCCCCAGGCTTTCCCTGGTGGCCAAAGTATGATCCTGGATTCAGAAGTTCTCCTGATTGACAATAAAACTGGCAAGCCACTTCCTTTTGGGACTCTTGGTGTGCACAAGGTAAAAAAAATGAAACAAATATTTTTTGTGTGTTTGGAGGCTGTTACTCTGCTGACATAAACACAATCTGTTATCACAGGATAATTTCAGAGCTCTGGTGCTTGTTAGAGCACCTGGGAAAAAAAAAGATTATTGAGAAAGCTGATACTGAAACACTACTGCTCTAATACAGTAGATTTGATATCAAGCTATTGGTCACTGGCAGGACACAAACATAACTTAATCTCAAGATACTGATATTGAAATACTAATTTTGAATTAATATTACAATAATACTGAAAAAATCTTTGGAAAATCTTGCAATTCTGTCATTGCTTCTCATGGCTTGAGCAATGTATGGCAGCCTGGGAGGGCGTAGGGATGCAGTGATTATTCCATGTAAGTGTTATGTAGTGCTTGTGTCTAGACTGAATAGGGGTGAGGGAGAGGACAGGAAAATGAAAATTAAACTATAAGTGCTTAAGTTAAAAGTAGCCATTAATCTGCTGTCTGTAGAAATGTGGTGGATTTTTTGCAACAGTAGTGACAGATGTTGCATTGCCCAAAGCCATTAATATTTTTAGCATTATTTCCCATTCCTAGGAAATGAACATTTTTTATCTTCTTAGCTTGTGCTTGGACACAGTCAGTGTAAATCTTAATTCTCAGAATGCTTCTTTTAGAAGAGGCATGAGCCTATCATACCTAAAATATTACAGAGATAAAAATCCATCCTTTTATTACTGTGCTAAACCTGTTTGCTATGACTGCAGAATTCTGTTAATTGTATTTCAGAAAGCTGCTTTCCAGGATGCCAACGTTTGCCTGTTTGTGTTTGACTGCATCTACTTCAACGATGTCAGCCTGATGGACAGGTGTGTGTGGCAGGGGAGAGTGCCTGGGCTGCTTTCCCAGGATGAGCTCTGGAAAACCCCAGCAATGCAGACAGACCAGTTCAGCTGGGCTGTCAGACTGGGGAAAGCAGGGCAGCATGGGAGGGACCTTGCTGTGCCAAGGAGTTTCCCTGTGGAGCTCCTCTTGCTCTCCAGTACTGGGATTAGCTGCATCCCAGCTGCTCATTTTACATCCTTAACACACTGTTAACATTGGAAGAGGAAAGTAAGAGCTGGTTGTCCTCTCTGGAGCTCTCTAGTTTGGATCATTTAATGACTTTAAGAGCTGTTCTCAATGTTCCTGTTGGATTGCTGCCTGTCCCTCACTCTCCATGCCCTGCTCTAGGCCCCTGTGTGAGCGGCGCAAGTTCCTCCACGACAACATGGTGGAGATCCCCAACAGGATCCTGTTCTCAGAGATGAAACATGTCACAGTGAGTCCAGTGTGCCCTCACACCCCTAACCCTGCTCCTGCACCACTTGGCTTTCTTATGATTAACTCTGCAAATTCACCCTGGCAAAATGGTTCTCCTTTGCTCTGTGTGCAGGACTTCTTGAGCCAACATTGTGTTCCCATCTTTTCCTGGCCCCAGCCCCTTCAGTATAATCTTAACTTGCATTCCTCAGGTTTTCTGACTTGTTAATGATTTTCTAGCCATTGTCACTCTGACCTGTTAAGAGGAGCTAAATCCTGTTGTCAGTCTGTGCTCTGCAGTGCAGAGCTGTGATTGAAGGGAGCCAGACTGTGACACTTCCCAAACTTCAAATGTCACACAGCCCTGAGACATTCTGGCTGCTAAAACCTGCATTTAGGCAGCAGCATGCTGGGATTTGAATTATACAGAAGCCTGATGTCCCATTAATTTTCCCCATTGCTACTGATTCCTGTGGCACTTTGGCTTAGGTGGAGAATGCTTGGACATTTTGAGAAGGTTCATAGGTCCCAAGGCAGTTGGATGGAGAAGGAAGCTGGCAGTGCTGGCTGAGAAAATCTGATATGGGACATACTGGGACACAGCCAGTGGGGCAGCCACATCTGAGGGGCATTTTTTAACCAGACAAACCTTCTCTTCTGGGGACATATTCCCAGCTTAGTCACTGGCTGTGCAGCAAAGAGAGCATGTACAGGATTCTCCTTGGGAAAGTATCATGAAATTACCTGTTCCTCCCTCTGCAGGTGCTTTGGGTTTAGTGCACCACTGCTCCAAACAAAAAGCCTGAAGACCCCAGTGCATTTTACAGTCCTGAGCTAACCATGATCCCTCTCGTTTGCAGAAAGCTTCGGATCTGGCAGACATGATCACCCGGGTCATCCGGGAGGGGCTGGAAGGGCTGGTGCTGAAAGATTTAAAGGCAAGTTCCCATTCACTCTGTACTGCTGTGAGCTGGGAATTTGGGAATGACAACAGACAGAGCCAGCTCTGAGACATTGTAGAAACACCTCTGGGTTCCTCTCAGTGCTGCTCCTCCTGCTGTGCTCAGGAGCTGCTGAGCTGGGTGAAGGCCAGGGCTGTCTGAGGAGCTGCTGCCCACCTGGGGATGTCTCTGAGGGGCTCTGCCTTCCTTTGCACAGGGCAATTATGAACCAGGGAAACGCCACTGGCTGAAGGTGAAGAAGGATTATCTCAACGAAGGGGCAATGGCTGACACAGCTGACCTGGTGGTGCTGGGGGCTTTCTATGGACAAGGCAGTAAAGGTAGGTCTGGAGTTGGCTTCAGTCAGAGATCTGTCTGTGCAAGGAGCTGCCAAGGTTCTCCTGTTGCAGGCCTCCAGAACGAGGGTGGCTGGAGCAGTGGTTCCCTACTGCAGTCTCTCATGTCCTTGCTGTGGCTTTGCTGTGGGTTGTTGGCACAGCAGAGCTGCAGGTGTTGGGCTGGGCTGTTGCACAGTGCAGGGGCTCTGGTTCAGCTTTGTGAGTGGCCCTGCAACCATCACAAGGCCAGACCCCTTTGACTCCCAAAGACACAGAGGGACTTTGGCTCTGAAAAGCTGTGGCTTGTCCTGTGGAAGGTGTGACCCCTGCTGTCCCTGTGCAGGTGGGATGATGTCCATCTTCCTCATGGGCTGCTACGACCCCAAGAGTGAGAAGTGGTGCACGGTGACCAAGTGCTCTGGTGGCCACGATGACGCCACCCTGGCACGTCTGCAGACAGAGCTGGACATGGTGAAGATCAGCAAGGTGAGAGGGGGGAACCAAGGGGTGCTCAGCAAAGGGCTCAGCTGCCCTTGAGGCCCTGCCTCACTGCAGGGTGGAAGTGCCCTGCCAGGAATGACTCAGAATTAAAGCTCATCAACCACTTGACACCAGTGGGGTGTCAGAGCAGCCAGCTCCTGGAGGAGGCACTGCCTGGGATCTGTACCCAGGCACTGAGTGGGAAGCCAGGCACCATCTGTTTCCTGCTAGGGCATAGTTTTGTTGGGAAGATACCAATTTTTTATCTGGATTTCTGGGCACGTTGTGACTGGCAAAGGCAGTCACTAGATGGGGCTGTGGGAGGGAAGTGGTCAGCCACATTCTGGTCTGGTGGCTCCATAACCTGGGCTTGGAGTTAAGATTTCTGGGAGTGACTTCTCTTGCTTTTCAAGACTGGACAAATAAACAGAGAGATGAATTTTAATATTACCTTGACATCCTGAAGGCCATTTGTGTCAAGGTTGTAGAATCTTAAAAAATATGTGTAGTTTTACATGAATCACAATTGGAGCAACTGTTCCTGTTTCACACACAGAATGACAGGACTTGAGGGCTGTGTTTCAGGCAATATTTGTGATTTTCTAGATGAGAGAAATGGTTGCAGATTAGTGCAGATTCCATCCATACAAAGGCAATGTAATACCTCTATGCTGATCTACTTCTAGGTTGTGTTTCCACAGCTTCTATTGTAGAATTAGGTTTGTATATGATGATAAGTGTCAGTGAGTTTAATTTTGTGCTTTTAATTAATAGGATCCCAGTAAAATTCCAAGGTGGCTAAAAATTAACAAAATCTACTACCCAGACTTCATTGTCCCAGATCCAAAGGTAAGTGCTCTCATAATCATTTAACATTTCCCAGCCCTTATTCTGCAGTCTTCTACAAATCCTTTAGAAAGACAACTTAGAAGTTGTCTCTGTTACAAAATGAATCTTCATATTTGGAACGGGAAATTAAGCACAAGTTTTTATCTCTCAATCTTGCAGGTGCATTTGAGGCTAAGAGCTTCATGAAGAAATCACACCTGCAGCAGTTTTGGGAAATATTCTTGTGCATTAAACCCTTCCAGAAGTGAGCTTACTTTAAATTTGAGATACAAGAAATCTGACTTGAAAGGGTTGAAACACAACTGCAACCCAAAAGTTGCTGCTGTTGTAGGGAGTGTGTCAGTATGCTCTGTATGCCTGAAGGAGAAGGTGTTACTTGGAAATTGGCATTTTGTGTTAGTGAAGGATCTCTGGCTTAGTGATGAAGGTGACCAGGAAGGTCAATTTGTGTCTATGGAACTGTGCTGGGGTGGAGAGTGAGTGGGGTGAGAGCCTTGGGGCTGGCTCCCTGGCAGGCCCAGGGGTGTGACGTGGCTCCCTGGCTGTGTGTTTAGAAAGCTCCAGTGTGGGAGATCACCGGGGCCGAGTTCTCCAGGGCCGAGGCGCACACGGCCGATGGCATCTCCATCCGCTTCCCGCGCTGCACCCGCATCCGCCACGACAAGGACTGGCAGACGGCCACCAACCTGCAGCAGCTCAAGGTGGGTCAGCTCCTGGCACCAGCCTGTGCTTCAGACACACACCACAGCCTGCACTGAGGGCACCTGCTGCCTGTGAGGGCTTCCTGCGTTTCCTCTGCATGCCAGCCTCGGGCTGGATTGTTCTGCTGTGGAGGCCTCTGAGGTCCCTTGAGCTGTTGTGTGGTTGTGCCCTGTCAGAGGAGTCTCTGCTGGCAGTTGGTTCCATCAGCTCTTGTGGCAGGGTGAGGAATTGCCTTCCTCAGAGGTGACCACAGAATCACAAAATGAACTCCATTGAAAAGATGAGATCATCAAGTCCAGCCTGTGACCTAACACCTCCTTAGCAACTAAACCAGGTCCAGGCTTTTTTTAAACACATCCAGGGACGGTGACTCCACCACCTCCTTGGGCAGATCTTTCTTCTCTCCAGGCTCACTCAGTTTCCTGTCAGCTGCTGAGACTGGGAGAGGCTTTTGGGAAGTGCCTGCGGGTATCCTGGGGCACAGGCCAGGTGGTACCAGCCAGGACCTCCAGGCTGCAGCCACCCCTCGCCCTCCTGTGCTGAGGGGAAGGAGCCCAGTGCCAGCCCTGGCAGGGGGGAGCTCTGTGCCCAGGGGAGGTGCTGCAGTTTGGGCCTGCCGGGGCTGCTTGTGCCATGGAGAGCAGAAGTGCTGCAGCCCTCCAGGGCCTGCCAGGATCCCTGTGGGGGGGAGGAGAACAAGCCCCTCTGCAGATGGGCCCTTCCCACACTGAGCACTGGGCACTGATCATCTTCAGGCTCCGGTGAATCAGGCTCTTGCTCTGTAGCAGATGATGTGGATGTGGCTTTTGCTCCTCCCTGTGTGGTTTCCCTTAATGGCAGGAGAAGGGTGGGATGCAGGGAGCTGGGATGGACTTGACAGGAAAATGACTGCAGAGAGGTGCAGGAAGAGAAAAAGCTTTTGAGCAAACACTTCAGGGGGGAGAAAACCAGAGCAGTTTCTGCATCACAGCTCGTGTGCAGTTTGATGATCAGTGCTGTTTCTGCTGGGCAGGAGCTGTACCAGCTCTCCAAGGAGAAGGCTGATTTCAGTGTTACAGCTGGGGAGGAAGATGAGTCCACACCTGGCAGCAGTGGAGAGAATGAGGGGAATTCCAGGTCTTCCACACCTCACAGCAGTATTACTAGTCCCCCAAGCAAGTCACCTGCAAAAGCCCAGAAGGCAGAAGGTAAGATGGTGGTGCTCTCAGGAAGGAGCCTGGGGCTGTGTCCTCTGTGCTTGGGACAGGCTGGCTCTGGGTCCTTGCCTTTGTCAGAGGCTTGATCCCACCTTTCACATGGATCTCGGGGATAATGGGCACAGCTGTTCAGATCCTTGGTTTGGCCCAAGGAATTGAGTAGCCAGAGCTCTGAGCTGTCCTGGGATTGGGAAAAGATGGATGGAAACAGCTCTGATGATGCTGTTGAGGTTGGTGTTCACTGCTCCTATCTCAGCCGGTCACAGCCCCTGTGGTTAGGGATTGTTGGCCATGAGCCATTGTTTAATTTGATTTGGATGGAATTCCTGTGTATAAAGGGACACATGGCTGTAGGTGATTTCCAGGTGAAGCAGATTGCTGGGCAGTTTTGCAGAGTGCTGACAGCGTGGAGGGTAGATGGCAGCAGCAGCCTGGGAATTTCCAGTAGAAAAATGTTTCTCACTCGTGCCAGTAATTCATGGATTTTCCAGAAAGAGGAAAGGAAACTTTTCCCTTCTGCTCTTTACTCTCTCCTCCCCAACATTAATACACAACCAGTATCTGGACAGAACACATGCACAAGCCAAATGTTTGTTTTTAGAGAGCAAAGGAGTTATTGGATCCCCTCAGAAATCCGAGGAGAAACGAGGGGAGAAGAGAAAAGCATCTGAGATGGAGGACAACGGGAAGAAGGTACAGTCAGGGGCCAGGGTGGGGTGTTGTCTCTTCACTTCCATTCCAAGGAACGTTTTGCCCAAGCTCTGCTTCTCCTTCCCCCTCAGCAGCCCCTGCTGGACATTTTCACGGGGGTCAGGCTGTACCTGGCGCCCTCCGTGAAGGACTTTGCCCGAATCCGCCGCTACTTCATCGCCTTTGACGGGGACCTGGTGGCCGAGTTCGACACGGCCTCGGCCACCCACGTGATTGGGGACATTGAGGACAACCCCGGGGCGCAGCGCGTCACTCCCCGGTGGATCTGGGAGTGCATCCGGAAGCGCAGGCTGGTGGCCCCGTGCTAGCACAGGGGGCAGTGCTGGCACAGAACAGGTGGGAAGAGGGAGGTGCAGAGCCATGGAGGTTGCTCCGTGGAGGTGTGCATAGACAGGAGTAGCTACACAGATCCAGAGCAGCCCTATGGAATGAATTGTAAAAGTACTCTGCAGAAATGTCATTGCTGACTCCATTTTGCCCCCATACTCTAGACCACTGCCCTCATCCAGGTGCAGGTTTAGTCTCCTTGGGTTTTTAAAGTTTGGGTATTTTTATAGATAAAGAAATAAAACTGAAGCAGCTTCTCCTTTGCTGTCAGGACTTATTTTCCAAAGGTTCTTCTCTTCCTGTTCAGGAAAACAGAGCAGTAGCTCCATAGGATTCTTGGCTGTGATGCCAAGGTCATTGGTGTTGTCAGGTAATTTTTTTTCCTCCTCCACCTCTTCTGTACCTCCCCACTAACAACATGTAAGCACCTGGGATCCCAATTTTTGGCTGAGGTTCAGCAGTAGCTGTAGGATCTCTGCTTGTAACAGAGTCAGAAACAAAGTTAACTAAATCACATTTTACTTTATTATAAAATTATAAACCAAACTTCTGTACCAAAACTAGTAAGTTTAACTGTCATAGTACCAGAGGATTTAATAGTGAATAACATGCCCTTTCAAGTAGAATATTAACTTTTAAAATCTTTAAACAATGTACAGTGTACATAAAGCACATAAATATTTCCATTTACTTTATTAGTTCAGAACATTATATTCCTTTGGATCATTAATCAGTTTCCTCCAGGTTTTGATTTTCCTTTATAAACAACTCACTCATATCCATAAGTAGAGAATCCATTTTTACAAGGGAAACAAGAAGAGTCCTCCCTTCACAAAGCACATTTTTGAGTCACAGGGTGGGTGATCTTCTCATCCCTAAAATTTCAGGCGTTGATCTGCAGCTTGGTTCAACTGCTGTAGAAAATAAGCCTACCCTCTACAAGGGAAAGTACATCTATCCATAGGGGAATCATCTACTTCCTGCTACATTCCCCCAGCCCTGAGTTATTGAAAAATATGACAACATGAATTTTCACAGTGAATTTCCTACACGAGGCTGTTCTGCACTTTGTGTATCCCTGCAGCTCTTCGAGGTCCCTGTGCCCTCTCCTGAGCAGAGTCACTTCTCCCCTGCCCTTTTTTCTGTCCTGATGCCCTGACTTGGTCAGTTTGTTCTCATGCTGGATCTGTTAAACCTTAAGTCAAAGATTAAAGAACAGCCTGACCTGGGACAGAGGTAGAACTCAGACTGCTGAGTTCAGTGAAGTTTTGTGGAGTTGTGAGACCACCCCAGTGAGAAATCCATGGCTGTCTCCTGCTCCTCCTGAGCCATGGATTTCTCATCTCAGGTGCTGTTTTGGCTGCAGCTCCCAGAGCAAAGCCCCTGCACTCCTGCAGCTGAGCTGCTGTCCCTGATCAGAACACACAGGGTGAAGGTGCTGTTGACATTGCTGCCACTCACAGGAGCTTTGGTGCTGTCCCTGCAGCTGCACCTGCGTGCCCCAGGAGCTGGGAGGGGCTGGCTGCTGAGTCCCTCTGGCTTTGTGCTGTTCTCTGCTGGCAGCCAGGCTGCAACACAGAGCCACCCGTCTCCCCAGAGCAGCCAGGAAAGCTGCACAGGGGTCTCAGCCTCACAGCTGCCCTGGAATGAAGGCACAAACCAGTGATGGACACTTAGGGCAGCCTTTCCAATCACCTCCAGCAAGAACTGCCAGGCCTCTCCAGCAAGTCTCTTCCAGCTGAACACACTGCCCAGGAGGGCTGCCAGCGATCAGGACACAGCCTCTCTCCCCACCCTCGCCAGCAGAAAGGACAAAATTGCTTTTGATAAGCAGTGGAAGGTAACAGAACTGTAAAACTGAGCCCTGGGGAGGACGGGGAAGCTGATCTGCAGTGGAGATTGCTCGTGGATCCAAAGGAGACAAAGGCTTTCTTCCATGATTCCCTTCTAAAAAAAGAAAGTTACCTGTACTTAAATATGATTGTGTAGCAGTGGAGTCCTCACTACTCTGCAGCTCTGTGGTTTCCTCACTAAACCCTGGGGAAGTCCCAAGCCTTGGACTGGTAACTCCCTCAGCAAGTGAGGACAGTTCAGTTTGAGCCCCACCTCTGGCATGAGCTGTGAAGTCAAAGTCGACAAAATCAAACCAGAAACTTCCCTGTGGCACAGAAACAAAAACCCAGCACTCAGGGCAAGGCTGAGTCTTCCCAGCCTCCCTGCCCAACAGTTTTTAATAATACAAAGACAACCTTGATATAAAATTACACATTTTTCCACAATTGCACTAGGCTGGAATTA
This sequence comes from Toxostoma redivivum, assembly GCA_013397375.1. Taxonomy (NCBI): domain Eukaryota; kingdom Metazoa; phylum Chordata; class Aves; order Passeriformes; family Mimidae; genus Toxostoma; species Toxostoma redivivum. Next base: position 931,942 of record VXBI01005970.1, on the reverse strand, counting down.
GGGAAAGCAGAGGCGGTCTGCCTGTCCTGCAAGCATAACAATTTGACATTAAATTAAAAATAAAAGTAAAATTACCAAGCACAGTGACATTTCAATCTTCAAAACTCAAGTTGTTGCTGGGCGTAGCCTGAGCAGCAAAACAAAGGACACTTTTTGAGACCCCAGTTCACTTTTATTATTCAGAGGAAAATACAAAGCCTCTGGAGCTGATGGTCCTGGCAGAAAGCTGGGCATCCATCTGTCCTCAAATTACCCTGGCATGGTCGTGGTTAATGATTGCTGGCAATGAGCTCCAAGGAGTCCAGGCACTGTGGTGTAAAGCACGACGTGGGACAAGCAGAGTCGGGCATGGCTTGAGCAGAGCAGCTTTCCCCAGGCTTCTCCTTCCCTCCCTCGCAGCAGGGTCCATGCTAATCTCCAGGGTAATTACTGGCAGGGATGTTGGCCCTTCCCTAAGAGCACGGAGGCTTTAAGGCACGGCAGCCTGAGCCAGAGCAGCCCTATGTCCTGAAGACGTGCACGGCCCTGATGACGTACTGGCGGCAGATGGGGCACTCGCTCATGCGCTTCCCGCACTTGGTGCACGTCACCATGTGCCCGCACTCCAGCAGCACGCAGTCTGTGGGAGCATCCATGCAGATCCTGCACAGGTTGTCCTCGGTGCTGGGGGGCCCAGCAGCACCTGGGGGGACAGGAGAGCACGGATGGGTCACACACAGGGAGGTGTCGAGGGGTTTGTGCAGTCCCAGTTGGCTCTGCTGAAGGGATTCCCTAAGGGACAAGGTCTGCAAGGGAATTCCCCTCGTGGCTGCTCCATCAGCTTGTGCCAAGGAGCACAAGTTTTAGCTTTTCCACAGTAATTTCTGTGAGATGGAAACAAATACCACTGAGATTCTCAGAGGTGAGGCAAATAAAGCAACATGGCTCTCTCTTCCCAAGTAACAGCACAAGAGGAAATGACCTCAAGGCGTGTCAGGGAGGTTTAGAAAGAAATTTTTCCTGAAACGCATTTTCAAGCTCTGGAAGAGGCTGCTCAGGGCAGTGGTAGCACAAACAACCCTGGGGGGGTTTAAAAGCCATGTAGATGTGGCATTTGGGGACATGGCTTAGGGATGGCTTTGGCAGTGCTGGTGGGACTGGATCTTGGAGGGCTTTTCCCAATAAACAACTCCATGATTAAGGATCTCACTCACCAGTTTGATCGTCAGTGTCCAAAACTGTAACAGAAGAAAAGAGGGAATTGGTGAGAATCTGGAAAGCTGGGAGAGGAGTTTTATCAGGCAGGGGGCTGAAAACCTTGAGGGAGTTGCTAAACCAAAGCTGCTTTTTGCTGATAACCAAAAAAGGCTCAGGCTGGGCTCTGACCAGGACAGGTTCAACAACTGACAAGAAACTTTCTCCTATACTGAGCTTAAAGTTAAAGCTTCCCAGAGACAAAGGATCCAAAGGGATGTCTCCATTTTTAAAACACAGTTTGGCTTCCCAGTGCTGCACCTGCAGCAGCCCCTTGTGCCAGTTCTTCTGCTGTTACACAATCACCAAGTGACTGAACACAGACACACAGTGAGTGAAAGAAAAGGATAAATTGCATCAAAAGTACAAGATAATGAAAAAATATAACCCCAAATCTTTATCTTAAATCTTGGATCAGCCATAGAAGGCAAAGCCTAGAGAGACGTGTTTAAGAAAACAACACTGCTTTGGACAGCACTGAGAAACAAACGTATGAAATCCAAGTGTTAAGGTAAGTTTCTCTTGTAAGTAATTTACAAATATGTGTCTTGTTTAAGAAAAGCCCTTGAAGTGCAAACTGGCACCTGGAAAATCAAGCCAGATATATTCTCTGTGCACCCCTCTCCCCTCACAGCCACCTGTGCAGCCCAGCACATGCAGCAGGAACACTCTGGTGCTAAGAGAGTGAAAAACCCCAGCTGGGCAGCCCTGGGAGCCACTGCCCTGAGCACATGCCCTGAATGTCCCAGCTGCTCTTTGGTGGTAGTTCCTGCCTGAGCAGGCATTTCCCTGCTGGCTTTGCCAGGTACCACAAGCTGAGAGAAAAGAGCTCAGCAAATCCAGTCGTGTACAGCTGAGAGGGTGAGGCAGTGCCTAGTGGGACCCGTTGGGGGCATGCACAACACCAAGGGTGATGGATGCACAGCCCTTGTGCTGCTGCTGCAGGGCTCCCAGAACTCTCTCCTCAAACAGTGGTGAGCAGAGTTCAGCTCCTTTCACTCTGTACAAAACACTCCCTCCTTCCTCCTCACTTTGCTGCACCAATAATGTAAGGCGAGTTCTATGTCCTTGCACAGCTGTCTGTAAAAAGGCTAAACCTGGACAACAGGCACATGTTTGCCAAGTTTCTTACCTAGATGTTGAAGGTCCTTCTCCCTGTAGAGGCGAGTGACCCTCTCCAGCAGCTCCCACTTCTCACAGCAGCCTTTGTAGTTGACGAAGTTGCGGGCGAGGATTTCCTTGAGCTGTCGCACAGAGAGCGCGTTGATGTCCCCGATGCTCGTCAGGTCTGACAGGGAGGCCTTCCTGCCCAGCACCAGGTTATCCTCAGAGTCACTAGACTGGGAGGGAGCAAAGAGGGAATCATTCTTGCCCTCAACACCTTGAACTACAATTTCAGTCAATTTTCAGCAGGTGTGTTAGCAGAGATTCAGATTTAGATGTACAGAGAAGTGGCTACTCTGAATTCATCTGTGAGAAACACAGATCTTGAGACAGAACTATGTAATTTCTGCTGTGGTGTCCAAGTGACACCAGTTCTTCTGTATGTGGAGGACAAGATGATGCCACAGAAGGGGTTGATTGGGTTTGGTCAGTCTCAGTTACTGTTCACCTCTGGTAGCAAATCCAGCCCAGGAGCCCTGGTATTCCCAACCATCCAATTCCAGGACACACAAACCTGTGTCTCATCCTCTGCTGCTGCTGCTTCTGCTGCATTCTCAGCTGCTGTTCCATAGGCTGGGCTTGGAGGCACGTGACCATTGGCCTGGAAGAGGAAATAAAGCTTTCACCAGCTGTGGGTTTCTGGAGGGAAATCAACTCCAAGGCAGTGCCACTGCAGTCCCTGACCTCTGGAAGGACAGTAGGCAAGTAGGAAGGACAAGGCACAAGCCAGGCACACTCACAGAGGGTTGTCCCTGTGCAGCACTCACACAAAGTAACATCTGCTGAAGCTGAACCTTTAAAGCCCCAGTACAGAACTCCAGGCTGGATCAGGAGGAGACCAGATTTGTACACCAAACTTGTATGTGTACATGTGCAGTCCTTCCCTGAGGGTCACTGTGCTGAGGGGTGATGGCAGAGCTCTCAGTGCAAGGCTCTGCAGAAGCCTCCTCTAACCCAGCTCAGATCTGCACAGTAACCAGGCAAACACCTCCTCAGGTGGGGTCTGCAGTGGGCAGACAGGAGACACTGAGTGAGGGAGCAGCAGTGGCAGAGCTGGAGAAGGGAAGCTGGGCAGGTGCTTTGAACACTTGATCAAATGAGCAGTGTAATTTCAGCTGACTCACCCCCAGCAGCCACTGCTCCCTCTGGTTTCCTACCCACGAGGAGACTGTAATGTTACCATCCCACTTATCCAAGTGGGACTTGTTAATATTTACAGAGCCCAAGAATAACAATCAAGATCAAAGAGCCTGAACTGCAGCAGGATGTCATGCAAGTCGAGACAAGAAACTGGAATGTATCATGGGGCAGTGAGGGAAGACAGCAGAGCTGGTAAAAACTGGAATGGCAATATCCAGAAAAGCAGGGAATGAAAATGCCTTTTAATGATTTGTAAAAAACATTCTCCCTGGAGAACTCTTCTTTTGAACTAGCTATATCTGCTGAGGAAGCAGAAGGTACACACATTTTCACAGCTCTGGCACACAGGGAACTGAATACACCCATTAACTTTGTAATAGGACAAGGAGCAGCTGTCAAACACTGAGTAAACTTCCCTTAGCAGAGAGCAGAAAGACAAACAAAGCAAGGTCAATAAAAAATAATTAAGCTCAAATGCCCCTGCCAAGGTTCATCAGAACTGCAGGTTCATCATAAACCAAGACTTGGCAACAGACTCAGGGCTTGTCTTCTATTGATCTGAGTGCAGGACACACCAAAAACCTCAGCCACCCCCATCACCTCTGATCAGGTCCAGCTCCAAAACTGCTTTAAAACTGTGCTTGTTATGTGGCACAGGAATTAAAGAACAGTATCAGCTATTCAATTACACCTACAAACATGTGCCAGAAGCCATCAGCAAGTGCCAAAGGAAGCAGTCACAGGAGCATCTTGTGGCAGTGGAAGTGTCAGAGCAGCAGAGAAAACACATCCCAGAGCAGTGATGATGTTCTGAGAGTGAATGCTCGATAAATTCAGCATTACCCATCAAGTTCAATTCCATAATGAATGGCACATCAAACTTAGTGACAGCAAGTCACAGCTTCACACAGCAAAACCACATGCAACAGCCTAGTAGATAATCCAAAAATAGAGATGAACGAGTTTGCAAAAGATGGTTCTGGCCAGAGACTGTACCTGTTGGTGTTCCTGAGCTTCTGAACTTGAGATGGGATCTGCAGACACTGAGGACTCATCGTGTGAGGTAGGAGAGGCCAGGTTGGTTGGGGGGTGACTCACAAAGTCTTGCTGTCCACGGGCACTGCTATTAAATGTGTTTGTTCTTATCTGATTTTCCTGGATAATTGCAGGCTGCTGGCCAAGGATCAGGAATACCAGGTCCTCCTTTTCCCGACAGAACTCTGTGGAAATCTCATGGAGCGCCAGGTAATCTCGCAGATCCTTCACCTTCATCTTGATCAGCTCCTCCCGCTGAAAAGCCGTGGCTCGGAAGCGCTGGCACAGGTGGCAGAGCAGGGGCCCGCCCTCGGCCTGGTGTGAGCAGGACGTGCAGAAACTCTTCTTACAGTCCAGGCAGATGTGCTGGGGAAGAGAGGGAAGCAATGAGAGCCAGCCCGTGCCCCGTGCCAGCAGCACATGGCAGCCCCAGCTGCTCTCAAAGCACAGTCAAAACCTTCCAATCCATGAAAAAGTGCCAAGTGCTTCCCCACGTTCCTACAGGAGGAAAAGGACTGATCCCTGAGCAATCAGCAGCTTTCTCAGTTCTTAGAGAAGCCCCCTTCCCACTCCATTTACCCAGAATGAAATGTGATATCCTGACAAGATTCCCTCCCAGGACAGGAATTTTCTGCACCTGCTATGCAGTTTAAGCCAGAGGAAATCAGGAGATTGAGGCAGCAGACTTGTAAGTGAATTCCAGCTAGTTGTGCACATTGCTCTGTGCATTAAGAAGCTCCATTGGAGGAAACTACTTAAAATCATTCTGTTCCACACATACCTGCTATGAATGACATTCCTCCCTCCTTTTTTTCCCCTCCAATTTGCTGCAACCATGGAATCAATCTTTGTTTCACCATAAGGGGGACAGGGAACAGCAAGGTCTCACAGACATCAAAGAATCTGACATTTATTTATACAAAAATAGCTTATTTTGAAAACAATACACACACTTTATACCAGTTAGTGCTAAACAGAAAATGCTGGAAGTTTTGGAAATATTATGCCCCAGACAGTTAAAAGATTTACAGATTGAATTCTGTTGTTAAATGTTTATATTTGATACTGCTCTGATCTTGTCTCTCAGGGCCTGATTTTCAGAAGTTCCAAGAACTCACAGTCCATGCTGACTTCTGCTGAAACTTGACTGCTCAACCCTTTGGAAAGGCAAATTCTACATTTTCCAATAGGAATAGCAGCAGAACAGCCTGTTAAAAAGTCCTGGGGGAAGAAAGAAGTGACTGCAGTGTTGCTGGATAAAAATGCTAATTCACAGTCTCAGAGAAGCCAAGCACCTCTGTGAAATCCTGACATCCTGATCCTTCAGAGCTGTGCAAGGAAAAACACACAGGTGGAGTTGAAGAAATAATAAATACAAACTCAAAGACAAAAAACTGGTTTATGAACTGCTGTAGTGATTGAAGAACATCTCTAATTTCCCAGCTGAAAGAAAGCAGATGTTTTACAGGGTGTAAATACACCACTTGCTTACAAAAGCTCTTTGTGTTCCTCTTCTGAGCCTGGAACCCCCCTGGTCCCCAGTGAACACCTCCAGGCCTCTCATTCAGAGCCTGTACTACACTCACAGTGACACTGGAAAGAATCCCAATTTCCTGCTCAAGCATTTTAGGACATGAAAATTTCTACCACAGAGAGGAATTCTTGAAACTTCATCTCAAAACTGCTGCTTGGGGGCCTGCCAAGGAAAAGTGGCTTTCACCAATCACAAAGCAAGGCAGGAACGGCAATTTCCACACAACATCCAGTTTGGAGGAGTTTTCCTTAACTTCATCACCATAAAAAAAAAATAATATGTAATTGACTTTTTGTGACCCTGTGATTGCAGGAGCAATCCTGTTCCTCAGGAAATTTTCAGAGACAGGAATTGATGGCTGTGTGTGCCTAGAGCAGGGGAACAAAACAAATCCACAAAGGCAGAGAAATGGAAAATAACCCTGTTGGAAACACTTGGCCTCTGAATCCCCCATCTCTGACATGGGAGCAATTAGAAGAATTGAGGTAAGAAAACCCCAACAACACAAAACAACCCCAAATCCAGATTGCCAAACTGGATCCAAAGGGAGCCCCTGTATAGCCAAGGACTTTCCACCAGCCAGAAAACTCCTACTTGAGCACTCCCATCTTCAGGTATCACAAAGCAAACACAGCACAAGGGCTGTTCTATCAAATATGTTCTTGCAATTAACAGTAATCCTGCCTCAGCTATCAAAGGATATATTTGGGAAGTGAAAATAAACCCAGGCACGTCTCTGACTTAGCAGCTCAGCACCAGGATTTACCTTCAGAGAAAAAAAAACACCTCTCCAGCCTGTATCTGAGCACCAAGTGTCTAAACATGGACATTTTGGCAACATCTCAGCACCAAGCAGCTTTTACAACTTCACTGAACTCTGTGAAAGGGCAGTGATTCAAGGCACTGGTCTCTTCAGAAGGATTAGCTTCAAATGTTGTTGTACATTTCCACTTGTTTCTAAAAGGTCAGGCCACATCTGACTGCTGCTCCCTGACAGCACAGGCAGCATGCTCAGACAGCCCTGGAATGCTTTATGAGGGGGGTTTTGTTGGGTTGAGGTTTTTTAAAGCAATCTAGGCCATCCTTATGGTCAAGTGCTAAAGGATTTAATTTTCATCCCCTGTATTTCAGAATAAACATTAACTGGACACTGGAGTTCAAAGGTGCTGCTTCTCCCTCCCAGGAAAGAATGCAGTTTTCCATGGTGTCCTTGATTTCATACACCTCTCCCTCCATAGCAACAGCACTGAGGAATGACCACATCTCCCAAACACACCAGTGTGTTCTGAGTGATGTTTTCATTCCCTCAGAGACCTGACTGGTGAGCTCTGGCAGCCCCTCCAGCATTGCCACCTGCAGCCAGCAGGCTCCAGTCACTGCTCAGGAGCTGGGGCAGCAGGAAGGTGGCAGGAGGTTTGGGAACTCCCTCTGGAATACAGAATTCAAACCTCAGCCCCAATTTCCCTGACAGCCTGGAGCGGGAGCAGCTGGACACAAGCACAGGGACAGACACCAGATCCCACAGGAAAAGGGGGAAGTTGCTGAGGGCAGGAATGTTTTCAACAGCTTTAACAGATCCTCTACAATTTGTGCACCAGAGCTCTCCCTCTCCCCAGTCAGAGTTCAGTGATGGCTCTGTACAAGACCCTGCTTGTTTAGAACAGCTATTTAGGAGACACTGGGGGAAACAGGGCTGTGGTTCTGCTGTTGAGCTCACAACTGCCTGAAATGGTTTCATTTCAGAATTATCCCCATCCACTCTTTGCAACCATGCCCAAGAGCAGGTGTTGGGTCCAGGGTAACTCTCCCCACAAGTATTTGTGAGGACACAAATGTGTCCTTAATGAGGACAGTGTCAAAGACAACATTACAGAGTCACGGCAGGGACAGCCCCACTGCAGCTGACCCAGCACCTGCAGAAGTTTCAGTGTACTCACACACCCCAAAATACATCACCAGAGTTTGACTCCTGAGGCAACTGCACTTTTCAGTGCAAAAATGCATCAACATCCCTGTTGTCCTGGGAGTAGAAAGCAGCAGCTCTGCCAAGACTCACTATTCCTCAGATGTGTCCTCATGCATAAATTAAAAAGCGCAAGGAAAAACAATTTATGAACTTTCCCATATAATGTAAAAGGGCTGTGGCCAGAATTCACCATTATTTTTAAATTCTCACATACTTAAGTTCAGTAACTGTAGATCAAACACTTCATAAGCCACAGAGTGTGGACTCAGAACAATTTTCTTCACTGGAACATTTTCAAGCAGTATTAAAGGACCCACCACATCCAAATAATGCCCCAGGCAGGGATTGCTGTTGAATTAAGTCTTGTGGTACCAATTATTTTGGCATTTATATACCCACAAATCAAGGTAACAAGTAAGATAAAACAGATTTGGGTTTGGTCTGGGGCTATTTTTGCTCAGCAGTTCTATACACATCCTCAAAAAACTTCACTGGTTTTTAGTTTGAGCAACAACAGTCTGGAAAACAGGCAGGCAGCTCTTCTTTTACTGAAAGCACAAACATTATTAATATTTATTTTTAAAGGACATTAGTATTTTTAAATCAGAAATTCGATAACTCATGTTTAAGTTGACGCTCCTTTAAGTGATGATCACAGTTTGGGGAAGGGTGCTGAAGATTTCCAGGCACATGACCCATGCCTGTCCAAGAGGCAGAAGCAAGGTGAGCTGGGATGTGCCCAGCCCCGAGGATACAAAACGTGTCAGTAGTGAACGGAAGGCAGGCAGGCTGTGCACTCACCTTGCTGGAGGAGCTGTCGAAGTGCACACCACAGGCTTTGCAGCTGTGCTCGGGGGCAGTGGGAGAGGGGAAGGAGCTGTAGCCGGGGTTGGAGTAGGCCTGGGCTGGCGCTGCCGGCGGCGGCTGCATTTCCTCAGGGGAGCCATCCACACAGAACCAGTTACAGCAGCTCGCCCACATCGTACCTGCAGGGAAATCTGGGTCAGGCTGGCAGCTCAGGGGACAGCACAGCAGGACAGGCAGCTCAGCTGCCCAGCCACGGCTCCTTTCTAACAGCACTTTGCCACTTCTGATCCTTCTCTGACAAATGCACACAAACCCCACACCCCCAGGTCAGCATGATGCAGCTTTGGGGAGAAGGGACAAATAAAGATCAAGAGAAATTTATTACTAAAACTTCATGGAGTTAAGAGACAGTGAAGATAAGATAAAATTTATGTTCCACTTAGCTATATCAGATTGAGTTTGCTGTAACAGGCTGTTTCTATTTCACATAAGCTGTAATACTTATCAGGATGTAATAATGCATCAGGATAAGAACACAAAAGCTCAAATTATATGGCACAGAACAGTTAAATAAAATCAGCAGCAGGATCATAAATGGCTATTCCTCAGCTTTATCCTAAATCCCTCTACATATTTACAACTACAAATCCAAAAAGATAAAATAAAAGCAAGGACAGCCAAGCCACCGATTTCACACTGCAGTTTTCAGCTGAATTTACAGCATTACAAGGCTGAATCATCACCCAGCAGGTCAATGTCAGTCATGTAAGAAAATCAAATGCTGCTTTTGGTAACTTGCTTGGGAAACCATCTGCAGCTGAGACACAAAATCACTTGTTTATTTTTTTAAGTCAAATTTTATATGTACACACATATACACACACACACTTACCAAAGATCCTAACACAGTCCAGTGCAAAATGCTCAGTTCCAAAGTCTTCTCAGACCACATCTGCTGCAATATTCCAGAAATACACTCCTATGAACTTGCTTTTGGGACTTTACAAAGAAATCTGAATTCATCTGGGCATTCAGTTTCTGGAGCACACACCATGTGTCACCACTTACAGGTAAACTGAATACAAATTGCCTCCTCTGCATTTCTGCTCTCACATGGGAGTTTCTGAGCTGTTTCTTTTATGTCTTAAAAATCAGCTCCCTCACTGATAGTGTTCAGCAACTGCTTGATTTTATAAACTTCTGTAAATAAAACATCTCTCAGCTTCACAGCTAATTCATTGCTTTTTACTCAGTAAGTATTGCCACTGTGAAACTCCAGATTCCCAAGGGAAAGGGGCTGGTATGAATCCTAAAGGTTATTGGGAATAATATGTTCTTTTTTAAAGCTGAATCTTTGGGGCTGATGTACTTGAATTGGGAAGCTTTTGCACTCTGCTGCTGTTCCAGTATCTGTTGCTTTAGTGGCATCTTTAATCCTTTCCAAGCCTGGCTGAATCTGGCTGGGCAGAGTCCCTGCTGTCCTGGACAGAAGCCTTTCAAAGCCCACAGTGTGAGCTGAGCCAGGAGCCCTCCCTGCAGGCTCAGCACATTGCAGTGCTGAAGTGCAAATCTCCACATTCACGCCGTGGATTCGTGTGTGGCTGACGGGCTCATTGCTGCAGTGGAAATGACACTTGGGCTGGCAAGCAGACCTCAATAAATAGTGTGGATTGCACTCAGGCTGCAAGGAGATCCAAATAAATATATGGAGGAAAGCACTGCATGAACAGAAATACTCTGTCATCCATCTGTATTAGCTTTGCTCTGCAAACACACACTTTAGACGGCCCAGATAAAAAAATAATTACCCTCTTCCTCTCTGCACGTTCATTTCCAAGCTCTCTGTCCCACTCAGAAATCAACAGAGCTTTTCTTTTGCAAAAAAACAGAATTTCTACTTGAAATCACGCTCTTTGGAGGTTTAATTTGTTCCTAGGAATCACAAATCTAAACAACATGAACGCTGCACAGTCCAACAAGCATTCACAGCCTCCACAGCAGTGGAAAACTGTGTCCAGAGTTCAGCTCTCTTCCTGTTTCAAGGACCCCTGCAAGCTGAAGGCCACCCACGATAACAGAATACACAAATGCTACTGCCTGCCCCCAAAAACTTTGTTTTCCTAAAAAAAGACAGCCTATTAATTCACTCTGGAACATTGCAACATGTCAAACATTGGGAAGAAAAACACAAGGCAGGGCACAAACTGGGATAAAGTAAGACAGAGCTCAGCATTCAGCTGGGGTTGTAGCTCTGTGACTGCCAGGAATTAAAAGGACAACAAAAAGCTCAGATGTTGCTTTAGAAGACCCTTAATCCTGCTCAGCTACAAAAGCATTGAAAGGAAATGCCATAAACAAACAACTTAACAACCAGGACTGTCCCCTGATCTGTAACATTTTCCCAATGGCATCTCTGTTCTTGAATAGAAAGGAGCACACAGGTACAACACTTCTGTAGCTGCCTACAGCTGCACTGAAACAGCAGCAAGAAATACAGATAAAATTCAGCAGCTGCTTCAAGAGGGATTTTCCATTGTTCTGGACAGGATCAGCTTTAGAGCCAAGGAAATGAGCACTGCTCCTGATAGAGGACTCAAAGTTAAAAGGAAAATGCCTCAGTGGAATTTCAGGATGACAATTTCCTTGATAACTCTACAATATTTGCTACAGCAAAATTATTTCCTTATTTATTCTGTTACCCATCCAGAGGTACATGGTGAGCACAGTCCAGGAACTGCTTATTTCCCCAAGGGGTGGATGGATGGATGTTACAGATGTGGCAGACTGAGGGTCAGAACCAGGGAGTCCTGCCCTGTACAAATCCTGTCAATCCCCTGCAAAGGAGCTGCTGTCCTTCACCCAAAGAACTCCACAGCTACAGTGACAAATTATTGCCCAGGCAAAAAAAACACTCAGTGGAAAGAGCTACTTCTGTTGTGCTCCAGGGCTGGGAAAATACTTTCAGTAACTTGGCTAATAACAGTGTGACAGCTTGGAAAACTTAATGAGAGCATGGATTTCAGGAATTCTTGAGGAACTCTTAAATAAAAGATGTGGGCTTGCTGATACAGCTGACATTACAGGCACTACTGACAGCAGCATTATCCTTGGACAAGGTGCCTGTACTGCCACAGAAACAACTCCTCAGCTGGGTTTGGCAAACTGGAAGCTCCATGGCAGGCACCCAAGAGCGATTGCTGGCAGCCAAAAACCACCTGCCCTAAATCCTAAGTGCACGTTGTGCTTGGAGCATCTGCCAGGGCAGAGGGAGAGGGAGTTTCGTCAAGGGTGGGGACACGAGATCAAAGAGTGCATCCCGGACCTGCAAACACATCCACCCACACGGCAATCAGCACCTTGGGAAGAGGGGCTTTCATCTCCTTGCTGCAGTTGCTTTAAGGAAAGCCAGAAGAAATCCAATAAATGGCAGGGAGGTGCTTGCCATGGACAAAGTGGTGCCAGCACTCCACCGTGCTCTGCTGGACTGCTTTTTTGATTTGATTATTTATTTTTCCAGTATGAAGCTGTGCATGCCATGACTCTCTTCACTGGATTTAAACAGGAGAATGAAATTCATTTCGTCACCAGTTCATTAACACCTTCTACACAACACCAGGAGCTCTGAATTAATTTAATTCTGAAGGAAATTCCAGGGATGTCAAAGTTTTCCTCCCATACATTGTTGAAGACAGGATTCATAATGCAGGCCTGGACTCTTATCGTTTCCATCTGCATTTTAAAGAGTGTTTGAACTCAGGTTCTCACTCTACATGCCGTATCACTGCCATAACCTTGCTAGCTGGAGTATCAGGGATCACAGCCTCCACGAGGATTTATTACACATGCTGTTTGGATTTCATCAAAGGGTAGGCTGTGGCTGCAGAGGGAAACTGTGGTTTATGTTTGAATATAAAACCTGCCTTTATTTTCCTAAGGGTACAAACAACAAGGGACTAGAGCAAGCAAAGGAACATCTCAGAATCAATGAGCTTCCAGCTCTGTATAATAAAGCTCTCAGGGACTGGGTCTGGCTCCTTTTCATGACTGCTCAGGAATTCAGCAGCTGGAATGCAGCAGCACCAAGGAGACACTTGAATCAAGGGATCAAAAGGAACTGAGCTCCCAGAAGCAGCTGATTTTACTCCCACACAAGGAGAAACCACAGCAGCAAGTAGTTCTGCTCCTGAGAGGCCTTTAACCACTGGAACAGCAGGGCTGATTGACCCTCGAGGCTACTGCAGATGGAGCTGGGTGCCAACGAGGGAGGGAGATGCAGGAGAACAGCTCTGCCAGGGCTGGCTTCCCTGCAGTGCTGTTGGCTCATCAGCCCCACCAGCTGCCCCCACACCTCGGCTCACCACAAAGAGCTGCTTTTCCATCAGATGACTGAACCACCCAGCTCCTCCCTGCTCCTCATCCCTCCTTCCCACTTCAGAACCTTCTCTCTGCCTCCACAACCTGCAGTGAGCAGCTACAGACACTCTACAACAACACAGGTCCAACCCGGACACACACACTGTGTGTCCTCCACAACTCTGCTAAGACACAGCTTTCAACACAACACACCAACCCCTGGGATAATGCTGATCACTAAATCATTAGTTCCTGCCATTTCTAGTAGCTTGAAGATCAAGGCAATTGTTCAGGAGGCCAGAAAAAGGCTTTAAAATATCATGTATTGATAGCTCACTTTGAAGATTACTATTTTTGTTATTAACCCGTGCTGTAACCCCTGTAAAAAAATCGGATCTCACTTTGATGAATGATGTTTGAAATGGTTAAAGTATTTAATGAGTTAACCACCTTGGTGCCCCATTAATAGCGTTGTACAATTGGTCATTGTTACAATTTACTATTTTTTTTTATTTCAACAAACCTGCACTGATAAGAAATGCCTAACTAAAATTAGTTTCACTAATGACCTTCCACTCACAATCTGAATTCAGAGTTAGGTCAAAAAATAGCATTTGCTTGATAACAGAGCTATAGAATAATCTGCTCAAATGCCACTTATGCACAAAGTATTATTTTTATCAGCCTTTGTCCCAGGCACAGACCTGAATTATGATAAATGGGAGCAGCCATATGTTGGGACAGCTGGAAAAGTCAGCAAATGAGCCACTGGCAGAAGGGACAAGGGAAGGAAGCAGGTTGCCAGTCTGAGCATGATATTTGCAGATGTAGTGCCTCAACCAGTACAGAGCAGGAGAAAAGAAAAGATGGGACACAAATCTGTCACAAGGAATGTACATCTAATTTACTGTATAAAACAACTGGATTAAGACTGTCAGATTTTTAGGTAGGGATAGGAAAAAGTATGTTTATGAGTAAAGGTACTAATTCACCTGTGCTCAAGGTGACAGCATGCACACCTTGAAAAAACGAGTGAATAAACACCAGCACTGGATCACAGCTAGAAACAGGAGTGTTCAGGTGGGGGAGACACAAGAAATTGTGACATGGAAGGAGGAAACACTTTTTTCCATTTTGTTCCGTGCCTTCCAAAAGCCTGGAAATATCTCCCATCTCTAATAATCTAAACATGCAACAGCAATAATCCTTACAAAGACAAATATTTAATTGCTCACCAGTCTGATCAGCAACTTTGATGTCAGTTTGAGACTCTTCAGGTGAGCCCCTGGTCAGCTACAGAGCTCAGGTCAGTCCGCACCGAGTGCTCAGAACAGGGTGTCCAGGATTTCCGTGTCCCCTTGGTTGTGATCCTGTGCATCCAGGAGTGCCTGGACTGCTACTGCTGGGCACATCAGGGGATGCCCTTGAACAGCACCCACGTCCTCATGACCAGAGGCTGGCCAGGGCAGGCTGGCACCAGCACCCCATTCCCAGCGCTGGCTACACCTTCCCCACGGGATGCACGCAGTCCCTGGCTGGAAGCGCAGCTTGTACCCCCCAGCAATAATCCATCTCCTCTTCCACACAGCTGCACCTGTGCTTCTCCACCCAGAGATGCCTCCAAAAGCCTCTGTGTGTGGGCTCAGAAGCTGGGCAGGCTCAGCAGATCCCAAGAGAGCAGGCAGGAGCAGACCCCGGAGCGTGGCACACAGCTGGATTCGGCAGCGCCGCTGCTCCGAGCGTGCGAGCCCAAAGGAAGGGAACCTGGCCACACACCAGCATTTTAATGAAGGAAGTGACATCCATTTACCACAGAGCAGAGAGTAAACAGGGCAGCCCGCTGGGGCAGGGTGCAAGGCAGAGCAGGAAAAAGCTGGAATGGGGCCACAGGCACTCAGCACAGCCACACACAGCTCTGCTGAAACGCCTTCAATTGCTGCTGAGCCCAGAGAAACACCAAGAGTCACTTCCCACTCGCGTGGTGCAGAGGAAACCATCGTGCAGACAAAGCTCCTTTCATGCTGCTGTAACCTGGTTTACATTGAGCTGACCATTTGCCAGGTAAGCCCTTGGAAAATTGGCTTAGCTGAGAGGAAAATGATGAGTTCTTATATACATGACAAAAATCCAGCAGGTATTCCAAGAGCATCTTGCAGCAGTGCTTATCAGTACTCCCAGCAACACTCGATGCTGTTCAGGACGGTTACAGACAGATCTCCACCTGAAATCCCACCAGCACTGTTACAAGCACAAAGGATCTCAGCTTCAAACATCTCTTTGAAACCAGAGAGCTGCAATTCCCATTTGAAATGGAGAAAATGGTATTAGAAAGCTGTGGGATTTATAAAGCATTGCCCAGAAAGCTAATTCCAAAACAGACACCTTCTCACTTGACTCCCAGCTTTGCACCTCAACTGCAAACTCAACTCTTGCCCACTTTCCCTCTCCTCTATAGCACAAGTAACACCAAATTTCCCCTATTTTAACATGAGAAGCTTGGAAATCCTGTTTTGTAAGGAACTGGATACCTGTGGTATTATTTTAATATAAACTGTTTATTTTGACCCAAAGTAGCATTTTATATATTGAAAAATATTTAGATAAAAAGTTCTTTTTGCTATTAACTGTAATTAGGTCTGAAGACACCTGCCAAGATGAAAAGTCAACTGCCTCTTTCCTTTGCAAGCCAATGACATTCTTCCAGCAAGCTAAGAGAAGACAAAAAGTGATTAATGAAATCATGTGATTTTAGAAAATTATTTTTCTTACCAAGTCTATCTCAACTCCTTAGTCCCATACCTGTTCCCAAGGGACATGGAGTGGTCTTGGGCTTATCTCCCTTCCACTCTCCTGTTATGCTGAAAAACAATTCAAAAAGTTGCTGTGCTCTTTCACACTGGTTTGATGTTCATCAGCAAGGCTGAATTAAGTCAGTTGTAATTATGGCTTGAACCAAGTCAGGAGGAGAAAGGAGACTCTGGAGAAGCAAGATTCCAGAGTACTGCTCTCTTATTATTCCCAGCATCCTGCATGGGTGGATGTGTCTCTGTCCTCAGTGTCACACCCAAAAGAATCACTGAAAGTGGAACCTTTCCACCAAAATGTCAGCAAGGAGCAGTCCAGGAATCCTGGACTATCCCCTCCCAACTCAACCAGTCCTTTTCATTATGGAGAAAAAGGCCCATGCTGGATTTTTCTCTCCTTTCATTCCTATCCTCACAGGCTTTCTTGGATTCAGCTGCATGGGTCACTGCTAAAACTGTAATTGCAATAAATCCTCAATGAAAACCTGAACATTTAAATAACCAGCCCTGCTCCAGGCAGGGTCCATCCTACCCAGATCTCATCTCAAAACCCACCTCGACCACTCCCCCATGACAGCCACGTGGCAACAGCTGGGGGAGGTTTCCTGGATCTGTGCCCACCTGGGAGCCACAAAGTGGCTCCAAAGGCACAGCAGGAGCTTTTCAGGGACTCCTCCTCCCCACTCTACAAATACCTCCCTCTCTCAGCAAATTTTACAATGCCCAGAATAGAACCTTGCTGAAAATAAGTTTCTGCTGTGCTGCAAAATACCGCTGTGGAGTCAGTGACTTCAGTGTTTGGGTATTGCAAACAAACAGGAGCAGATCCACAGTTTAACCAGGGAACAGTTTGGAATCCCTTCTGCTGGAAGGTGATTTCACCACTGTCAGATGGCTTAATGACACCCTTCTCCTAAGTGGGGGAATTCAGGGAGCTGGACAAAAAAGGGGAGGAGAAAGGATATAAATTTGTACTTTCATCACATCTCAAGTTCCCTATTCCAGATAAAAGAGATCAAGCTATTTCCATTGGAATCCCTGGCCCCAAAGTCCTATGGTTACAATCACACATCTTGGATAAATTACATATTCACCAACAGCTCAGCTTTGGAAAGAAGCACAAGCATGTGGGGGCAGTTGAAGGAGAAGAGAGAGGTGCATTATCCCAGACAGAGCTCCTCAAACTCAGAATTGGACAAGAATAGTCAGAATTACATTAAGTTTCTCTGAAACTGGGATTGCAGTTGGCCCTAAAGCTATCACTGTGTCTCAGGCACCCAGAATTGAGAGTGTTTGCTGATAAATTACAACACCAGTTGGAAATCCTGGAAATTACTTGTCATGCCAAGCTATGGGTTTATTTTTAACCAGTAAACTTCTAAATTTCACCTCTCCAAAATCAAAATATAGGTTCAAAATTCCTCACATGCCAAACCTACTCTTCTCCCCACCTTATTCCAGGAGCTGCTGGCAGAAAATGAATGTACACCCCATGGAATTTATACAAGTGGAAAAGTGTACGTGCAGTAGGACTGGATGCACCAGCTCTGTGCAGACTGGCAGGAAACCTCTAACCTATTTAACTGGAGCCTGAAAAAAGATAATTTTCATTTGGCTGGACTGAAACAGATCTGGATGTATATAACTGAGACACATCATAACAAGCACAAACACTGCAGACTCATTTCATAGCTATGCCTATTCCAAATTAATCTGAATTCAAATCCAAACTAGGTGCTGAAATAGAAGAAAATGCAGCTGCAGATCTTCTCCTTCAGCACACACGTCACATCCGACACGGTGTGGGAAGCTCTGCCCTCCCAGGCTGCAGAAATACTTAGAAATTAGTCAGCAGTTAAAAAAAGGTCCAGGATGTTGATTACAAACCTGAGGACTGGTTTTGTTCCTGAGATAACAAAAGATAGCACAATAAAAACGTGAGTTTATGTGTGGTTTAGTCACCTTATCTGTGGACAAGGGAAACCACCCCACTTTCATCTGAAGGAAGTGAATACAGGTGGAACTTGGAGAGGGACTTTGAAGTTGTACTCTTAAAGCATTTCCATAAATATTATTCTTGTGCCAATCTCTAGCAGGGAAGCACTTGAAATTCAGAATTGCTTACATGCAGCCCTGGAGAAGAGCTTGAAAACTGAGGGACAGTTCAAGCCTTAGCACCCAGTGTGTGCCAGCAGGACAAGCATGACCTCTCTACAGCATTGATGGAACAGATGTTGTGGAAAAGTCTATTTCCAACCATCTGCAGTGTTTGTTTCTAGGGCTGGAAGGTTCTACATGGGTTCCTTCACCACCATTCTTGTTCAACTGCTGTGCCTCTCTCCCTCCAGCCTCAATCTCTGCAGAACATAAGGACTGAGAAATCCAAAACAAAGCAGCCTGAAATCTGGGCTTTATTCAAACAGAAACATGAACAAACCCAAGAGCCATCTGGTCCCATGGTTTTGGTTGCTGAGTTGAGGGGGCACATCCTGAGGAGATTCTGCAAGAGCTCACACAGGGGTTCACAAAACCATGCAAGTAAACATTTGTATCTGGGAACTAAAGCCACGATCCAAAAAAGGCAATTCTCCTTTGTGGCAGAACACTGAAGTTCTTTGTCAAGCCTTTTAACCACCTGTGTGCAGCACCAAGAGAGGCAGGACAGGCAGCCCTTGATGGCAGAGCTCACCTAAACCCACCCAGCTCATGGGATCACGAGTGCTGAACGTGGAATCCCAGTGGGACCCAGCCCAGAGAATGCATTTCCACAGAAGACTGAGAGGACAGGAGGTAAGGAAAGCTTCAGCCAGGGACCTGCATCTCCTGGATTCCCTGCCTTTGTCACAGAGGGAAATTTCCCCATATATGGCCCAAGGCAGCAGGGTCACATTTCAGTGCAGGCTTCTGGCAAGCCCAGACATTCACACACCATGAGTCAGTGCTCCAGAAATCACTGGGCTTTAGAAACCAATAAATCTCCTTCGTTTTGGTTGGGTTTTTTAGTTCACCTTCTGTTGGGGCTTTTTCCTCAACCTTTGCAGTACATGGGCATTGTCACATTTTCATCTTGCTCCTCTGTAACTGGCAGAAGCATTTGTTTCCATTCTGGAGGTTTTTTGCTTTGTAAAATGACAGACAAGATTTTCATATTAGACTAAATCCCAGTGTTGAGGCATGAAAAATAAAACCAGACCAACTATCATGGAGGTTGGGAACATCCTAAGCTGTCTTGTGCTTTCACACAGCCCTCTAACAACAAAGAATACTCATTTTTTAAATAAAACCTCAAAACATCTCCACTTCTGTCCTCAGATCCCAAACAAATAACAATTTATCTGGCATTTCAGCACAAGCAGACAGGACTGCTGCCAGTAAGAAGCTCCCTATGACACAATCTATTCCACCACTGACTTGATAACATCAGCATGACCTTTCTTCTCTTTTGAACTCTACTCAGTTCAATAGTTCAGCAGAAACTGACCCATTCTGGATTACACAAACTAAATCAGATACCAGACATTCCGATTAAAAATAAACTTAAATCCAAATTTCAAAAAATATCATTGGGTAATTATTTTCAGATTAGTAATGAAATAAATAATGGGGGAAAATTCGGGGTGAGAATTTTTAGTTTCAGTTTCCAGCTCTGTGAGTCTGGGCCACTTCAGTTCTCTGTGCTTGTGTTTTCCATAAATAAAATACAGATAATGTCCCATCAGGGAATGGAATCAATATTTCATTTCTTTATAAAGCAATAGTGTATTCATAATGCAATTAAATACTTTCAGAGAACTGCAGAGCTCTTAGAACTGAGGCACTTAAGGGAAGAAGGGTGTGTGAAAAACCTCCTTGCAATTCTGCAGAGCATCCTAACAATTTTACAACATAGAATATTAAAAAAAAGGATAAAACAAGATGATTTTGAGGAAAAATTCATATTTGGTGCAAGTGCAAAAGACAATTAAAGTCCTATTCATTTTTTGTGGCTTTTTTTCGTTTGCTTGGTTTTTTGATTTGTTTTTTTTTTAACTCTTTCCCAGTTCACAATGAAAATTATGGTCAAGCATGCAAAATAAAATATTTCTCAAAAAGCTTATTTTTACTTAAAGGGGCATTTCAACTTAAAAACAAAAGTGTTACTGACAAGCCTAAAAAAAAAAGAAACACTACAAAAAAAAAACCCAAAAAAGACAAACATTCTTGGTACTTAAGGTGTGAAGGAGGCAGCATGCTGTCAAACTGCTGGCTAGGAAAACATCAAGGATTTTAGATTTCAAATCTTTTGTACATGTTGTAAAAAAACCATTTTCTTTAGAAGTTTAAAAGGTTTGGTCAATGCATTTAGACTGTTTCCTGCATAATCAAGGATTAAGGCTGATCAGTCAAGCACAGTGGATAGTAACAGTTCATATCCTTTTCTTCACATTTTCTTTCATTAGGGGAATTTTTAGGAAAAAAATTCAGTGTATTAGATTTAATGTGAAGCCTGCATCTCTTCTTCCTGCCAGAGCAATGAAAGCTTCAGCTCATGTTATAAGAAGTAAAAAAAGCAAGCTCAGGCCTCCAGAACAATGTCTTAGCAAGTGAGTTTGGCTTTGGGCAGAGCAGCACTGAGGGAGACAGGCCTCATTCCAAGAATGATCATCTTACTTCCCTCACACAAAGTAAAGCCTTTCATGACCCAGGCTGGGCTCTGGCCTACATTCTGTTGGATGAAAAGCCTTCATTATATGCAGTTGAACACATTGTTTGAAAACCTGATATAAACGGCCTTTACCACAGCAAGAGCTGAACAAACTGAAATCATGCAATGTTAAGGGTTCCAAGGGACCAAAATGGCAAATCTGTATTAAATGTGTTGTGTGTTCTCTCTAAAACACACACAGTTCAAACCCTGAAATAGATTTTCACTCGTGGCAGAGTTCAGAGATGGTATCAGGTTGATCAGATAAGGTAATTTGCAGATTTTAGGTGTCTCTGAAGGCAGATTAAAAGAAATGCTGCAAGTGCTTTGTTTCCAAGTGTGCTATTTTGCCATATACAAGCAGTCATTTACAGGTGCTTTGAATTCCAGCTGCACTCTCCCTGCACACCTTGTAGCCATTCCAAGTCAGTCCTGAAGCCCAGCAGAGAATGAACAACATATTTCAATTCTTTCTAAGAATTCTTTCACTCAGAATGACTTTGGTATTTCCATTGCAAAAATTTATCTGTGGTTTCTATTCAGGCCAAATGAGCAAGTAACAAATAGTATAAGTAACAGCAGGAATAGAAAAGTAGTTTTCCAAAAAGGATACTGATGGCTTGGGCTTTATTTTTGTTAAATTCTTGTTTCAACTCCTTCTTATTTCTCTTCTGCATAAGAGACAAAATCTTGCTCCTCCTACCCCAGAGCCCTCTGCACAAGAAGATGCACAGTGACAGATCAGGTTTGACTGAGCTGACAAGGAACTCCATGATGCCCTGCAACAACTGATCAGCCTTTCCATGTGAGAGACATAAGGCATGGATTATGCAATATCAGCCTCTGTCTGACTGGCAGCAACCTGGGCCCTGAGCTCCAAGAGCATGAAACAGCCCCCACATAAAAACCAGCTTCAATTTCTACTTTTTGGATTATACAGTCACAGGGGACTTGGAAATCTACACTTTACTTGGAATCTGAAAAATAAACTGTTTCCAAACTCTCCTGCAATGCTTGTGCAACAGCCTCAGGACAGGCAGGGATCTGGCCAGCTGTGCCACCAGCCACAGAAGCTGCATTTTAGAACTCGCCCTTCCCTGGAACAATTGGAACTTTCTCCAGGCTGAAGTCTGCACACAGAGCTCAGTGTTTCCCTGCAAGCACACAACAGCTCCATTATCGTTTAACTACCAAAAACCAGCTCCAACAATCTATCAAGCTTGACATTCTATCCGTCTCTGCTGCTAGCCCAGACTGCTGGCCATATATATAGGAAGAGGTTCATGGATTCAGTAATAAAAAAGTTATTTTGTTAATCTAAACAGAGATTTCTCTTCTTTTAACCATTAATTGGCCATTTGAAAAACCATTCAGGAACGCAGAGGCCTGTTTGTCCTCAGATTATCAAATTCAAGTATCTATAAAGAAATCTCTTGCAGCAGAGGAATAATAGCTCCTTTTTAAGATACATATAAAACAGATCCAAAGGCAATCCCACAGAGAAGGAACTGCTCACTGCCTCAGAGCTGCAGCACCAGTTGTGTTTCCAGCCTGGCCACAATTATTTTAACACCAAACTACAGCAGAGCATGAAGCTGCTGCTTATCAGCCTCCATGGCCAGGGACAGCACTGCTGGGCAGTTTTCCAAGTAATCATGGCCCAAGCAAAGTCCTGGGAAGCACCAACACTTCCATGGAAGCAAACTGACTAATGCATGACACAACCTCACCTCGTGGAGGATGACCTCAAACACAGAACTGCTGATGTGAGTCTCTGGGTAAAGGACACCTGGCAGCCATCCTCTGGTGCCAGCTGTCATCTTGCTCTGAGCAAGGTATTTTGACATCAACAAAAAGTAGCATCCCATCAGTTTCAGTCTGGAATTCTGTGGGATGCAGCTCCTGACTCATCTGGGGAAAAGCCAAACCAATAAAAGCTCAAGTGGTGACACTTGTGACACTGCAATTTGAAGTCATCCATGTGTATATATAGAATATACAAAGCCCAAAGGAACCATCCTTCTTGCAGCAGAGGTTACCACGCAACAAGATACTCCCAAAAAAAGAGTATTTAAAATTTAAATTACATTTAATGAGTTTCAAATCTCACTTAACATCAGCCTAAACTAAAAGATTCAAAGCATATGCTCCTTAAGTATATTCTTATAAGCACATCCCACAACCTTCTGAATATAAAAAGGTGGCAGCATTAAAAAAGCTGATGTTTAATGAATATTTTAGCCTCCACTGAAATTAAATGTGGAAATTCCTATTCCAAGACTATCTGGCAGAGGAGCCAGAGGGCATTAGAGAAAGAAGCCTGATGAATATTTTTGAGTAAACTGAAAACCTCAAGAGCAATTAATGTGAAGAAGTTGTAGATTTTACAGACACTGAGAAGAATTAACAGCATCTCAGAACAACAATTCTTTCTAAAGAAAGTCCCTTATGGGAGCATAAATTTAACAAACCAAAAAGGCCTTTCAGAGGTTGAATGAGCCATCTCAGTTCTGAGGAAACCAGCTGAGAAAGAAGGAAAAACCTAATACAAAATCTGAATTCTTGATCTGACAGTCACACTCGTGGTTTCTTAAAGAAGAGGGTAATTTTTCAACCTTGCAATGCTGTTTGAAGACTAAATAATCAACTTTAGAGGCACCTACCAGCAGGGGGTTGGAAACCTTTGCATGCAGGTGAGTCCTGGTCCTGACATCAGCCCAGCAGTGACAGATTGTCCCCACCTGTGAAACAGAAATTCCACTTACTCACCCCTGCAAAGCACTCCCTGCTCAGGGGAAGTTCATACTCCCAATCCCTGGCTTTTGTAAGGACAGTCCCTGGGAAGGGGAGGAAAACAGGCTGGATGGGAAACCACAGAGAGAGTCTGTCAAGGAAAACGACTGGAATTACTCTGGGGAGCAGGAGCCAGGCTGGGGTTTCACAATGGGCAGTCAGGGGAGGGCTGGGGGAACATTTGCACCAGGTAAAGAGATGGAAGTGCAGAGCACAAGGCACAGGCAGTGAACAGCAGCATCAGAGACCTCAGCAGGGCTGCACCACTGCCACAGCTCAGTCCACACTGCCAGCAATACCCAGGTAAAGCTGGCTTATGTCTGTAGTCAGAGCTGGGACAAGAGAGAAGAACCAATTCCTCTGAACTACCAGGCACCCAGAGATCCTCTTCCCTGCTCAGCAGCAGGACACACACAGCTGTGCCCAAAAAGGGCCACATGCACACATTTTCCTGCAGCTCACATTATCCTGCTGCCCACAGCGTGTTTCATTAAGCACAAGAACTTGGTTCAATGTATTTTGATTTCTTATCTTCAGGTCAGAAGGTTTAGAGATGGAGCCAGGTGATCTTTAATTAGCTGATCTTTAAGGTCCTTCCAACCCACTCCACTCTGTGATTCCACATCCTATTAAAAAACACTGTAAGGGACAGGAAAGTAGCTTAACCCTAACTGAACACCATTTTTCCTACAGTGAAACCAACACACCCTAGGTGAGGAGAGCATTTTACCCAGCCAGACCTGAGGACACAAACTGCAGTGCTGGGTCAGACACAGCCTGCCCAGCCCCACTGCCCTCTCTGCGCTGGCCTAGGAGAGCCAGAGCAGAGCAGGGCACAGAGCAGGCCATGGAAATCTGCTTCCACCCCTCCAGGCAAAAACTGGTTCAAAGTCCAAGCTCCAGGTTTAATAACAGCACTGGCAGTCCAGCTCAGATCATGCTCCAGCCTAATTGAAGTGTTTACAATCTCAGTTGTTATTAACAACAAACAGTGGTGCAAAGTTGCACAAGCAGTGAAAATTACACCTTTTAACAAACAAACAAAACAACACAAACCCACGCTGAAGTCAACAACAAGAAAGAGAAAACTGAAGATGTGAAGAGGACAGATTTCAGTCATAAACTCAACTAGTGACCACTAACCTCCCAAAAACTCATATATGTGATTCCCTTATACTCTCAGTGCAGAGTAGTGCATTCAGCCCCCATTTTAGGAGCCAAATCACATGGTACCAATGAGGAAGACTGAGCCTCACTGAAAGCCATCCTACTTTTTCTACCCTACAATTAAATTACAATACTTAAATGATGGCTTCAAAACTATTCCAATTCAGCAAAAACTTGAGCAATTAAGCATTAACCCATGAGCACCACTGTCATGGCAATCAACTTTTAATTAAAAGTTCAGTTGCTAGACCTGAGTGGATGTGCAGTCACAGAGTGCTGCAGCTGAGTAACCCTGCTCCAGGATTCCCAGCCCCCAATGGAAAACACAACAGCCAAAGGTGATTGTTTTGGTTCATTAGACCCAACTGTGCCACCAAAAACAATTGTGATTACAGAGAACCACTACAAGATCCCCCTCCCCATCACTGTGGGCACAAAGGTGTTCAGGAATTCAGTATTTGATGGAGGGAGGTAGGTAAACCCAAGATCAGGAATTTGCAAGAAACATTTAAAGCTCATCACAGCTTTCTGCTTCACTCCTCAGCTCTGGAAAAACAAGATAACAGTGGGAAAACAAAGGATTAAAACTCTTTTTGTTTATGCAATCATGCCTTAATGATCATCTATCTTAAAATCTGAGTTTCAAAGTGTTGAAATACAACCCACCACAGTGTAAACACATTAAAATACCAGCTTAAAATGCACCTGTCTTCTCCCATTCTACTGATATGGAGGGCTAAAAAAGCTTCTTGCACATTCACTAAGTTCTTCACCAAGCCCACAGTGAGGTTGGAAAGATCAGAAAACTGCCACAGGTCCCTGCCCTGGTGTGGAACAGCTCTCTGAGGTTACATCCTGTGCTCCCCACAGAAGACACACTGTGTGTCACAGAGGAGGAAGTGAGCTCAAATGAAACACACAAATAAACCTCTTCTGTCTCAGCCAATTAAACATTACCCTGAGCACAGCTTAATCCAAGAGGCATAAAATTAAACCGTTCCTATCTACCTTTAATGCTACACCTGACTAAGCACACCTGGCTGTGCTTGCAGTGTTGGAAAACACTCGAGTTTTTTCTGGAGTGCAACTGGTTCTTTATCACAGGGTCAAACACTGAGCCTGTCCATCCTCAGCCTTTTAACCTGAGGAGACTCTGGCAGGATCCTGTTCTCACTGCAGAGCTGACACTTATTAACCTGCAGACAGCAAAATACTGCTAAGAAATCAGAGGATGAGTCAATACTTTCCCCACAGGAAACACCTTGACCTGCTTAGAGGAACAAACTGCTCGGAAAGACACTCGAGGACTTTTATTTTCTGAACAACTTTTGCTTTCTGCAGCAAAGGAAGGACTTTTTCAGCTTTCACTTTGCAGTACGCCCCCCAGTTTTGAGCAGAGAAGGAAATTATTTGGATACTTAACACCAGATTACACTTTGGACATGCTAAAATGCAAAGACACAATAATTTAAGCAGAGAGCTGTACAGAAGGCTGGTGCTTATCCAGAATTCCTCAGCTCCCATAGCAATTTGAGCACAATAACCTACTGAATAATCTACTGAACCCCAGAGGTCCTTTGGGAGCAGAACTCAGAGAGGGAAGAGTTGCTCATCACCACTTTTAAACATGAAAAAAAGAGGCTGCACCAGAGTCCCACTCCCCCTCATGAGGAAAACCCAGTGAGGAAACCCCTTGACCCCATCTCCCTGAAACAAAACCCAGGTGCTGCACCTGTCCCAACATGAGCAGCCCCATTCCCCCTGCCCTGTGACCCCCAAATCCTGACAGCCCCCCTGCCCTCTGTCCCCCAATCCAGAGCCATTCCCTCATCCCACAGCCCCTGGATAACTNGCCGGTGCCTGCGCTCGGCGGCGGCGGCGCTATGGCAACTGCCCGCGGGGCCCGGCGGCCAGAGCGGCCCCAGGGCCGCCGGGCGGGGCAGCACCGCCCCCTGGCGGCCAGGAGGACTGCGCGGCGCCCTCAGGGCAGCGCCGAGAGCCGCGGGTTCGAGACCCACCCGGGGCAGGTGGGAGGAGGAGGGGACACTGTGGGGTCCCCTGTGCGCTGGGGGAGTCCCTGGGGTGCGTACGGGGGTTATCGGCATTGCACGGGAAGTGAGCATACACCGAGAGATCACAGAATCGGTCGGGATGGAAAATGTCTCATAGACCAGAGGAGAGCACTGAGTGCCGTGTCCAGTCTGTCCTCGAACACCCCACGGATGGTGACTCCACCACCGCCCTGGGCAGCCCATTCCAATGTTTAATGACCCTTCCTTCCTCCTAATGTCCAACCTCAACCTCCCCTGGCACAGCTTGAGACTCCTGTCCTCTCATCCTGAGATACAGACACACATCCCTACACATACACACACAAATATGCTCACAATGCATGCACACAGACATTTATATGTGTATTTTATATGTATCAAGGCAAATAAGCCCTTAGTGCCAAAAGGCATCCCTGCTGCATGGACTGAGAGGTGCCCTGCCTGCCCTGGGATGGGATTCACTGTCCTGCTCCAAGCCTTTCCAGCTGTTTTGGGCATGGGGAAGAGGCAGGGGAAAAAGGACATCCCGAGCTCTGCATCACAGAGCTGCAGGAGTCTGAGCATGGAGGGGACNAACCTGCCAGCTCCCCTCAGTGCTCCACTCCCCGAAACCCTGCCAGCCTCCCCGAAGCCTCACACACCCCCAACACTCCCCAANCCTCCCCTGGCACAGCTTGAGACTCCTGTCCTCTCATCCTGAGATACAGACACACATCCCTACACATACACACACAAATATGCTCACAATGCATGCACACAGACATTTATATGTGTATTTTATATGTATCAAGGCAAATAAGCCCTTAGTGCCAAAAGGCATCCCTGCTGCATGGACTGAGAGGTGCCCTGCCTGCCCTGGGATGGGATTCACTGTCCTGCTCCAAGCCTTT
Organism: Toxostoma redivivum; assembly: GCA_013397375.1. NCBI lineage: Eukaryota > Metazoa > Chordata > Aves > Passeriformes > Mimidae > Toxostoma > Toxostoma redivivum. The sequence continues at coordinate 904,321 of VXBI01005970.1, read as the reverse complement.
CCAGCTGTTTTGGGCATGGGGAAGAGGCAGGGGAAAAAGGACATCCCGAGCTCTGCATCACAGAGCTGCAGGAGTCTGAGCATGGAGGGGACAGGCTGAATGAGGAGATTTAGATCAGAAACTCCTTTAAGCCTGATTTATGCAAATTTAGGGCAAATGAGCCTGAGTAGGAAGTCAAGTTTTTCCAGATGGGGTAAGAGATTACCGTGCCCTGAACACTCCTGCTGTCCCCACACTGTGCAATAGCCAGCACCCACAGTGACACCTTCCCTGCAGCAACACAGCCAGAAATTCAGGACACCCCTGTGACCTTGGAGCACACCACAGAGCAGAAGAGCTGCCACACAAACCCAGCCAGGCCCTAAATCATGTCACCCTCCCCAGAAGTTTCCCAAAAGGGAAAAAACTCCCATAGCTGCAATTAGCTGAACGCCAAGGAGAGAAAACACCCCCAGTCGGGATTATGGCAATGAAAGCTGGGATGGGAAGCTGTGAAGGAGCCCAGACCTCACACCATCACCTTTCCTGGCAGACTGGCAGTGTCCCTGTGAGTCACCACCCCGTGACTCCCTGGTGACTGAGTGCAAGGCTGGAATCTCTTCTCAGGGACCCCAGGGAAGATGCACACATGGTTGGTCTCATGCTGACTCTAACGAGGGTTCAAAGCATGTTGTTCCTGTTCTCATCCTGCTGGTTAGGGGAAGGAAGCACCTAGAAAGCCCTCTTGGTTCAAATATAACCCCAGAGGTTTCTACTTGGCTCTTCCCTGCTCCACACTCCCCCACAAGAGCTTGCTTCCCCTACAGAACCTCAGGCAGAGAGATAAATTAGTAATTGGAATGTGTGTGTACCACCCCTTCACCCACAGCTCCAAGAGAGGAGCTAGCAAGGAATTAATTAACAAGAAATTAGCTAATAAAGTAAATTTCTGCTCTTCCTCCTCACCCCAACCAACCAGGCTGCAATCCCTAGAGCCAAACCTCCCCTCCTGAGCTTGGAGAGCCCAGAAATGCAAATAAATACACAACTTTAAGAAGTTTTCAGTAAAATTATGTATTTAATGTGCCAAGCACAGCCTTAGAGGGCTCCAGGAGCTCTGCTTCTGTGTTATTAGTTTAATGAGCAAGCCCTAATTAGTCTCAGCCCCCAACTTCTCCATCAGCTGCCTTGAAGCTGAGCCATGGTTCAGCTCACCTGCCAAGGAGGTCTCAAACTGAGGGTATCTGAGACATCTGGGATCAAGAGGAAACTCCACATCCAAGCCTCCCCTCTCCTCAGGAGGTTGCCAAGAACAGGCAAGAGCAGCTGGAAAGCACTGAAGCACGAGAAGAGTATTTTAAACAACACCACATGCAATTGAATAGATCCTTGAGCATCAAGCAAGGCCAGCTGGTGCCAGCCAGGACCCATCTGCCTCAGCTGATCCAGATCAGAACCTCCATCAGTTATCAGCAAGCCTTTACACAGTCCAGCTGTGCCCCAAAAACACCAGCAGGTCCCACAGGGCCTGATGTTACTCTGGGGAGAAGGGAAGATCAAGCATCTCATTATGTCCCTGCTCATCAGCAGCCTGTCCCACCCCAGTCCTGCTCAACATTTTAATTAAGTTCAGAGCAGCTGTCATTAATTGAATTCCAGCTCTCAACAACCACAGCAACGTGCAACAGCTTTTTTTCTTTTATTTCTGAACCAAGCCCACTGTGGGCCCAAGGATGATCAGAACTCCAGGACCAGAGGACAGCGAGCCACAGGGGGAACAAAACCAGCACGAGGATTGTGGTGTTGTGCAGGGACAAGGCAGCTGATCCCAAACAACCCCTGAGGACAGGGCTGCTCTGGAGGGTGCAGACAAGCCTGCAGCAGAGAGCAGGACCTGATTGTCTGCTGCCCTCACAGCCCAGCCACTGCAGGCAGCATCTGCTGGGCACACAGGTCTGCAGGGAACCATGGGGCAGTTTTTCCATGGGGCAGAGAACAAGAGATTTCTTGTGTTTGTCCTTCCCAGGGCTGCAGGACTCTCAGACAGTTTGTAAAACCTTCAGTGCTTGCCTGCTTTTGTGCAGCTCTCCTGAACCTTGTGACATTTGCTTTTCCATCCCATCAGAGTCCCTGCGTGGGTGTCACCAGGCTCGGTTCCAACACGTCACCATTCCCAATGTCCAGCTCCACCTGCATCCCTGTTGGCTGCAAGGAGGAACAGAGCAAAGCTTATCCTCACCCTGTTGGACTCTACATCACTCCACCTCCTGTCTCAGAGCCAAAAATCCCAGTTACAACCCCCTAAGGACTTCCTTCTGCAGGTGCCCTTGTTTTAACTGGGTCTGCTGAATGCGGATACAAATAGACAAAGCAATTTAACAAGGAAAGAACATCTTGCTCTGAGACATCCCCAGATACACCATTATTTAGCACATACAGGATGCATTTCGCTGCCTAGCACACCACCATACCCAAATTTGTTTGGATCAAGCAGCAGAGCAGGCTCAGAGCCAGGAGGTTCAGGCAGTGCTCAAGCTGAAGTCACCTTTGAAGATGTCAGAACCATTTCCACAGGACCCTCACTGCCCACAGACCATCAGGAGAGTGAGACCAACACCAGGAACACAGTGACCTGCACTGGAAGTGGTGCCACTCATTTATCCTGCCTATAAATACCAGCCCAGGCTGTTGGGAACAGATGCTCTTCTCTTCTGCAGCATCCAGCCAGGCTGCACAAGCTCCTCTCCCACTGCCAGGGCTCACCCAGGCTGGGTCCTGCCTCTCTCCCACAGGGGCCAGGGATGCCCAATGCCCCTGCATTCCCAAGGTATGGATCAGGGAGCCTCACCTGCCGAGGTGACTTTGCCAGGGAAGCAGCACGTTGTGTGCTGCCTTCTTTGCTCTCCAGCAGCACCCGGGTGCTGGGCACAAAACTCCAGGAGCGGCCCAGGGCTGGCTTCAGTGGGCCAGTGCTGCTGTCCCTTGTCACCTGGTTGGTCACCTGCAGCACAAACACACTTATCAGTGCCTGGGAAAAGCAGAGCTAGTCGGTCTGGAGGTCACCAGGAAGTCCTGGCCAGGCTGCTACTTCAAGGAAGGTTTTTCCCTCTCCATCCTGAGCCCTCCTTCAGCTCCTCTGCCATCCTCTCTGAACACAGCCCAGGTGATTGCCCCAGAGCAGTACCCAGGGATTTCACTGATATCTCAAGCTGCATCACCCCTGGTGCTGAAGTCACAACGAAGTTTAACTTGGGGCCTCCAAGTGTCCTTCCAGACACATTGTCCTTGTCACTTTATCAGAACGAAGGGCAGGACTGTCTCAACACTTTCCAGTGCCAGGCTCAGCAGACCATTATCTTCTGGCGTGGCCTTCCCTGCTCAGACACATTAATTGTGGTCCCACCCATCTGTCTGGTGCACTGGCAAATGCAATTGCTTGGCCAAGAGCTGGGGAAGGCTAGAGCAGGGCCTTCCCAGCTCCCGTGGGATGATGCAATGCCCTGCAGTTCCTGCAAGGTGACCAAGAGGTTACCCAGCCCCTAAAATTAATGGTGTTATATCAAAAATAAACACAACCAGCCTTTCAATCTGCCTGTCCTTAACTGTGCCTTGCTCAATCCAGTGAGTGGCTGAGGACAGCAAGAGCAGGAGGCAGCACATCAGCCCAGGTCTTGCTCTGCTTGGAACAAGACATCTGCAGGCTGCAGAGAAGTTGGGGAGCAGGACACTGGGGGGGTCAGGCCTCTGGCTCCTGTTTAGCTGAGAGTGGGGCCCCCTCTCCCACAGGCTCCAGAGCCTCCCCATGGCTCCTCACCACACACCAGCACACGAAGGACAAAGCACAGCAACACTCACCACAACAGCAAGGCTGAACTCCCTGGCCAGCATCTTCAGCTCCCTGGAGAGCTGCATCATGAGGGCCAAACCTGGAGCAGGACAAAGCATTTGGCTGTCTGGGGAGCAGCCCCAAAGGGCATCCTGGAAGCAGCTGACATCTGGATTTGCATGAGCACTGGATTCAGTGCCAGCACTCATGTTCATGGACACCTTCCCTGAACCATTCCTCATCCTTTCCTGTCTTAGAAGGCCCAAGGCCAAAAAACCCTACAAAAGCACTAGGAGCTCCAGACAAAGCTGGCCAGGTTGATTTAGCAGGCACAGGACCCATCTCTTCAGCTCACAGCTTCACTTCCTACAGCCCACAGCTGTCAGGGGACCTCCTGTGATAGCACTGCCTGCCACCAAGCTGTGCAAGACCCTCCGGGAGGTGTTTGAGCAGGCATCCTCACTTCTGATGTATGGTGCTTTCTGGCAGAAAGAGCTCTGCAAACTGTGCCAGCAACCATGATGTATCTCTCATACTGTAAGAGAAGTTTTTATTTATGGGCAAGGAGTTCAGTGCCTCCCCTGGATGTGTTTCAGATCACTGCCATGTGTGCACAGCCACAGCCAGCTGGAGTGTTTGCTGCTAACACTGCAGATAGACTCCCCTTTTATCCAGTCCCAAAGGAAAGCTGGGAGCATCACATCCTCATCATTCCCCACTCCAAGCACAGCACACACGGGTGGAGGAGGCTGTTCAGGATGAGCAGAGAGCTCTGCAGCCTCCTGGCACACACAGTGACCCAGCTCACCCTCTGACTGCCTGCCTCCCAGCAGAGGGTAAATCACAGCCGACACCGAGTCCAGCAACACCATCTTGAGAGGTCCCGTGGAGCTCACGACCTGCAAGGAGGCACCACATCGTAAGAAAGAGGGATAGGGACTCCAGATGGCTCTTTAAATGCTGTTTATTGTATCCAGGTACAGCAATTCACGGGCCATGGGTGACAAGAGCCCAGCCCACAGCTGTCAGCCACAGCTACGGGCTTGTCTGGAGCCACCCTAGTTCTAGTTACAATGCATTATATACTTTTCTTTGTTGAACCTCTTAATACATAACAAACCAATCAATACTTTTACTATTACCTATAGCCTATCATAACTACTAACATTATCGTATTCATGTAACTATTTTCCAATCACAAAAGTTAGTCTGTTGCAGTTTAAACTAGAAGTTGTTTTCCAGTTTTCTGGCAGTGGAAAACTCTGAGACTTTTTTTTACTTGCAACATGGCAATCTAGTTTGCCTGTGAAATCTTTTTGCTTGGTAAAAACATCTTCTGTTTGAGGTGGATTTATCCTTTGCTATGAGCCATAAAAACCCCTTCCAGCTCACATCCTAACACACTCTGCCTTCTTAGTTATCCAGTAAGACTGGCTCAGCAATTCTTTTGTTCTGTTTCAAAACCTGCTTTCATTTCTATTCCTTCTTCAGATTCTACATTCAAAGATCTTTCTGTTAAACATACACATCTGTGAGACCTTCCTGTCAAACCCCTATCTGTCCCAACACCATCTGCAACGTGCAGTAACAAATCCAGCAGTTTTGGGGGCTGTGAGCTGCACAGATGCCCCAATGCCCCCAGGATGAGGCAATCTGGAGTCACTTGTCAGGCACACAAGCCCTGCTGCCCTCCCTGCAGCTCTGGGGAAGGGAGGGGCTCAGAGGCTCACTCCTACCTGCTGGGAGAGGCGATCCCGCAGCTCCTGCAGGGCACTCAGCAGCTCATAGATGTTGAACACACGAACCACCTGGATCCGCTGCAGAGCCTCCAGCTGCAGCACAAAACTCAGCCTCAGTCTCCCCAGGACTTGCCCTGTTCCTCCTGCCCCAGCTGCCAGCAGCTCTCTGCACTCACACCATGCCACAAAGCCAGGGATTCTTATTCTTTCACACTGCCTCCACCCCAACAACACCACTGCCCCTATTGCACTGGTGGGAAAAGCAACGTGGATTGAGCTCAGGGAGCCAAGTGCTGCAAGTCCAGTGAGATCCTCCCTTCTCCCAAGAAAAACAACATAGAGCAGTGTCTGTCCCGAGCATGGCACCCACTGGGCCATGGAAGGAAGGGTTTGGACTCAAAAAAGCCCATGAGGACAAAGGCAGAGCTGGAAAGACAAACCACCTCTGGGGTTTCTTGCAGGCAAGAGCAAAGTGAGTTTTAGAGCAAGCAGAGGGACCAGCTCCAGGGGAACTTGCCTGCTCTTCCTCATCCTCTGTCTGGGCTTGGAGCATCTGGTAGAGACGGGAGGCAGTGAAACCCCCAGTGGAGTCCAGAAACAGAACGTGCTGCTTGAGGCCCAGGGACACACTGGCTGCAATGCCCAGGGACACCTGGGGAACAGGGACAGGGTGTCAGCCAGCCCTCACATGTCCCTCTGCCTCACCTGATGGCACCATCTTCACCTTTCCTGTCCTCTCCCTTGTCTTCCACCCCACTCACCTGTGTCTTCCCACTGCCTGGGGCTCCCATCAGCTCTGTCACTTCCCCTGTGTACAGCCCCGAGTCCAGCAGCTGGTCCAGGCTATGGGATGGGCACAAGGTGGGATTGTCAACACCCCTTCAGCCAGCACAGCAGGGCACTGGGAGGCAGCAGGTATTTGTCCTTAAGGTCCCCTTCCCAAATCCACACAAGTGCATGGGAATGCTTTGGAGACTGAAATTCAAAGCTCATGCTGGCAACCACAGCCTTGTGCAGCAAACCCAGCCCCAGGCAGAGCTGGTGAGTGGGTGAGGTACCCACCTTGGGCTGCCTGTGGGCAGGATGGCAGTGGAACTCTTGAGCTCCTCGTAGAGGTCTGCTCCATTGGCAGGGAAGGCAGAGAACTGGGCCAGGAGCACACGTCTGACTGCGACCAGCGCCTGGGGACAGACAGATGTCTGGAAATGGCACTGATCAATGGCCAGCAACTGCTGCAGAAGGTTCCCCAGACACCCTTGTCCATGAGCCAAACAGCTCTGAGCTCCCCAGTTCATGTACCAGCAGTTAGGAGAGTCCCTTTTACCTTGTAAGACAGGGAACACTTTTGGGCAACATCCTCCAGGTCTGAAGACACAAAGTCCACCACTGCAAATAGCATGAGGGACAAGAGGTTGGAAGCCAAACATGGTCAGACCACAAACGCCAGAAGACAACCAGCTTAGAGAAAATCTGCACTGACAAGGAAAGTGTCTGTGCCCTCTGTCAACACTGTGAGTGGAGGAGCTTGTCTCTGAGATGGCCCCATCACTTGTCATAGAACAAATTTCTTGCGAAACAGAGCAGAGAGAGAAGCTGGTAAAAATTTCTCCTGTTTTGCTCAAGAGCTGCCCAGCATCTTTTCCTTCCCCTCTAAGGGCAGGAGGTGCCCAGGGTGCAGCATTCCAGGAAATTGGGCAATTTTCACAGGGAAAACTTCACAAACCATCCTGAAATACCATAAAAAAGCCAGAATGGATCAATCTTCAATAAGCCTCTGCAGGAATCTCTTACCATGTCTTTACATTCTCCCGCTTCTTTGGAGAAGTCTTTATTCACTGTATCCACCCAGAGGACATCCAGCAAGGACACAGAAGGATTTTCCACCACCACCCCCCTCCCAGGATGTGGGGTGATACAGGTGCACCAAATGCACAGGGGATGATGTTCCCCAGCCTGAGACCTCGATGCCACCCTGTTACCTGTCCTGATGCCATTGGCCCTGAGAAGCTGGATCATGTCTTCAGTGAGGCCAGGGCAGAGCCCAGCCCGCAGGACCACCATCTCCACAGGGATGGAGAAGAGCAGAGACCTGCAGGGGAGATGGGAGAGTGGAATTCATAGAATCATTAAGGCTGGGAAAGACACTCAAGATCATCAACTGCAACCCTCAACCCTGCACTGCCAGGTCCAACCCTGCACCACGGATGGTGCCTGAATCCAGGGAGCAGCCATCCAAGCTGTCTTTGAGATGGGTGGGTAATTAATTCCTCTTTGGGGCCAAACAGCCCAAAATCCTGCACGGGGGCATCACTGCAGCTGGGGGACAGAGCAGGCAGGGGGACTCTGTACCCTGAGCCACCTCCACAGAGATGGTGACCCACTGCCCTGGGCTCCCTGCATCCCAAACCACCTCCATCAGAGCTCCAGGATGCTGACCCATCCCTGCATCCCTACCCACCTCCATCAGAGATGCTGACCCACAGTGCCGGGCTCCCCACATCCCAAACCACCTCCAGCAGAGATGATGGCCCACCGTGCCAGGCTCGCTGCACCCCGAGCCACCTCCATCAGAGCCCCAGGATGCTGACCCACCGCCCCGGGCTCCCTGCATCCCAAACCNGAGGCTTGGATTTCTCCTGGGAAAGCTATTTGGGGGCATTTATTATTATTATTACTATTATTATTATATTACTATGTTTTTCTTCCTAGCCGAGGCCTGAAGAGGGCTCTCGGCACTCACTGCTCAGCCTGCCTTCAGCAGCACCCAGCACCCTTTGATTTTGTAANGCTGACCCACTGCCCCGGGCTCCCCCACATCCCGAGCCACCTCCATCAGGGATGCTGACCCACTGCCCTGGGCTCCCGCACATCCCAAACCATCTCCACAGAGCCCCACGATGCTGATCCACAGTGCCGAGCTCCCGTGCACCCTGAGCCTTTTCCATCAGAGATGCTGACCCACTGTGCCGGGCTCCCGCANTAAGAGCATCCCTGCTGTTTTGGAAACACCCTTTAAATTCATCAGCCCGTTGCATGTTCATAGACCTATCATACATTTTCAAACTTTTCTATAAACTATTTTCCATATTCCAGGAACTGTTTTACATGACCACTCCTTGAGTCTGCCTTTTTAGAGCATGTGTGTTTCTTGGCTGTGGTTTTAATTTATTTTTCTTATCAGTCTTAATTTAGGCTGTGGTTTTCAATTTCTACAAACAGTCAGTATNCCTCCATCAGAGATGCTGACCCACCACCCCCGGCTCCCCCATATCCCAAACCAGCTCCACAGAGCCCCACGATGCCGACCCACCGTACCCGGCTGCCGGCACCGGGCCGGTCCCGCTCCCCTCCCGCTCCTTTCCTGCTTCCTGCCGCCGGCGGAAGGGCCGGGGCCGCCCCCCTTGCCCGGCCCGCCCGGGTGTCCCGGCTCTGTCCCAGCCGGGATCCCTTCCCAGGGAACCATCCCGGGATCTGTGACACTCCCGGGATGGATTTGTCCATCAGTCAGTGCTGCCAGGGGCGAGATGAAGGTGCACAAAGGGCTGGGGGGCTTTGCTACCCTACAGGTGTTGAGAGATGTGTCCCTCCCTGGCTGCCTTGGAGGCTTGGATTTCTCCTGGGAAAGCTATTTGGGGGCATTTATTATTATTATTACTATTATTATTATATTACTATGTTTTTCTTCCTAGCCGAGGCCTGAAGAGGGCTCTCGGCACTCACTGCTCAGCCTGCCTTCAGCAGCACCCAGCACCCTTTGATTTTGTAACTGTGAAAAACGAGGCTCACTTTCCTGGTAGATTTTAAAAGGTTTCATGAAGACAGTAAGAGACAAACAATAAAGCAAAAGGTTACA
>VXBI01005970.1:874668-894402 GCA_013397375.1 Toxostoma redivivum | reverse complement strand
TATCATACATTTTCAAACTTTTCTATAAACTATTTTCCATATTCCAGGAACTGTTTTACATGACCACTCCTTGAGTCTGCCTTTTTAGAGCATGTGTGTTTCTTGGCTGTGGTTTTAATTTATTTTTCTTATCAGTCTTAATTTAGGCTGTGGTTTTCAATTTCTACAAACAGTCAGTATTGCTAAGTGGTATATCAGTAGCAGGTGTCTTCACTGGGTGTTACCCAACCAAGCAGGCAGTTCACTTACTACAAAGACATTTTATCAACCTATGTTACTCTTAAAGAAAACAATATCTTAAAAACCATTTCAACACCATACATATAGCATCCACCCTAATATTTATGAAAAGCCAATACCATAATATGTACTTATAACAGAACTCAGTTTAACTGCAGTGCTGCCACTTGTGATAAGGAAGCTTTATTCTGGCTGATGTGAGAAAGGCACTGCTATATCCCACGAGTACTGGTATTTCAGCCAGCTGAGCCTTGCCCTAAAGCCATGTTGGAAGGAGTTTCTGGTGTGTTAATCCAAATAAATGCTGGAAAAGCTGCTGCTGTACCCAAGGCAGGGGTGGTATCTTGCACTTTCCACAGCTGTCATCCTTGTGCCTTGGACCTATTCCCAAGCAGGTAAAGATGTGGGAGCTGCTCTTGATGAAGCTGTCTGCAGCTGTGGTGTTGATGATTTACTGGGAAAGGATTTACAAATGGATTTGGAATAATCACCTCCTGCCTGTATACCATGGACCAGCAGTGCTGCTGGTGGTGGGTTAATAAAACAGAAGCCCTGCACAGGGAAGCTCTGGGCTAATTCTTGCTGCATAAGAGTCACAAGCCACAACACAGATCACACAATTAAAGACAATGATATTTTTGCTCCTGGCAGAGTCTTGGTCAGCCCATGCTCTCCTAAGTAATTTCCCCATCCTGCCAGTTCCTCACTTTGCTTTATGGCTGGGATGCTGGTAGGTACACTGGGGAAGGCAAGGCCTGTGTTTGGGGAGAGATAAATCAAAAAGCAGAATTCCTGATTGTGACTGCTGGGGAACAGAGTGGGTTAAAAGCAGCTCAGTGCTGCTCTGTCTCCTGGTGTCACTCAAATTGAGCCACTCGTCACAGCAGTGTCCAGCCCAGAGCTCTGTGTTAGCCCATGTCAGTGTGCTGCTGAATGAGCAGGGTGGGGCTGGGGGCAGCACCAGCCAGGGATGGGATTTCCAGTGGGAGGGAAGGGGTCCCTGCAAGGAGGAGGAGGAGGCAGCGCTGGGTGTCAGTCAGCTTTCCATCCCAGGCAGTTCTGGAAGGTGCTGGGCACTGCTGCAGCTGCTGGCCTGGGGCCACTTGTCCCCGAGGCTCAGCTGTCTCATGCTTCCCTAAATAGAAAGGGAAGAGGGTCTGAGCACTGTGACAGGGGTCAGCCATCCCAGCCATGGGCTTTTTTGGCAGGAACCTGCCCCTTCCTGCTCCCCACACCCTCTGCAGCTCTGCAGGCAGAGGGGAGCTGGGGTTTGCCCTGGCAGGGGGCAGAGGATTCCCTCTTGCTGCCTGCTTGCAGCCAGGTGCCCCCCTGAGCTGGCCCTGGCTCCCAGCCCTCCCCAGGCATATAAAGCACAAGGGGACAAGGAGGGGACAGGCTGTGGTGACAGGTGATGCTGACAGGCAGCAGGAGCTGCCAGGTCCTGCCCAAACTTGGAGTGGGAAGTGAGCTCTTTCCTGAGCCACAGAGACTCTCCGTAGTGTTGGCAGATTTTCTTTAATTCCTTTTTTGTTCTTGTTTTCTTTTTTTTTTTTAATTGACTCCTAATCTACATTGGTGGGAAAAGCTTCTGAGAAGCCACAGCCTTGAAGAGCAATTTAGGTCTCCATTTTCAAAACTCTTCAGCCTGGTAAGCTGCTTTTATTAATGTGTGTTAATTATATGTCAGTCTCATGGTGGAACTCAGCTTGGGGGAGTAGGCAGATGACCCATGCAGTTGAAAATGGGATACAAATTGATGTTTTTCCTTCAAGCTGTCCAGATGGAGGATCCTATCCAGCTGAAAGAGGAGGGCAATAAATATTTTCAGGCCAGTGACTATGAGAAAGCCCTTCAAAGCTACACTCAAGCCATAAAGCTCAACAAGGACAAGGCACTGCAGGCAGTGCTGTACAGGAACAGGGCAGCCTGCTTCCTCAAAAAGGTGAGAAAAGCTCCCCTCACCTGGGCAGTGCTCAAGGGGAGAAGAGCAGGAGGGCAGCCAAGGGCACTCACTGGCTGTGGACTGGGTGGTTTGTCCATTTATTGAGTAGGGTGTTTCCAGCTGGTCTGACATTAAGTGTTCTGGGCTTGTGCTGGAGCTTCGCTGGGGTGTCCCCCTGGGAAATGGGAACAGAGAGGTCCCAATGTCCATCAGCAATGGGGACATGCCCTGCTATTCCATGGCTAACAAATCTCTCCTTTCTGGTTTAACAGGAGGAGTATGCCAAGGCAGCCTCGGATGCATCTAGAGGTAAGGAGGGGGCTGTTACGAGGAGAGCTGGATATACTTGCTCAGCCTGCTCTCACATCTGCACATCTGCTTTTGGGACACTGTGGCCTTATTTCTTGATAAGGAACTAGCACCCAAGTGCTGAGGCCACAAGGGAATTCCTGGAAGTTCAAGTGATGTTCCAATTTGGTCCAATCAGAGCTAATCAGGCCCTGATTGATGCTAGTAACAAAGCAAATCACAGTCTGCACAGGCCACTTCCATGCAGCAAGCTCTGATGTCTTGGATTTTTTCCCAGCTATTGACATCAATGCTTCAGATATCAAAGCCTTGTACCGACGCAGCCAAGCCCTGGAGAAACTGGGGAAGTTAGACCAAGCATTCAAAGATGCTCAGAAATGTGCCACCCTTGAACCCCGCAACAAAAACTTCCAGGAGACCCTGAGGAGGCTGGGGGCCAACATCCAGGAGAAGGTAAATGCCAGGAATTGTCCTGGATTCACAGACCAGGGGTGGGAAATCCTTGCTCTGGGTTACATCACTGAATTGTTGGTCATAGTGGAAACTCGTGGAAATAAAGGGGGATTAATAAGCTCCATTGACTGGAAGTTCATGCCTGATGTGTGTAAATTTGAGGATTGGATTGAATGGTTAAATTAAAAAGTTTGGTGGCTCCCTCCTGAGGCTGGCCTGGTCCTGATTGTCTTGGAAAGGTCTTGGCAAGGAACTGGACCAGCTTTGGGCTGGATCTGGCAGTTTCCACATTGCTAGTTACCTTTACAGAGGTGCTGTGAAGAACTCCTTGTATTACCACATACTATGAAGACTCAGAAACTAAGGTTTAGGGCTGGCTCTGCCTGTGCCCATATATTGGGTAATGGATGCTAATTGCTGAGAAATTATATCTCCTGTTATTCAGCTTCAATTGCCTGTGGTTTGAGGGGAGGGAGTATTCTCGAAGCAGAAAAGAAAAGTTGCAGCTCGATTTTCTCCTCCTGATCCTTTCTGCTCTCTCTCATGGCACAGCTGCGCATTCAGTTCTCCACAGACTTGAGGGTGCAAAAGATGTTTGAGATCCTGCTGGATGAGAACAGTGACAAAGAAAAGCGGGAAAAGGTGAGAACTGCCCTGGACTTGGCAAAGTGGCTGTTTGATGTCAGAGGCTGCAGCAGGGAGCAGAACCCTGTGCTCCCTTCCCCTCCTCCCCTGGATGGAGGATCAGGGAAGCAGCTGGAAGGTGAACTGCACTCAGAGAGAGGGGAAATCATCCCTGTGCCAAGGGAAGGTGGCCCAACCTCCCAAATTACCAGAGGTGGGATCAGCCTGGACGTCTGCTCAAGTCCATCTCTGCCACCCTCCAGATGTTCCTTCCAGGCAGTGACCCACTCTTCTTGGGCAGAGCAGAGCAGACCCCTGAATGGATAAACTGTCTGGTGGGGTCTGAGCTGATCTGCTGCATCTGTCAGGAGATGGCTCCCATCAGGATCTCCCAGAGCTGCACAGAGATGTTCTGGAGGCTGGACTGTGCCACTGACCCCTCTTCTTCTGCCTCCCATCTAGGCTGCAAACAACCTCATAGTCCTGGGGCGGGAGGAAGCAGGTGCTGAGAGGATTTTCCAGAATAATGGAGTCAACTTGCTGCTGCAGCTGATAGAAACCAAAAATCCTGAGCTGATCCTGGCAGCCGTGAGGACACTTTCAGGAATGTGCACAGGACATAAGGCTCGGGTAAGGATGGGGTGCTTGGACCTTCACTGCTATTTTGCACCTGGGGAGGGGAAAATGAAATAGTTTGTGTTGTTTGTGAGCAGTGGGAGAAGATTAAAACCCTGACTTGTACTGATTCAGGATTCACTGAGGAAAATCGTTTCTTTGTCTCAGCTGAGCCTGGAGGACACAGGGAGGAAAGGCCTTTGTTAACACTGTGCTGCTCTCTCCTTCCTGGGGCCAGGCCACTGCCATTCTCCATTACCTGGGCATCGACAGCATCTGCATGTGGATGTCTGTGGACAATGAAGAAATCTCCCTGGCTGTCTGCAACCTCCTGCAGACCATCACTGACTGCCTGCTGGGCCAAGGGAAGGAGGAGCACCACGGCAAGGAGGAGGCTCTAGTGCTAGGTAACAGCACATCACCTGCTCTTCATTCCCTCTGCCTGCAGGATTCCACCTTACTCCTTTTTTGCTGAAGTGGGGACTTCACCCTTCAGTTGTACAGGAGGACAACCTGCACACAGCTCTTATCCTCATGGATAGCTTAAATACCTCTGTTCCAGCCACACAATGGCTGTGAATTGCTTTGACTGAGCTCACCTGCTTTCAGAGGTAACTTCTGGTAACTGGCTGCTACTGTTTTGCTTCTCTGTAGACACTAAGAAGGATTTGAAGATGATCACGATGCGTTTGCTGGATATGCTGGTCAGTAAGAACGTGTCTGGGCAAGGGCGAGACCGAGCCCTCAACCTCCTCAACAAGAACATACCAAGGAAGGACCTGAAAGACCATGACAACAGCAGGAGCATCTTTGTCATTGACAATGGTGAGTCCTTGCCCACCATCCTGTTCTGATCTGGGAGATGTGGAGCTGTGTGTTCTTTCCTGAATACCTTTAGAACTGATCCTTCCTATAAAATAAATAATTTCTGGCTATTTTTTTTGTGCATGCAAGCCTGGAGTAAAGTTAGACTTATTAGCAGGAAACAGTACTAAGAGAAAATCTACTGTGTATGAGAACAAGAATTTTTGAGTTTCTAAAGGACTGCCTAATATCTCTGGTTAGTTTTCTCCAATGCATTTGCTAATGTTAGGAGGACTTGGCTTGGATAAATTGTCTGGTTTTAGATAGGATGAGATGAGCAACTGCTGAGCTTGGTGGACTCATAAACTCATCAATTCTAAAACTGGATGAGGGTGAGGAATAGGTGTGCTGTGTGTTTTTATAGTAATTCCAATGCATGTGCATGTTACCATTTTGAAAGTTAATAATAATTCAGCAAAAGGAGAGTTAAGTCATCCAGAACCACTTGAGAGTGGCTGAGTTCTCCTCAGTCAGAGCCTCCAGCCTTGGAGGTCAGTAGGTTTAATGTCTCCTGACAAAAATAACAGATGCAGCCAGGGGCCTAATGCAGTTCTGCTTATCTCACTCTGAGAACTGGAAAAAAGCCTGATGCTGCAAACCTGTAATCTCACCAGCAGAAGCTCCTCCCCAGTAAATATCTGAGTGTCTGTTTTGCTCAAGACTTATGTGATTAGGCTGCAAAATAATTGAAAACCATGCAAGCTGGCTATTCCACAGCAAGAAAGTAACAAATAGTATCTTGAGTTTGAGTTGAGGGCTCAGACCCTCTCCCCTCTGACAGCCGTATCGCTCCATCCTTGCCAGGCTTAAAAAAGATACTGAAAGTGGTGGGCCAGATTCCTGAGATGCCTGACTGCCTGCCACTGACAGAGAACACCCAGCTGACTGCCTCTGTCCTCCTAAATAAGCTCTACGATGACCTGCGCTGCGACCCCGAGCGGGACAACTACCGCCTGATCTGCGAGGAGTACATCAAGTGAGTCAGGGCAGGACCAGGGCTTCTTGAGGCCGAGATCAGGCTCTTGAAGTCCACTTCTGTTCAGAACTGGGGCTCTGGGAGATGAAGACTTGCTTGAGATCCTGCTGGAACACAGCTTTGCAGGAATTTGCACTCCCAAATACCCAATGTGATTCAGCAGCACAGCTGAGGGAGGACATTCCCTGGCTACTGCTGTTCTATACCCTACTCCCTCTGTCCCATGCAGGAGCAAAATCGACCCACAGAACATGGATAAGACACTCCATGCTGTCCAGATTGTGTCTGGAGTTCTGCAAGGGCCCTTTGACTTGGGCAACAAGCTGCTTGGCATGAAGGGAGTGATGGAGATGATGGTTGCCCTGTGTGGGTCTGAGAGGGAGATTGACCAGCTGGTGGCTGTGGAAGCCCTCATCCACGCCTCCACCAAGCTGAGCCGAGCCACCTTCATCATCACCAACGGGGTGACGCTCCTGAAGGAGATCTACAAGAAGACCAAGAATGAGAAGATCAAAATCCGAGCTCTGGTGGTAAGGATGCAGCCCCACCTCTATTGCCTGCCACACTTGGCGGCTTCATCCCAGACTTGGGAAAGGAGGGATGTTCTGGGAATGAGAGATGGGCTTAAGCTTTTTTGGGGCAGCAACACAAGAGGATTAATGAGTCTTTCTCATTGATCTCATTAGCCCTTTTTACTCTCCTCAGGGTCTCTGCAAGCTGGGCTCAGCAGGAGGCACAGATTATGGCCTGCGGCAGTTTGCTGAGGGCTCCACTGAGAAGTTGGCCAAGCAGTGCCGAAAGTGAGTGACTTTACTTTTTCCTTCAGTTATTCCAATCTTTGCAAAGTACAGTATGTTCCTCTCCCATGAGATCCTGCCCACACATTGCCTTCATTTCCTGTGCTGCTTGCAGTGTCCCCAGAGCCATCGCACTGGGACATGGAGCCCCTCTGTGCCTGAAGCAGCCATGTGTTCCTCCTGCCCCAATATCCAGAGGAGCCTTCTGCCTTCTTCACTGCCCATGGGAGACACCAGGCCCAGTGCCTCCCTTTGTGCCAGAGTGGCACAGCCTAATTAATGCTTACCTTGAATATGCACAAGTCTCCTCTGAAGGTGAATTTGCCAGGTGGAGTAACCAAGAAAGTGGGATCAAGTTAGGAAGTGACTGAATGGGTGGTCATTTCTGCAGGCATTCTGTGTTTTGTGGGATGGAAAAGGCAAAGCAGTGCTGAGCAGGTGTCCTGGTCTGTCATCCCCTGCGGCATTCAGATCCCACAAGTTGGGCCATGAAAGGAAGGTCACGTCTCAAGGGAAAGCATCCCCAGTCTGAGGAGCTGCAGCAGAACCTGAGGACATATTTGGGCCTGAATCAGCCTCAGTATCTGTTTTTCCTCCCTCCTTTTCCAGATAAGTTAGTTCTGGCTCCTGAGATGGAAGCGTGAGGGTTTTTCTCTCTTCCAGGTGGTTGTGCAACACCAGCATTGATGCCCGCACCAGGAAATGGGCTGTGGAAGGGCTCTCATACCTCACCCTCGATGCAGATGTGAAAGATGACTTTGTTGAAGATGAGCCAGCCCTGAAAGCTATGTTTGATTTAGCCAAGGTCTATCTCCTTTCCTTGTTCCCTCATTCCTCTGATAGCATCAATGTCTCCCAGCTCCCCAGCCCTACACTGTGCCCAGTCAGAAGGAGCTGTGACCCCAACCCCTCACCTCTGGTTCAGCAGAACTTCAGTTTCACTGCCTGTGCCCCAGAGACATCTCAGGGCTGCTACCATCCTGCTCTTCTCCCTAGGCTGAGGGAGGTCACTCCTACCTTCACTGTCAACAACTGAATGAAAACCAAAGGCACCAAGGTGCTGGCAGCACCTGATGATGTCCCAACACCTTGTTTGACCATGAGAACTTTCATGGGCTATAAAGTTGAGGATAAAGCTAAGAACATTTCCACTGGTGCAAAACACCATCATGGCAGTCCAAAGGAACCTGTTTCCCTGCTGTGCCCTCCTCACCCTCACACAAGCTTTTATTTTCCTGTGCAGGCAAGTGACAAGACAATCTTGTATTCTGTGGCTTCTGCACTGGTGAACTGCACCAACAGCTATGACACCAAGGAGCTGGTCCCAGAGCTGGTGCAGCTGGCAAAATTCTCCAAGCAGCATGTGCCTGAGGAGCATCCAAAGGTGGGTTGTGTCCAGCTGGAGATGCTGTTCAGAAAGACTTTCTTTGGTGTACCCATTGTCACAGACTTCAGGTCCCCTGTCTCCAGACTGAAATTGCTTTGCTCTCCAACCAGGCTTGGCTGTTAGGTGGCTGGATGGCAGAAGGGCTAATTCTTTAGAATGGGCTAATTTAAGAAATTCAGAATCCTTAGATGCAAAGGGCTAATCCTTTCCCAATGTTTCCTCCTCAGGACAAGAAGGATTTTGTGGTGAAGCGGGTGAAGCGGTTGCTGAAGGCTGGGGTTGTCTCTGCCTTGGCCTGCATGGTGAAGGCTGACAGTGCCATTTTGACAGACCAGAGCAAGGAGCTCATTGCCAGGTGCCTTCACTGCAGTCCTGGGAGCTGGGAGTGCTGGGCAGCCCCTGAGCCATGGGGATGGACATTGGGGTGGGATATTCTGCCTGTGGGGGAGTGTGCGAGGCAAAGACTTAAAACCAAAGTTTTTGTTCAGCAGTGTCATAAAAATCCATGTTCTGACCTTCAAGCTGCCTTGCTGGAATGCATTTTTGAGTTCTCTGTATTGGTTCTGGCTGGAATAGAGTTCATTTTACAGACCTGGAAACTTCTTGCTCTGCCATTTGTTGCTTCCTCATAGACTGCTGTGTGCACGGGGTTAAGCACCTGGAATTTACCTGGTGGCTCTGGCACTCCTGCAAAACCTCAGCCCCATTCCATGAGGGCTGTTGGCTGTTGCTGTCCTGTGTGGCTTTTGCCTGTCTCACTGAGTGTTCTGTGCCCCTGCAGGGTGTTTCTTGCCTTGTGTGAAGACCCCAAGGACCGCGGGACCATTGTGGCTCAAGGTGGTGGGAAGGTGATTATTTTATGTTCACTGATGTGCTGTTAATGTTTACTGGGAGCCTGGGTTGTGTCTCTGGGGTGAGGGACAGTGACAGAAAAGCACAAGTTGTCCCCCCTGGGACCATACTGACACTGCAGTCGCATCTCTGCAGGGCTCCAAAAATGTGATGTTCTTGGAGTGACTGTGCTAGCTACAAGCTCTGGTGTGGCATCTATCTGAGAACAAAAGCAAGACATCACAGAGGGCTATGGGATATTTTTAACTTGTTTTAGTCTGTTCTGGCAATCCTGTAAATCTTCTCAGAACACTGAATGCTTTTTCCTGTGTGTCTCCAGGCCCTGATACCTCTGGCTGTGGAAGGCACAGACATTGGCAAGATAAAGGCTTCTCATGCTCTGGCAAAAATTGCTGCTATCTCCAATCCAGACATTGCATTCCCAGGGGAGAGGGTAAGCTAAAAAAAAAGAAAATAATAAAATTAAAACAGAAGCATTGATACTTCCTTTAGCAAATGAAAATTGCTAAGACAGGCTCTCTCTTCCAGGTATATGAGGTGGTGAGGCCCCTTGTCAGCCTGCTGAACACAGAGAGAGATGGCCTCCAGAACTATGAGGCTCTGTTAGGTCTCACAAACTTTTCAGGAAGAAGTGATAAACTTAGGTGAGCTTTACTGCTTTTTTTAACCTTCCTTCTTCCCCAGGAGTTA
The DNA here is from genome assembly GCA_013397375.1 of Toxostoma redivivum. Classification (NCBI taxonomy): domain Eukaryota; kingdom Metazoa; phylum Chordata; class Aves; order Passeriformes; family Mimidae; genus Toxostoma; species Toxostoma redivivum. The sequence continues at coordinate 884,653 of VXBI01005970.1, read as the reverse complement.
ATGTGAGTTACTTGTTGGACTATGAAAACGGGTCACTTTGAGCTATCTTTGGCAGACCTACAAAGGTCTCAGAGCTAAAAGATTAATGAAAAAGGAAAAAGAGAATGGCACATTTTCCTCTAGATCAGCAAAGACTCGAACCTCATCTGCATTAGACAGGGAATGAACCACATCATGAGCTCCAGTGCTGCAGACACTGATTTGTCTCAAGGCCTTCCCTGCAGTTAATATTTGATAAGTTGGTTATTGCTTGACCTATCATGTGGGGTTTTTACTGCTCTTTGCCACAGATTGAAGATAGTCAAAGAGAAGGCCCTGCCAGATATCGAAAACTACATGTTTGAGAACCATGACCAACTTCGACAGGCAGCCACAGAGTGCATGTGCAACTTGGTGGTGAACAAGGAGGTAACCCCTGGGCATGTCCAACCTGGCTGTGTGCACCTGCTTCTGTGAGGAGCTGTCCCTAATTGTGATATCCCTGAGTATCTCTGGGGTGTTTTTTAGGTTCAAGAGCGGTTTGTGGCTGATGGCAATGACCGGCTGAAGCTGGTGGTGCTGCTGTGTGGTGAGGATGATGAGAAGGTTCAGGTTGCAGCAGCAGGAGCCCTGGCCATGCTTACAGCAGCACAAAAGAAACTCTGCTTGAAGATGACTCAAGTGGTGAGACCATAACTCTGACTGTGGGCAGTGGGGATGTACCCTGCAAGGGTCTTGGCTCGGACGTGAAAAAGTCTCTCCAAAGGAATATGCAATTTACTAGTTTGGTACTGAGGGAGCAAGAGAAGCTGGGACCTGGGTGTTGATAAGTAACCTGAAATCCAAACCTTGTTCCACCCGGAAATAAGAAGAGCTTGATCAATAACCTACTGAGCTTTAGAGATCCCAAAGGATGTCCTTTCCCTGCACAGATCTGTAGACCCTGAGAGCCCAGATCCTGCATGGCTGAGTGTCTGAAGAGCTGTGGTTGAGAACTGTTGAGCCCTATTTGTTGCACACATAATTGGACACTGGACCTCATTAAGATAAAAATGATTAATCAAGCCAAAAGAGAAGCTCAAGAAGATTGGGATGAGGGAGTGTGTTGGATTTTGCCCTTTTCTGACCCAGAGATGGGGCAACTGAGAGGTGTTTTAAAAAAAATTTTATTCCATTTTCAGTCTCATATGAAGGGTGAGACAATACAGATGTTTTAATTCATGCCATCACAATCAGAAGTCAACTATTTCCTAATTACAATACACTATAAGCATTTCTTGGCCTATCAGCTTTTGTCACATCATGCTATAAAATGCCTTAAAGCAAATAATCTAAAATCACCCTTTGTGGGTTCTATTACAATGCATCTTTCATAGTTCTATTTCTCCAAAGTATCTAGTCTTATTTGCAAGGTCATCCTTTGAAACTTTTTTCTAGCTCCATTTCTCTCAACAATATTTGTCCTATTCCATGGCATTTCTAAGTCAGCATTTCTTATCTCCAAGTTTGCATACAGATGCATACTGTGTGAGCTTTCTGCCAGGTCCTGAGAACTCTCTACAAATCCATTTCCCACAGGAGTGTCCTGGTCATCTCAGCTGTGTCAAGACTTTGGTCAGATTCTTTTCACAGAGATTATGCAGCATCCTGAATATGAAACATTTTCCATGTTGCCCCAGTGCCACGAAAGATTCTGACTTAAGTCTGAGAAAAATTGGGTTCAAATGTTTGAAGTCAGGTTTCCTTAGCTAAAAAGTGGAATAACCATAAGTGCCATGAGTGTTGCTCTTCCTTCTGCTGAAGGAAGCAAAAGTCATGTTCTTGGTTGAGATATTCTTCAGATCAGTACTTATGATCTCTTGTTCCCTTCCAGACCACACAGTGGCTTGAAATCCTGCAGAGGCTCTGCTTGCATGACAACATGGAGATCCAGCACCGAGGACTGGTCATTGCTTTCAACTTAATCAGTGCTGACAAAGAGCTGGCGAAGAAGCTGGTGGAGTCAGAGCTCCTGGAGATCCTGACCTACGTCGGGAAGCAGGAGGATCACCCCAAGAAGCAGCACATCATTAGTGTGGCACGAGATTGCCTCACCAAGTGCATGGATTATGAGCTGATCAAACCCCTCTCTCAGGCGTGAGGGAGTGAAAAGCACCAAAAAAAGGCTGAGTGTGGGGGGAAAAAAATGGAGAAATATGGAAAAGTGAGAGCCATGAGGAGAATCTAGTGCCATTGTCAAGGCACTGAATAGTTTGGGGACAGCTTTGGAGGATCATAAGCTGTATGAGGAAAAGAAGGAAATTTTCCTGGGAAATTTGGGAAGTGATTCCCAAGATGGTGTAAATCCTTTCTCTGCCCCCCATTCAGCTGATAATGATGAAAGCTTCAATGCCCAGCTGTAAAAGAGTTGGTTGTGTTGCAGATGTGGCAGGAAGCTGTTGGAAGGAAACTCAACAAAGCTAAAATCACTTCTGCATCCACCCCCAGTTCCTGGTACTTCTGGAATTCCCAGCAATTGTGGAACAGGGAGGGTTAAGTGCCTTCTATTCTGTAGTCAGAAAATAGGATTTTAGCTGTGTGCTTTTTTGTTCGTTTATTAGAAGTTGTATGCCAAAGTGTGAGGATGGTGGATGAACTCTTAATAAATTCTCTACTTTGTTCCACGTGGAATTCCGTTCTGATTTTATTAAACAAAAGGAGAATTTAAGGCAAGTCTCACTTGCAGTTTTGCATCACACCTGGAAAAATGGAGTAATTGGTAGCACAGGTTGAAGTTTCACTCCTTACAAACCATCCAGTGCTCCCAAATGCAGCAGAGTCACCACAAAGGTGTCACACCAAGGCATGGGGAATGTTGAAAATATCCTATTTATGAAAAATGAAAGAGAATGAGAAGCAACCCACCAGTGAGTGGGTCATCACATTAAACTTCATTACATAAATATTTTCATTCAAGCACAGATTCTTGTGCAGGTTGTGGACACCACAAAAATCACAGATAGTTGCTTTAGTTCCTGTGGGAAAGTCCCTAAGAGTGTAATAAATATAATCTTAATAATTATTTAAATATTAATTACACAGTAAAATATTTCTGATCATACTACATAGTAGTGATGTTCACAATAGGCATAGCATGATGAAATATTGAGGTTTGGGGTTATGAAAGGAACCATGAGGATAGTATTTTCTTGCATGTTAAGGAAAAAAGTGCCTCTAGTGTCCTGATTTTCGAAAAGATTGAAAATTTTAAGCTAATAGGTTTGATAATGTAAAGGCAATTTTATTTGGAGGGTGATTCCAGCTGTATTCAGTGAATATAATCATGTTCAGTTAAATCCCTGGTGCTTTATTTATAATCACAGCAGGGGGAAATCAGGCCTTTCTTCCAAACTGAGGGAGCCACATTCCGTGGTGGAAAATATGGATTCAATTTTTGGATACCCATTTTTAGGGCTTTTGAATCTGGCTTTCGAAAGTACTTTATATTAGCTCTATACAGGTTTACCTAAGCAGCATCCCTGACACCAGGACAAAATGCCGCTGGTGTTAAAAAAGGGAAAAGTTTTCTCTTTTCCCACTAAAGCTTCTCTTTGGAGAAACTGGGTTCTACTAACTGACTGTTGCTGAAGTTGAGTGGGGAAATAACTTCTGTAAAGGACATTTATTGTCATTTGTTTTACCTAAATACGGACAGAACACCCATTTTACACTACCAGGGCCCGCCCGCTCCCTCAGCCCCTCTCAGGCTCCCTCAGGGCGGGAAACGCTCGCACCGCCCCCAGCTCCTGTAACACGCCTTCCTATTGGCTCCCGCCGGCCCCTTCGGCAGAGCCGCGTCTTGTGATTGGTTGTTTCCAGCGGAGGGGTGGGGCAAGGCGGTGGCTCCGCCCCGGTGCGGCCGGGCCTGCGGGAGCGGAGCGGCGTGAGGGGTACGGGGCGTGGGACCCGGGACATGGGACACGGGACATAGGGCACTGGGGGTGCGGGACCGCGGTGGGACAGCTGAAGGCTGGGAGTGTGTGGGGAAGGCGACAGGGAGGATGAGGGGACGCGGAAGCGGCTCTGGGGGCCGGTTGAGGAGGGTGAACCCGGCCGCGGTGTAGGGCGTGTGGGGTTTACTGAGCTGCAGAGAGGATATTTGGGAGCTCGGGGGATGTGAGGCTGGGATAGGGCGGAAGAACTGGGGACTGAAGAGCTGTAGGAACCTGGTGGGGAGGATACAGGGAAGGAGATGGGAAGGGAGGCATCCAGGCAGGCCTCTGGAGCATTGGGGAGATACTGACTGCAGCAACATTTATAGGTATGACACGGTTTTTTCCTCTCGGGGTTGCCTGGTACTGGCTCTCCTGACCGTGGAGTGGCAGTTTGTGACCTGTCTCCGCAGCTCCTGCTCGGCTGTAGAAGGGGAATGTCACCTCCATCCTGTGCTCCACGTGCACGTTCCTCCTAGGGAGGAGGAAACCTCCCAGCCCTTGGCTTGGGAGCAAGCTCCTTACTGAAGGCAAATAGATCTGCCCAGAAGCAATGATGAGCGAAGTATAGTCTGACCTGGTATTGCCGAGACTCCGTGTCTGCTCTGACCAGGGCATGATCACTTAATCTTCTCTCTGAGCTACGTTAGGCTAAGCTCGTCTGCAGGGAACAGCTTTGCTCTTCTTGAAACTTTGATGAATCCGAAAGAAAATGCTAAGAATTTCTAGAAATTTCTTTTAACAGCAGAAAAACAAAGCCTCGATTTGAAAAGTAACCCAAATACTTGCTGCAGATTTAGTGTGAGCTTGCAGTGAGGGAGGGATGCGGGTTTTCTCCTCTGTGTGCCATGGATCAAACTCCAAATACTCTGCCACTGTGTCTCCTGTGTTAGTGCAATGCAGGCTCTAAGCTCTCTGTCTATAGAAGCTCATTAGCAGTTCCTTCAGTGTATTCTCATTTAGTGATTGCCAGCAGGGAGCCAGGAGTATTTTTGGAATACTCAGCAGGGAGCCAGGAGTATTTTTGGAATACTCTTGATGAAGTGCAACCCCTTTGGGATTGAGGAAAGGACCCAGGAAAAGAGATGGGGCTATTCTCTAATTCAGTTTTTTTGTTCTTTTCCAGGTCCTGATGGCATCTTTATATTAATTTCTCTCTTCCTGTGGAGAAGGAAGCATCTATGGGGAATATATACCTAGGAGTATGTTACAGTGATTTTCCCTTGCCAGGAGAAGCCACTTTGTTTCTGTTAAGGAAGTAATAAAAACTCAGTTGCCTCATGCTCTAATTTTTGAGCACTGCTTAGATGAGCTGTGAATGTGCTTTAGGTTCACTAAAGAATTTTTAGAAGACTTGCAAAGTCAATTCCTGGCAGTGAGATACTGAACAACTCCAGTGCTGCTGTTAATGTTGATGAAATTGTTCTGAGCAACACCAGAGTATCCTCAGGGTGTATGTGGTACATGACCCTATAGAAATCCCAAATTAATATGTAAGGCCAAAGGTTGGTTTAATAAAGTTGGTGCTCCCTGAAAAAACTTCTCTTGTCAATCTTTAACCCATCATGGTTTTAAGAACACAGTTAAAAAGCAGATAAATGGGAATTTTTCTATAACCCCAGTTGGTTTTGTAGCTTTAGAGCAAAAAACCTGACAAATTAGTATTTATTTGGCTGCTAAGGACAGGAAGTTTCAAAGGAGTCAAATCCAAGTTGGCATTCTGCAGCCATCTCCAGGAACACACGAAATCTGCCAGGTAACTGCTGAGCCTGTCACCATGGTGGGTTTGATGTTTGTTACTCAGCTAAGCTTTAAAGGGCAATTTATTTGTGTAAAAGAGTAATTACAGCTGCTCAGAACTGGGAGGCTTCGATGTGGGTGGTTCTGTGCAGGTCTTGGAGTTGCCCAAATCCAAGTTTAGCAGGGACAGGGAGTTGTGCAGGAGTGGAAAGCAGCCAGGGCCTGGCAGGTGGGCAGCTGGTGGGAGAGGGAGCAGCATTAATCCTGGGAGAAGGAGCTGGAGAGGCCCTGGAGCAGTGTGGGATCAGATAACTGTGTTAGTGAATCCTGTATTAGAGGGAGGATGAACCTCCCCAGGAGCCCTGCAGTGCTGGGGGCTGAGTGTCCCATGCCTGCCCAGCTTCTCCCTGAGCAGCAGACAAATAACTTGCAAAGATAAAAGGAAAATAAACCTATCCTGAAAAGGCATCATCAGTCAAATGTTTATTCAAATGAGCTGTTGTGCTGGAGTCACCAGGACATTAACAAAAAGTAAAAAGTGATCTGGAACCTCAGAAAATCTCACACCTTGATGTGATTTATCTTCCAGTAAGACGTGATTTTTTACTAGCTCTGTAAAGGAAGAGAAGTATCTTCATGGATCCCATAGCTACTGGAGAAGAGAGAAATGAGACAGTATTTATTATTCTGTAGTGGCACAGGTAGAAGGGTCAGGGAGGTGTACAGAGATAATAAAGCATCAGGAACAAATCTCATTTATTAGGTGCTTTGGGGAGATTCAAATTAGTGCGTTTTCCCATATGATTCAATAACCTTAATCTTTTGCTTACAGGTGAAGAAGATATTGGAGATTTTTTATCTTCTGAGGCAGAGCTAAAGTGGAAGGAAAATGAGATGCCTGTTTCAGTGGATTAAATGTTAGAAGATATTTCTTAATCTGGAAAGCCCAGAGTGGGGTCCTGTACTTTGTGCAGCAAACTTTGCTCTTGTATTCTCTAAGCACTGTCACGGTGATATCTGGAGCACTACTGCTCCCTAGAGTCAGGAAAACAACCTTCCACCATGAAAAATCAAGTGTCAAGCAAGAGCCAACCATGTCACGCAGCTTTTCTTTCCTCCTGTGTTCAGAGGAAGGATGTTTTGTTCTGATATGAATGTGCTACATGGCTGGCACTAGAATAAATGTCATGTAATGCTCAGACATTAAAGATTCTCAGCCTACAAAATGCTAATCTTACATCCACTACCAGCACATGGAAAGATGAAAGCAACTTTAGTCTTGTCTCTCTTATGTAAATAGAGCCCCCAGAGGAGCAAACTGTTTTTCCAATAACCAGCAAAGAATTAAATTAGGCTCTCAATCAAGAAAGAATTTTGCTTTATAAAAGCAGATAATAATGAATGCAAAGACTTATTCAACAATAAACCTCTCTCATCAGTTGGCAGTTTGTTTTAATCTGGTTTGTCATTTTCTCTTGGTGCAGAAAATGTCACATTCCTCTTGTCCATCTTGTTCCTTTAAAGAGTCAAAAGTCTTAATTTAGAACCAGTGGTGGGAATTAGGAGGGTGATGTTCTCAATTCCAAGGTGAAGAGCTTGAAAATGCAGGAGGCTCAAGAGCAGAGGTTTAAGCCTGTCTCCACCTCTGACAAAGCCAGAGCTCACCCTGGGAAGCTGCTCAGGGAAGAAAAACTTGCCTAGAGAATTTACCTACTTCTTTAATTTGCTGGCTCATGCCCTCAAGCAGCACCAGAGCTGGTCTTTGATCCCCACATCTGCATTCCTCTTATCCAAATCAATGTTTCCTCCCTTTCAGCTGGTCTTTTAAGGCTTTTCTGTGCTGGCTGACAGGCTGGGGCTGTGTGATCCCTCTGCAACTGCCAGGATGTTTGAACAGCTTATCAACAAAGGGCAGAGCCTTGCCAGAACGTGCAAAGGCAGCAAAGCTGATGAGCCACCGGGTTCAAAGGCGCTGCAGAGCTCACTGAAGAGCTGAAGCCTTCCGTGGGATGTAGAAAGAGGTGCTGGAGGCTCCTGGGAGCCTTTCAGCTCTCAGGGGAGTAGAGTTTGACCAGGTGCTGCAGCTCTGTGGCATAGCCCGTGACTGGGCAGCGCTGCTGAGCCTTCACATAGCTGTAGGCACAGCGGTAGCAGAAGACGAAGCCGGACGTGGCCAGGGCCGTGGCGTTCACTCGCACCTTGCGGCACAGCGGGCACACTGTCTTCAGCCTGGGCAGCACAGCCGAGCTGGGCTCGTGCTCCAGGTGCACGGGGGGAGGGGGCGTGGGCAGTGCTGTCAGGGACTTGATGGTCTCCTGGTTTTCTGAGGAGTACCACCAGTCCAGGAACTGCAGGAAGAACACGCTGACAGACAGGCCGGTGGACAGGGAGAAGGCGATGCCGCCCAGAGCTTTCCTCAGGGCTGACTGCACTCGTGAGGTGAAGCTGCAGCAGAGAGAAGCAGGGAGAGATGGTTACTACTGCACATTTATCCATTTAGAAATTCATCTAGAAAAGCACTTGGGGAGTGACTGCTTCACACAGCTCCTCAGTGCTAAGTCAGTTCGTCAGCCTGTCCCATGTTTGCATTTACCAGGATGTTTCAGATTTGTTTTTTATTTTAAGGAAGATCCAAATCCTGTTTTTTCCAGAAGTCTAAATCAAGAATTTGGATTAAAGGATGCTGGACCACAGAGTGTTTCACTTCTGGATCACCATTTCATAGGGTATTCAGTGTGGTCATGACTAGCTGCTGATTAGGAAAATCAAAGAAATTAGTTTCAATCCCTTCAGCAACATTGCTGCAACTGCTGCCCCTCCTTTGCTGGAAAAGTGCAGGGGAAGACTGAACAGGATAAAGGCTTGCATGCCCAAAAACACCCCCAAACTCTGAAATTTTATTACCACAAAATTGTTTTAAGCTAATCCCTGCTCTTGGTTCCCTTATTTTCACTCACAATACACCATTTTGGAGCACATTTTGTCAAAGCAAACATTCATCTTGAATTTTTGGAGAACAAGGCACTTTTACTTGCAGTATCACCTCTAAGTTTACATACCCATGGAACCCCTTGGAGAACAACAGCTGAGCCAGGTTCTGCCATACCTGTGTGTTTGACTTGAGGTGGTTTCAGCCCATTTCTTCTCCAGGGCCTGGATATCCTCTGCAGTCAGTCTGACCAGGCGGACACCAGCCAGCTTCAGCATGGGGGAATGATGCTCAGCCTTGCCCAGGATGTAGCACAGTTGCTGGATAAGAAACCAGCCCTCCCAGGTCATGTTTACATAGGGGTAGGCAGCTAGAAAGGCTCTGTAGAAGCGTTTCCAGGATGATGAGGGAGGGTGGATGGAGTACTCATCCTCTTCCCTCAGGCTGGACACCAGTTTCTCCAGCTTTCCTTTCAGGTAAGGAACAAGAACCAGCAGGAGCAGAGACTTCCAGTGCTGCCTCTTTGGCAGGCCAGCTGTGGCCAGAGGTTGCTGTCTGCCATCTCCCATGGGGATCCTCTTCAAGCTATAGAAGTTCTCAGAGAAGGATGCGCTGCACCTGGCCAGGTAGTGCTGCTGGAGCAGCAAATCCAGAAGGACGTAGATCTCATCAAACCAGTGCCAGAGGAAACCATACCGGGCAGGATTAGACTCAGCAAGTACCTGTTGTGAAAGGGACATAAAACAGGAGGAATCACAGTGGTTTGGGTTGGAAGGAGTGTTAAAGATCATCTGGTTCCAGCCCCTGCCATGGGCAGGGACACCTTCTACAATCCCAGGTTGCTCCAAGCCCCGTCCAACCTGGATCTGAACACTCTCAGGTATGGGGCAGCCACAGCTTCTCCGGGCAACCTGTGCCAGGGCCTCCCCACCCTCACAGGGAAGGACCTGAAAGCCGAATAAAGTGTTAAATTATAAATTACAGCAGCTATAAACGACGCCTCTGATTCTCAACACAAGCCAAGCGGCTCACAACTGTCCCGCTGCCTGCGAGTGAGGCAGGAGTTACACGCCGGCCCCACTCCTCTCCCTTCACCCGCGGCCCGCCTCGCCCTCACCTTGACCAGGTGCTGCAGGGCAGGTTTCACGGCGGCCATCAGGCTGTCCTGGGCCACCGCCTCGAATATGGACGGCCGGTCCCCGCCGGCCGGGGCGGCCGTGAGGTGCGCGCCCACCTCCGCCATGACACCGCCGCCCCGCCCCGCCGCCAGGGGGCGCCTCGGCCCTTCGCCGCCGGGCGCCGCTCCGCTCTGCCCCGCCCCCCGGAAGCGCGGGCCGCCGGCGCTTCGCCCGTTGCCGCCGCTCTA
>VXBI01005970.1:795185-874287 GCA_013397375.1 Toxostoma redivivum | reverse complement strand
GAATGAGCACAGCAAGTTACTGGGATACTGGTGGGAGCAGGCAGGGAGAAGGGACTGGACCCTGAGAGGGACTGGCAGGCACTGCTGGGACTGGGAGTGCTAGGGAGGGGAACTGGGATTTGTGGGGAATGCTCCTGCAGCTGGGGGATACTGGGATAGATCTGGGGAATGGTGCTGAAGGGGAAGGGCTGATGGGCAGGGGGCTTGAGGGGGGTACTAGGACACCAGTCTGGAATGTGGGGGGGTGCTGGGAGTCCTGCTGGAGGTGTGGGAGGGGCTGGCAGCAAAGCTGGGATGGGGCTTATATGGAATGGGGAGGTGATAGGGGGAACAGTGGAATGGGTGTGGAAACAAAATCCCTGCACCAGCACAAGTTTAGGTCTGCAGGTACAGCTCTTCCTCTGCCATCCATGTTCCATTGTTGTGTTTCTCTCCCTGGTTCCCCAGTGCCCTGGGCCATGCTTGGGCTGTCACACAGCTCCTTGAGAGGCTTTCCAGGAAAAATGGGTGGCACCACTGACACTGGAGTTAAACCAGGGATCATTGAGAGATTTAAGGATTGATGGTTTCAATGTCCAGGAGCTTGGCTTAATCCCAAGGCCCTTAAACCTGTCACCCTCCTGTGTAGGATCAGTGCTGGAGAGCAGGTCAGGCTGCCTGGAGCCATATGTGGGGTCAAGCAGGTGTTGGTCAGACACAGGGTCAGGTTTTCTGTGTGGCTCTGGGCTGAGGAGGCTTATCTTGCTTTGGTTCAGTCTACATTGAAATGTCAAGCCACTGTTTGTGGCATTAAGCATTGCTGGAGCATTCTGGAGCCATTCTTCTTTCTCATCTCTTCTTGTTTGCTGGGATTGGATCAGGAGGAGCCTTTTGCTGTCAGCTTTGAACACCTCTTAGCTGTTTCCATCTCAGCAAGTGCTGGGCACAGAGCAATAGTGAGCAGGGGGCAATCTAAAGTAGATTTTTCTTCTGAAAATGCAAGGCTGTTCATGATGTTCGAATTTACCTTGGCTCTCCTCGGTTTAGATTTGTGTACAAGGAGCTGGCATTTTCTGCAGTCACACAAACAGCAGTGTTTTAAATATCTGTTTTGGTTCCATTTGCTGTAAAGCATACTGAGGTTGTTAGTGATGAGATAATACCCAGTGCTGCTGGCAGGCTGTCTCTGAACAGTGTGCATAGCAAGCTCTGACACATATGAAGCAGCAATCTGTGTGCTCATGAGAAAAGGAGCTTTAGCCTGTGCTGCACTTGGAGTGGGGCAGTTTGGTTATTGACCTAAGTCAGCTCTCATTTACATCTATCCAAGGAGGTTGGAAAGGCATGAGCTGTGCTTGGCCCTGTCTGAATGTTTCTAGGATTCTTCTTGTTTCCAAGTATATGAAAGGAGAAGAACAACAAAATATGCTTCACTCTGAAATTCCTCTCTGTTCCTTCCTCTCTGTGTGTAGCTTTATGCAGTTGGGCTGATGTTGATGATGTTTGGGTTGGTTTCCCCCCCCTCAATTTTCTCTCTAATCTGCTGCTCTGGCCCCAGTTAAAGCTGTATTAGAGTAGCTCAGCTGAGATGTGACCCTGGATGACAAATCCCCACATAATTCAAACAAAGAACATTGAGGCCACGGTGCTTTTTGCATGGCACTGTGCCAAATACTTTGGCAGAGGAAAACATTTTAAGTCTTCCTTTTAAGCTGGGCTCAAACCCGAAGGACTCTGTCAGCAATAATATTGCAGCTGAACACAGACTCTGATTTTAATTACTAAACAAGCTCCACAGCAGCCTCTGCTTTCGGGGGGGCTGTGAGATTTTTTGCTGTAAAAATTGCACTAATAGTGGTTCATGTGGCTTTCCCAATCCAGCCTCTGTTTTGGAAGGAGGTTCAACCTCCTCTGCACGAGAAATGTGTTTCCAGAGCTGTCTCCAGGCTTGGCAGGAGCAGAAAGGGAGAGAAATCAAACCAAACCCACTAATTCAGCCTAATTGGATGAGGTGGAAAGCAGGCAGGCAGCAGCTCCAGGAAGCTGGGAAAAGCAACAGGTTGATCTTCATCCAGATGTTGGGCAGTTGGACAGGATGACCCCACGAGAAAGGGGTGGGAATTGGGGCATTACCCCTCAGCAGCTGCTGGGAATTCAGCTGCTGGGGTGTTAAACTGATCCAGGTGGGTGGGGGAAAACGGAATGGTGATGGCATTGGGGTTGGTGAAGGGGTGAGGGAGGAAAGGGTTAAAGAACAACAATCTGATTGCACTGCTGGGCAGTCCTGCAGTTCAGAGCTGTGCTGGTCCTTTTGTTGCTGATCCAGCAAGACCTGCAGGGTTTAGAGGCAAGACAGGCAGCATTTAGGGAACAGATGATTTACTGCTTTGCTGGCTGCCTTTAAGGTCATGGAAGGATGTGTAAGAAAAGGGGAATTGGGGCAAAAAAAATAGAAAAAGGAGGAAACAAATGATAAAATCCTTTTTGAGATGGTTTTATGGTCATAGATCTTAGCATCAATATAGACTTTTATTAGAAGCAGTAAAACTGCCCACTCCTCTGCTTGTTTGGAAAGTTGTTTCATATTTGTCACAGAGCTAGCAGTTGTAAGAATAAAATGATGGATATCCACATATGTTTGGGCAATCTCTGTATTCCAGGGCATTAATTTAGTTCTGTGGAGCAAGAGAAGTGCTGGTGAGACCACTCTCGTGGCAGTTGCTGGTCCAACAGCACTTTTCCATCCTGTCCCAAAAAAAAAAAAAAGAGCCAAAACAAACAAAGAAACAGAGCAGCGCTGAAATAATGATCTTTGTGTTTGTCTCAGGGGTGGGATGTCATATCTTGGCAGAGAAATATTTCAATTTCAAGCTTGAGAGAACTGAAAAGTAATGGATTTTCTTTTCAAAAACAACCACTGTTTTGCATCTGCTGGGAACAAAAGGAGGGAAAGGAATGAAAGGCCTGGGGGTGGATGTTGCAAGTGGGGTTAATTGTGCCTTCCATCAAGATGCAGCACAGGCAGATATCGTTAGGGGGAGATGACAGTTCCCTTTGTCTGAAACATGGACTTCTCACTGCCAGGAGAGACACTGGATGTGCTTTTCCTTGGAAAATGAATCTGTGTACCCAGGAAAGACAGCTGCAGAGCATACCAGCATCTGCTGATTATGAGGAGTTCAAAAAATGCCTTGTGCCTGCTGAGACTGAGAATTTAGAAAGCTGGGCTGAGCACCACTATTGTGTTTTCTCCAAGCCTTTTAAATCCCTGGCTTTGCCAAGTAATAGCAGGAGCAGGTGCAGGATGAAGATTGGGGAACTCGTGCCTGTGGATGTGAAGCTTTTGCTTCCTCCTTCACTCACCAACCATCCTTGCTCTGAGTTCCTGCCTCACAAACTGGCTGTTGCCACCAAACAGCATTTGGAGCTGACTTGTTCTTTCTTTTATTCTTCATATTCTCAGGTGTTTTAAGGAACTGGAACCATGACGGACTCCAAATACTTCACGACCAATAAAAAAGGTTGGTGTGGAGCTGGTGCAGTGGATTGGAGGTGGTGGGTGGCTATTTTTACACAGCTTTTTTAACTGCATGCAGGAGAACTTGTGCTTTTCTGGTAGCTCTGTCCCTGTTTCTCTTCTTAAATCATCCAGGGAAAAACTTCTAAAGTAGGTCACATGGTGACAAAAGACAAAACTGGGGTATTATATGTTTTTATGATGCACAAAATGACTCAAATTGCTGCTCTTTCAAGGATCAGAAAGTAAAACATTGGGATTTGAGTGCAAATCTGACCAGAGACAAAGTTTTGGTTATGGGCTGACAAGTGCCAGACTAAGGATGGTTGTTAATTTGGGCACCACAGGATTAAGTTGATGTGAGGAATTTAATATTTTGGATATATACATCAAGCAGACATAATGGATTTTCCTGCTGCCATTTTCTCCAAAGCTGCAGGTGCTCTGTTTGACTTTCCTTTGCCTTTACTGCAGGTGTGGTGGTTACCTCACCTCGGGACAAACTGCTGCCCTAAAAAATGGGAAGCCTGGAAAGGCTCTTTGGGATTATTTTACTCATTCAGCTGTTTCAGAGCAGGGCTTGTTCTGCTAAGACTGTCCCAGGCAGATTTTCTAACCTGTTCTTGAACAAAACTCTGTTGCTGAGTGCAATTTAAGCCTGATCATTCTCCAGCAGATATGGAAAATGTTTTGCATTAGCCTCTCCTTTGCAAAATGGCTGAGTGCTCCCTCTGAATGCCTGCCTGTGAGAAAACCCACACTGTTGATCTATTTATGTGTCATTAAGCTTCACAATGAGCTCATAAATGAAGCTAATGCAGTTGACATCTTTCAAAGGAGCAGCTCTGAAAGTTCAGGGCTAAAGGCAGGTTTTTGTGGGCTGGCTGCAGGGAGCCTGTCTGGGCTGGGTGAGAGCTGGAGCTGGCTCAGCTCTGCTCCAGGACACGAGCTCTGGGTGAGTAATGCCAGGCTCTTCCTCAGGCAGGAGGGATGACGAGTGGTCTCTGCACTGTAGCAGCTTCTCTTCTTTTTTGGAGTCCCTGGCAGTCTCTGTGTCAGATTTTAATTAGTGCTGCTGCTCTGAGCAAGTGTAGGAACAGAAAGTTGGTGCTAGAATTTTGTCAGGGATATTTTGATATTTGTAACGTGCTGAGGCTGTGGCTCCCAGTGGGAATGCTGCTGGCTGTCCTTCCTGAGGCAAGCTGGCTGTCTGTTGGGAGCATTATCCTTCTCATACCACTGGCTCTGTCTGGAACAGGCCTGATAAACAGCCTTTTGCACAAATTGCTTTACTTTATGAACTTGATTGCCACTTTGGTGACCCAGCCTGAACTGGCTTTCTGCACAGTCATATCTGGAAGAATGAATGCTGTGGAAAAAGCTGCTTTGGAAACCTTGGAATCCAGGCAAGCTGTGTTACATGCAGTTTTTGTTAGTGGTAGCTCTGTCTTTTTAGCTTTTTTTCCACTGGACTAAACACATGCTGTCCTGTTTCAGGAACCACAGCATTTGGGCTCCACTCCAGCTTTCTCAGGAAGCAGGCAACCATGAGCAGAACTTAAAAACTCTGGGCAAAATTCCTAGCTTAGTTTGTTTCTTGCAGGCACGAATCTGGCATCTCCAAGTATCTTTTCATGCTGGTTATGTAATGGTTGCCTCAGAGAAACAGACGCTCCAGGGATGTGGTTTGGTGTCCTGGAAGTGGGAGAGCTGCCACGCGCAGCGTGGTTCTTGTTCGTGGCATTTTCCTCTGTGAGGTGAAGTCACAACAGTCCCTCGAGTGTTGCAGCTTTGCTTCTCAGTGAACCATGTTCTCCACAAGGTCTGACAGCTTCCAAGTGCTGCTGGACCAGTTTTCTGGGAATAACAGGCCAAAAAAACCAAAATTCACTCTTGAATTATTCCTAAAATAAGACTCTTTTCTTCTCCTGAGAGATTCAATCTGTTTGGTTTTTTTTGTCTTCTGCCAGGAGAGATTTTTGAACTGAAGGCTGAACTCAACAATGAAAAGAAAGAGAAGAGGAAAGAAGCTGTAAAGAAGGTTATTGCAGCCATGACTGTGGGGAAGGATGTCAGGTAAAAGCAGCTCATACCTGTGACAGCTCAGGGTGTTCTGGGGCTCAGGTGTGGTGGCACATGTCCATGGAACAGCTCCTTGGCACCTTGCTGAGGATGGCTGTGTCCTTCCCTGTGCTGTGCCTGAGTCACAGATTGCTCAAACTCCTTGCTGTCACTGAAAGCAAGAGAAACAACTGTTTGCAGTGTGGGTTTAGCTCAGTGCCAAGAGCCCTTTTTATTTAAAACATACTCAGAATTCAGCCATTTTGTACATCACTTTAGATGCTGCTTGCTGTCCTGGGTTTTAGTGTTACAAAGGTAATTCCAAGTTTTTTCTTAGCCTTATCTGGCACAGCATAAATTTACGCTATGTTTTAAAATAGGTGATTTTAAAATTGAGCCTGTGTCTTACTGCAGCTAAAGGACACTGGCATTATTGTCCCCAGTACTGTTTTCTGAGAGAACCAGAAAAACCTATTTGAGTGAATGCTTTCTCCTCTTCCTGGAGCCTAGCAGAGAGTCAGTAATTCTGAATTCACAGCAGCATGGTCTGTTGCCACAGAAATCAATATAAGGTTGCAAATTCAGCATCATGACTTCATCATAGAATAAAGGAACACATAAACTGAAAGGGAAAAAAAACCCTAATCTTTTCTGCCAGCAGCATTTGCCCTTCACCTTTAGATCCTCACAGCAAACTTGGGAGCTGCAGAATCTTTGTGTAACTTCCTGTGTTATTCTGCAATGCTGTTTACAGATGGCTGCTTGACATTTGAATGAAACCCAGCTTGTCAGTGTTTAAGCTTCTAATCACTCTGGACTTTGCTAGTCTGAAATTTGGCAGGTTCTTCATAAGTGTCCTGCATGACCAAAATGTTTTAAAGCAACTTTTTTCCTCTTATGAGTTCATTTTCAGGCCTGGAATGGTAGAATTTTCTTGTTTGGTGAACTCCCCAGTTAAAACATTTCCCCAGGAAATGGCATTAGTTTTTACTGCCTCCCATGTTAAAGCCATAGAAGAGATTAAATGATTATTATAAAAGCCATTGCAAACTGCTTTGAAAGGGAAAGTGACCTTTCATTAAACAGCAGGGTGCTTAAAGTGGAACTCCAGTTTTTCTGGCTTCCTTGATATTGTTGCTATCCCCTTTGCATGCCATGCAACCTCTGTTTTTTATTTTGTGAGTGGGAGTGTGGGTCTGCTGGAGGGCAGGAATGCTCTGCAGAGGGATCTGGACAGGCTGAGGCTCAGTGATATGAGATTCTGCACTTGGGTCACAACAACCCATGGAACGCTCCAGATGTGGGGAAGAGCAGCTGGAAAGATGAAAAAGGACCTCAGGGTGCTGGTCTGAGCATGAGCTGCTGTGTGCCCAGGTGGCCCAGAGAGCCAATGGCACCTGGCCTGTATCAGGAACAGTGTGGCCAGCAGGACCAGGGGAGTGATTGTCCCTCTGTGCTGGGCCCTGGTGAGGCCATACCTCAAATCCTGGGAACAGTTTGGGGCCCCTCATGACAAGGCAAACTTGGAGGGGCTGGAGAATGTCCAGAGGAGGGAATGGGCTGGGGCACAAGTCTGATGAGGAGCAGCTTGGGGGGACTCAGTCTGGAGAAAAGGAGGCTCAGGGGGAACCTTCTCACTCTCTGAACTCCCTGATGGGAGGATGTAGTTGGGGGTCAGTCCCTTCTCTCAGCTGACAAGTTACAGGGTGAGAGGAAATAACCTCAGGTTGTACCAGGGAGGTTCAGATGGGATTGGAACAGACTGCCCAGAGCAGTGATGGAATCACCATCCCTGGAAGAGTTTTAGAAGGTGTTTAGATGGGGCAGTGCTGGGGGAACTGCTGGCATTTCCTAACCTAAACAATTCTCTGATTCCATCCTTTCTTATCGTTGTGTTGTGTGTCCAGCTCTCTGTTCCCTGATGTTGTCAACTGCATGCAGACTGACAACCTGGAGCTGAAGAAGCTGGTCTACCTCTACCTGATGAACTATGCCAAGAGCCAGCCAGACATGGCCATCATGGCTGTCAACAGCTTTGTGAAGGTAACCTGCTCCCCTGGCACATCAGGAAAGGCTCCAGCACCGTGGCTGCCAGCACATCTCTGTCCATCAGCCTTTGGGAGCTTTATCTCTGCTTTGGGCCTGGGCTCATACAGGAGGGTGCTGAATCCACTGGATCTGGGTCCTTTCTCTCACTTGTTCCTTCTGGTTATTGCAGAGGAGATGACTTCAGCAGCCCTTTAAGTGGCTGTGGGAGAAGCTGCTCCAGGAAAAGCCGCTTCTGTTGTTTTACCAACTTCTGGTATTGGAAAACAGATTTTATCTGTTTCATCTTCAGCCTTTGTAGTGTCTGAGACATGGATATCAAACTTCCTGTTTGAACGTTCCAGCTGTGCTCTGTGGGGAAAACCTTTATCTCTGGTGAAACTGAGAGACAGTTCACTGGAAGAACAACAGCCTGATTGCTGGGTTGCCTTTAGTTCTGTTGTCAGGTTGCCTCTCCTTATCTAGGAAATGTTATTTCAGTCCCATGTAGTGCAAGATAAAACCCAGTGCTTGGAAGAAGTTTGAGACTCATTGTAGAGTGTTAGGAAATCTGAGACTTGAGTTTCAAGTTTCTGCTGTGGTTCTTGAGGCAGAAGGAGGTGAGAAAACCTAACCTGAGAGGTCTGCTTTTCTGGCCAGAGAGGATGTGCCTGTCTTTAAAGTGCAATTCTGTTAGAATGGACTAACAAAATTATATTTTCCATCTCACATCCTGCGGAGGAAAGCCTGGTGTCCCTTTTGGCAAGTTGAGGGACAGGTGTTAGTGAAGAGCAAGCATTGACACTGTACTAACTGAGCACTTCCCAGTTCAGGGTGTGGAATGCACCAGTAGGATGTGTCACTTCTCTTACAGGCTTTAAAAGTAGTTTTTCAGCTGCAGGAGGTTTGAGCAGTGACAGGTAGACGCTTTTATAGGTCATTCTGTAGCCATCCTTTTACAGGCTGATTTTGGAGGAGCTCAGAGATGTTGATAGATTGGATGCATGGAAAATTAATGTAGGCTTGGAGTAGGAAATATTGTATTCCTGTCTGCCTTTTCTTTTTCCTCTTTAGAAAAAGCACCTCTAGAGTAGCCTTTGCTTAGTGATTCCTATGTTGTTACTTAAGGGATGTTTGTGTTTGGCCTTTAGGAAATAGGCCTTGATGACTGATCAACACAAAACGTTGTGTTTTGTTGTTGATTTTTCCCATTTTATTTCTTGCTCTTTTAAGCCAGGAAGGTTGCAAATCAGTAAATTGCTTTGTCTGTGGTGAGATTTTGGGTGCTGAGAGCTGCCTCTTCAGCTTAGCTGTTGGATCATGTTGTTTGTTGGGAGAATGAAAGGATACCCAGATGACAATTTTACAAGATGGAGACATCTTGAGACAGTGTAAAATGTTTCTGTGAAGCAGCAAGCACCCTTCTATCCCTGATCTAAAATAATTGCCTGGCTCTTAGCATGTAATCAGAGAGATGCTGCTTAATAAGAGCAGCCTGATTCTGGCTGCAGGGAATCAGTGGCTGCTGGTGCAGATGTGTTTGTGTTCTGTGCAGGACTGCGAGGACCCCAACCCTCTGATCCGTGCCCTGGCCGTGCGCACCATGGGCTGCATCCGCGTGGACAAAATCACAGAGTACCTGTGTGAGCCCCTGCGCAAGTGCCTCAAGGATGAGGACCCCTACGTGAGGAAAACTGCAGCTGTCTGTGTGGCCAAGCTGCATGACATCAATGCCCAGATGGTGGAGGACCAAGGATTCCTGGATTCCCTGCGTGACCTGATTGCAGACTCCAATCCCATGGTAATGTATTCCCAGCGCAGTGCTTGAGTTTGTGTTTGGTAATCACAAACCTGAGAGGTTCTTCACTGCTGCACTGGCATGGTTTTGTTGGTTAGAGAACACTTGTTGCCTCAGAAAACAGAAAATATCTTCTGTTGTTTGGTTTGTTTGGACTTTTGCCTGTCTTGAATGCTGCAAAAGTGTAATTTCCTGGCCAGGTGAGCCAGAAGAGCAAGAAATATGTGATGCTGCTGCCTTGGTGACAGCTTGTAGCTCTTGCTTTCCTGCAGGCTTTGGCTCTTCTTGCAATAAGAGTTTGGATTAATTCATTTGCTAATGCAGATAAATCCACTGGCTTGTAATGAGTGGAGAAAATCAATGCTAATGTTTTTAATAAAGTTAAATGAGTCGTCAGAGGAGAGGTGGAGATCATGACCAGGAATTTTACAGGAGTAAATTACCTACTAAATCAGCATTTAATTATGCATGATGAAGGGTCCACTTCCAAGCCAGGTGTCTCCTGCTATTATTTTGTGACTAAAAGGTGGTGGCTTAGGAACTGAAGTGCCCCAGTGCATCATCCTTTCATTTAATACTGTTTCCTGCTGGAATCCAGGGAGCATACCAATATCATCCTGACCCTTAGCAGGGGAGAAAACTTCTGCAGCTCAGTTTAACTCAGAGTTTAAGAATGTGACTGCTACTTTTTTAGTTCTTTTAGAGAATGGACTGTTAAAGAAATAATCTCATGTTATTAGGGCAGGTTTACCAGCTGTTTCTGTGGTACATGAATCAAACCACAGAATTTCTGTCGTGAGACAAACCAAGTGCAGGTGATAAGGTGCCACCCCCTTTAGCAGGAGAGTGAAGGCTGTGATAGCTCTTTGTAAGACTTTCTAGAGACAGTAAACCTCGAGGTGTGTGACTGTCACAGGCAGCAGTGTGAGTGATGGTGTCTCTCAGGAGATACAGACACCTCTTTTCTCTGATATCCAGCTCTTTTACAAGTTGCTCTTTTTATCTGCCTCCCTGACTTTTTTTCTTATGCCAGGCTTCTGTGTGAATATTGATGACTACCTGAAGATGCTTTCTTTGTCTAGGCAGCTCTGAGGCCTGTAGAGAAGCACCTCCTGTTCCAATTCAATGTGGAGGGTGTGCCTTGCAGCCTCTGAAGGGACTTGTTTGGGCTTCTTTAGTTCCACTTCAGTTCTGGCCTTGGTATTCAGAAGCTCCCAGGCAGCAGTGGAGGTCAGGGACAGAACCTTCTCTTCTCCCAGCCTTGCTTCCAACTCTGATTTTGTTCTGATTACAGCCACATGCATATGAGGTGAAGAGCTCTGGCTGAAAAGATGTGCTACTTCAGGAGAAGTAACAAGGGTTTGCTTGTCCTTTGTGCTTGTTGATCTCAGTGAAACTCAGTGGTTTGGTAAATGAACCATTGGCTGACAGGAGAGCACAGATAGGTATTTAAAAGGTGAATTAACTTAATATAGACTTAAATTAATGGAGAGAAGAGGAGAAATACCAAAGGGCAATGTGTGCTCCATATGCTAAATAAACCTCCAAAAGTAGCACAGGACTTCCTAAAAAAAACATCAGGAGAACTCATGAGCTCCTTGGTGGTAATGAGGTTGAGCTGGGACAACTCTTCTGAAGCTGTGCAGGGTCACAGTACCTGCCTCACGTTGTACTCGCCTGTTCTCCCCAAAACGGAGGATTCACAGCAAGAAAATGCAGTTTGGAGGAGTGGTGGTGATGAAGGAGAGGCCTGGGGTGTGTTTTCAGATCTGCAGGCTTTGAGAGGATTCTGTAGCTGGTGTTCTCTGTACTGGTTTCCCAGGTTTTACTGTAGATGGGGTGTAGTATTTTTTCTGTTTAAGGGTGCTTGGGGAAAGATTTTATCAAAGGCTTGAGGCTCTTAGAGCTGCTGATTTAATACAATATTTAATCTGGTTACAATTTTAGTAGAAAAGGACATTCCTTTTAATTAAGTTGATCCTCTTTGGAATTCATGCCTTTGTGGCACAGTGGTTCCCTCAAAAGTGCAGGAATTATATCCACCCATAATTAAGGTTCATCTTCCTGGTCAGACCATCCACTTCATTCCTGTTTTCTCCATGTGAAACTTCCTAATGACCTTGTACTGTGTTTGCCAGATAAATTATATTTGTGTGCTAGTTGATATTTAATAAGGTAATTTTCCTTGTAATGCAGTCAGGCCTGGAAGGTCTTCTTAAGTAAAATGTGTGTATCAGTATTGGCTATCAAAAGAAAGATTGCTGGAAGGAATGGTACAGATGGATCTATTCTGATGGCCTAGTCCTCTGTAAATGGTGCATCTCAATCATTGCAACCTGTTAGCCAAGCTCATCCATATTTATATTATAAATGTTTCTCCTCTTTTGATGACTTGTGGAAATGGGGCAACATTAGATACTTAATGAAGCAGAATTTTTGAGATGGGAAATCCACACTTGTTCTCTCTTCTGAGAAATGAGGATTTTGAGCAGGAGCTAAAAAAGGCTGCAGCTGAAAAACAGTCTTCAAGAAGGGTTTTATTATGGCTTTGTAATTGGTTGCCTCTAGCACATGAGCAAGCTCTAAGCTGGGTGTTGGTAGAGGAATATCTCCATCTGTGGCTCACTAATTGCCTCATAACTGTGCAGAGATCAGGGTGCATATTTCTCTGGGCTCAGATCACCTTCATCACAAGAATGTATGACTAACTTGGTGGTGACCTTGTCAGAAACATTTTGGGTTTATTCTTTTCTTTCCTTATATTTTTGGACCAACGGCATTATTGTGTTAATAAACCAGCAGCCTTTGGGACATTCAGGGCATTGAAGTCCTGTTGAGGTGCTGTAGGTGCACAGCCAAGGTTCTTTCCCCTTTATCTGGGCTTTTTGTTGTCAGGACGTGGCCTTAGTTCACATGAAGTGATCCTTTGTGCAGATGCATCCTCTGGGTGAATTAATTCAAACTCCTAATTGCAGATACATTGCTATGGATGTATCTGGTGAGGTCCCAGGTGTGCTGGTGGCTTTTGACATGACAGCAGAGTTATCTGAGATGTCTTGTGCAGGCCATGGCCCAAAACCCCTTACAAGGGCACAGTTCAGTTGCCCTGCAGAAGTTTGATTGTGGAGGAGTCTTTAATCTCATTTTACAGATGGGTATGAGGTGCCTGTGACTGCCCTTTGGCAGTTGGGATCCTGCTGAAGAGGATCCTTCCATAGAGGGAGCCCTCATTGCTTCCCAGAGCTGTTTTAAGGCAAATCCTTCTTTTCTCACCCTGCATTTCTGCACATGAAGCTCAGCAGAAGCAGGACTGGAAGAATATAAAGCTGGGGCCTGGGTGCTGCACTTGCTCAGTCCTCAGCACCTCTCTTGCTGGTAATCTGGGTATAATGCAGCTCAGAAGCCTGTTCTCCCATAATCCTCATGTTCTAACAAAGGTATGGTTCCAAAATGAGATTTCTGTGCACTCTTACTGCAGAACACTGTTCATACCCAGCAGTAGGTAGTAGTGAGGGGACAGAGGTAGGAGTGTTTCACACCTTCTGGTGGCCAGAGGTTCTCTGGAGTAATGGAAAAACTTTCTCTTATTATTTTTTTCCTGCTGCTGACTTGTTCTGGCCTTTGTGAATCACATGCAATGACTGCTCCTCCTTGGAGCACTGGCACAGTGCAGAGCCCAGGAGAGGAAGAGCAGACCACGAGATGGCAGCAGCTGAAAGCAGAAGGAAGCTGACTATCTTTAGACACTTTATTTTGTAACTACTTCCCTCCTGTTTTTTATCCCTGCACTTGGTTTTCTTCAGGAATGTAAATATTAGCAGAAAAACATGAGAGGAAATCTGTCTAAAGCCTTACTGGTCTTTTAATATTTGAATGGAACAACCTTTCTTTCCAAATATTTTCAATCCTTGACCTTCTAAGGTAACTTTTAACCCACGGAATAGATTCCTTGCAAATCTCTGTTATCTACATGGCTTAAGTTAACTGATGTCACCTTCTCCCTGTTACTTTTTAGGTTCTGTTCAGTGTTTCATTCCTTCCTGTAGCATTTCTCCTTCCTCATGCTGGATCCAAGGTTTTTCAGGTGTGGCTGTTCTGCTCCTGTGTTTTTGTGGACTGTGCAGGCTTTGTGCTGTGTTTTACACCCTCTACATCACAGTTTATTGGGAGAAACACTGTTGTGACTCAGCACAGGGTAACCTGAGATATCACTTAACTGATGAGTAAATGCACCAAGTGTGCGGAGTAATAATTAAACTGTCTTATACCTGAGAGGTTTTTTGCCTTTAGCATTAACCACACTAAGAAGGGAATCTGAGATCTGAAAACTGGAGGTGGGGAGGTCTGGCTTGATCTAATGTGAATTCCCTCCAGCAGCATTGAGTTTCCACAGCTCACAGATGAGACTAAGAACCTGTAGAGACAAATCAGTGTGTTCTCCTGTCTCTCCTGCTGTGCTTGTAAGGGATGTGGGTTCCTTCTCTGCCAGAAGTTCAGTGTGTGTGTGTGAGCTTCCTGGATGACCCTATGGAGGAAGATGATCTTCCTTTTATTTTTCCTACTAGCTGACAAGCAGAATGTCTCTGAGATGATGTCCTGAGGAGTGAGCCCGTTTAGAAACAAAAGGAGCTTTTGCCTCCTGGGTCTGTCCTCTGCAGGAGTTTTATCCCTCTCTGTGGAGTAAAACTGAGAAATGAACCCCTTGCTGAGAAGCTGGTGATCCCCTGAGTCCCAAAAGGACTTTGTAGGAGGCAGTCAGGGATGTGGGAATTGTCTGATCCAACAGGGAGTGGAACACCAACTTCTCCCTGGGCACAGGAGATCACTTGTTCTTCATGGGGACTCTCCCAGCCCTGTGTTTTCCCTCTGCAGCTGGTGTTTTTTCTGGTGGGAGGAGTGAGCTGTCACTGCTGGATGAATTCATGATTCCTGCTTATGAAGGTTGTAAGGACTTGAAAATCCACATCCCAGTATGGAGCTGAATATTGCTGGGAGCTGTGGGCTGCAGCATCTCATCAGCCTGTGGGCAAAAAATATCCCTCTTCTTTTTGATCCAAGTACTGCAGATGCAGGCTGGATCCTGAAGTCCTCCAGCCATGTCTGAATCGGTCCTGTGTGTGGTTTGGGATTTTTTATAATGTTTGTACTGCAAGTAGAGACAGTATTTCCTTCTGGGAGACACTTGATGGCATTTGTGGGTGGAATTTCTTTTACCCAGTGATGGATATGTTGCAGTGAATGAGAATCTTACTTGGGGCTGTTAAAGAGTGGTGGTGGCACTTTGGAGCTCTCTAATGCCTCTGTTGTTTACATGAGGCTGCCCAGGAAGAAGAGCAACACTTTTGGTAAACGATGCAGCCAAAAGCAGCAACGAGCTGGGAAAGAGATGAGGAGAAGCTAAGAAGGAACCTGTCTAAACAGTGTCTGTGTTCATGTGTGGTGGAATGCTGGAGAGAGGAAATGTGAGAGATTGCCTGGCAGTGCAGAAACCAGCTGTGTGTGTTGCAGCAGGCAGCAGCAAAGACCTAAAGCAGGGAAAAAGGGAGAACTGCCACCTGTGATTGGTGGCACAGCTTCTGGTTTCCCACTCTGACCCCCTTGTTCTGCTGGTGAAATCAGCTTTAGCTTTAGAATGAGCTCCTGCAGAGGAATCTCACTTACTCAGCAGGTATTTTCTACAGGTTGTCATCTTTAAGAGGTCTGAGGGAATTTCAAGCATATATGTGGGACTTGGGTTTTTGGTTGGTTTTTGGCATGAAGGATACAGGTGTTGAGCATCTTCCCTTGAAGCTGTGCTTTTCTCCTGTTTTCAGTACTGGCAGAGAGGCAAGGAGTTTGATAATTTGTGAACTTATATGGCTCCAGATTTTGTCTTCCCAGACCCCTCATTTATAAAGCTTAATTGACAAATTCATCCATCAGAGTCTTGTCTCCTTCCAATTACTGCCACCAGTATGTGCTTAATTTCCAAAGCATTAGTCTTGAGCAGATCATTCCAGGATCTCTAACATCAATCACTGTGCTGGGAATTTTGTTGACATGTGTCTACATGTTGTTTTCCATTGGAACAGACACTTCTAGCTATTGACAGGTACCATTTGTCAGATAATGTCGTGGTTGTGATGTTTTGTAACTCTGCACCCCCATTTTTAGGGTTCTGTGAGGAATTTGGTGCTTTTTTCTCAGCTCAGATCAGAGACAGCCCATTTGCCACTGGATGGTGCCAGCGAGAACCTCTGCAAAGAAAATTGCGAAAAATAAAGCAAAACCCTTCTGATGTGTGTGGTAGGTGCCTGATGCAGACTGGGATCACACCACAGTGATTTCTGGAAGGAGAATAGGGAGTTGCAGACCCCATGGAGTTTAATTTCCTGCACTGAGGGCTCAGCTGTGCCAAGGAGAAGCCCCTTGTGATGGAGCCATCCCTGAGCAGCTTCTTGCCCATCTACCACAAGAGTTTCAACAGCTGGGGGAAGCTTATTTTGCTGCCTTACAGCTCACACATCCTGATTTTTGCAAGGATATGAGAACAGGAGTGCTGTTTGTCTGCCTCAAAGTGCCATTTTTCTGCAGGGAAGTGCAAAACCCAGTTAGGGCAAGCATGCTGTGGGAAGTACAACACTTCCCTTCCATTGCCACCTCCATAAAAATTCAGCCTACTTGCAGAAAGCAAGCCAGGAGGTCTTCCCCACCCAGGCAGTTTTGGGGATGTGATCAGGAACTGGGAATGTGTGAGTATCCCAGAGCTTTAATTTATTTCTATACATATAAACAAGCATTGACAGTGTGAGAGGCTCATAAGGGCTCTCTGACTTGCGTGATTGAGCCATTTCATAGAATCATTGAATCACAGAAGGGTTTGGGTTGGAAGGGACCTTAATGGTTGATTTGTTCCATGGTCAGAGACACCTCCCACCATCCCGTGTTGCTCCAAGCCCCATTCGACACTTCCAGGGATGGGGCAGCCACAGCTTCTCTGGACAACCCAAGCCAGGGCCTCACCACCCTCACAGGAAAGAATTACTTTTGTAAAGTAAGAAATTTTAATGGTTCCTGGGCTGCTTCTTATGAAGCAAAGTGAGGAGGGCTTGGAGAGAAAAGTCATGATGTGAACTGGATGAGGGATCATGTTCTCACTGGTTAGGGACTTTCTGGGCACACAGAGTGGTTGTAAAAACGAGTGGCCCTGTGAAACTCCCACCCATGGATGCTCTGAATCTCCCACCTGGGAATCTGTGCTTAATGACCCAGATGTACCCTGCAAGCCCAGAGTGCTCTTTGAAATGTCAGCACCTCTCCATTCTCAGAAACATCTCCTGGAGCCTGGCTCCCTGTGGAGGGAACGCTGCCTTCCCTCTCTGAGCTGCTTCATCTTTCCTCCTTTTCTTGCTCTTTGCTTCACTGTAGCGGCATGGCGAGCCAGAGGTTCCTGTTTCAAGCAGCAGAACATTGTATTCATTAACTCCATTACACACTTGGTTTAATTTCCAATTAGCTTGGGATGCTGGGGAAATAATCTGATTGCTTTGACTGGTTGGCGTTCTGGATGTGCCGAGCTTCCCTTCTGTCCCCCCAGCCCCTGCAAAGCTTTTCCGTGTGGGCTGCCAGGCAGACACGCAGGTTTTCACCCACCCCCTTCCCTCCCTGGTGCTGTTTTCTACCATTTGCTCTGAGCTGAAGGTTTGAGCTGCCAGAAGGAATCACTTGGAAATCTCAGTGCTCCCAGCTCTGCAGCTTCCTGCAAGGTCGGCTCTGGTCTCTCTGCCTGCAGAGGGAGTTGTCTGGAGGTGGATTTAAAACTTGTTAAAGCTGTGATGTAGCTCTAAGTGTAGAGGTTTGGGCTTGTTTTTTGTTATTTTTTTTTAATAAGAGCCTGGGAGATTTTAGTTATCCTCACCCCAATGATGCTTCTCCAAGATCCTAAATTTATTGGGAAATTCCAGCCAAAAGGAGGTTTATTGTCATTCAGCTCATCTGTGCTCCAAAGGGATGTTGCTGTGGCTGCATTTGAATAATGTCACCATGTACCCAGGGTAAACTGATTTACATCAGCAAGCCAGGGACCTGTTATTGTTATTAATTATTATTAATTCTTCAATCTGCTCTGCATTTCTATTTTCTGGGGGATTTTTAGGCAGCTAATCATTTGGTAGCTCTTAACTTAAAATTGGTATCCTTAATTGTGAGTCAAATGAGGCATTTTGCAGTGGAGTTAACTTGGAATTTCAAGCTTTAAAGGCTTTTCCTGTTCATTAGCTGTTTAGACTCAGATATCTGTGGCTTTTGGGTTGACTTCTGTTTTTTCATTATTTTTGACAACTCAAGACTACACCAGCTGTTAGTTTTATGTACTTTAAGTCTGCTTCTTCCAATCTATGGGATAAATTATACAACTGATTGGTTTCTCATCAAAATAAATGTGGGGTATGTTTTGAAAAGCAAAGAATACTTTGTTTGCTAAAGAAACTTAGGGGTTTTTTTTCCATCAACCTGTGAAACTTGTCTCGTTCCTTGGTCCTATACCATTTATAAAGCTTTAGCTTACTTTTATGTCCCCCAGCAATTCCATCATCTTGTATTTTAAAGAGAAAATAACTTCTTGTAACAATTCTTGCTGTTTAATGTAGTTGGACTTCATGATGCTGTGTTGCTGTGTTAAGAAAGAAGTGTCAACCCAGCTGAAGACTTAAGGTTCAGCTTTGATGTTGCAGATTTTGGTTTTTTTGGCCAAAAACCATCTTTCTAAATATTTCCAGTGGCACTTCCACGAGTGCCAAAGCACCCACTGGGTTAGCAGGTGATGTAATACCAGAATTGCTATTGAATGGTTCTTTATGGACTTTTTTGCTGTATCTGAGTGATAAGTCCTAGTGGGGGATGCCTCAGTCCTTGACCTGACCTGTCCCTGGTGGGAGCAGTTGGCAGAGCAGGAGCTGTGTGCTGGAATTGTGCAGTCTGGCTCGTGCTGCTGCGTGCTCCTGCTCCTGCCTGAGCCAGTGGCAGTGCCAGGGAAGAGGTGAGAGTGTGTGCTCCAGCCAGTGTTTGTGTTGGACTGTTTCCTGAGAGCTGCTTGCCTTTCAGCTGTGCTGGGGCTGTGTGAAAAGCCTTGAAGATGCTGATTGTTTTTGTTGGCATAGCACAACACCATAACACATCAATATGTTCAGTACAAACTGCCAGCAAGTCCTTTTTTTAATAAATATTGCTTAAAGTTTGAATTTATTCCCCACCCTTTCCCTTACCCCTTTTGCTTCATTTATCTCCTTGTGGCAGTGGTGCTGAGGTGGGAGGTGAGGAGCAGCTTGAATTGTGGACTGTAGGTTGTAGATCCCAGCTCCTCTGGCAGGACTGAGCTGCCACCAGATGCTTCACAACCTTTCCCAGTGCTTTTTCTAACACTCAAGGAGATCACAGCCCATGTTCCTGAGTCCATCTGGCCTTCTGCCATTTCCTCATGGATGCTTTGAATGGAATTCTGAGTGGATTTCCATGTGGTGTCCCATCCTCAGCTCTGAACTGAACACTTCAGTTTTGCTGACATGGATCCAGAAGATCATGAGAGTAAAAGCTCATTCCCAGTTTGGTCTCTGGCTTGTAGCTGCTGTTCTCCACCCATGGGAGCAGCATTTCTGTGCATCCTTTGCACAGGGTTAGCTCCATGGACCCTGCAAGGAAGGAAATAAAAGCACAGGGTTTAAGGATATCCTGGAAGTGCCCAAAAAATCTGAATATGGCACGCTGGGTTACAGTTTAGGGCTTGGCAGTAGTGGGTTAATGATTGGACTCAATGATTTTGGAGTTCTCCAGTCTCAGTCCTATTTTAAAATTCTCTCTTAGTTACTAATTTATCAATTACTGCAACAAAGTGCCTGGCAGAGTGAGTGCATTTGCCAGGGCTCCTGTCCCTCAGTACAGCTGACAAGTCTCTTTCTCTGATGCTTGGCTCTGTAAATTTTTTTGTCAATTTAAAATTTTTTTCCCAAAGTAGTTTCATTTTATAAGTGCTTTTTCATGAGGATTTTGAACTTTTCAGTGGCTTTTATGATTTGTCTTCACTGGTAAACTTCAAAATTACAATGGTATTAAAAATCTTTTATTTCAGTTTTATGCTGTGTCACATTAACCATTCAGGAATTAGGCAAATTAAATAATGAGGAGAATAAGCAGCCTATCTTAATAAGTTCCTCATTAAAACAGTACAAGAAGACAGCAGCACTGATTGCTAATGATTTTGGTGACAGACGGTTCATTCAACTAATGAAATTCATAAAATCTTGGCTCAAAATCCTATCTCTGACCTCTAGGTGTGAAATGCAGAACAATCAACATTACTGTGCCTGTGCAATAACTTTGGAATATATTGGTTTAATGATAAGCAGGGATGAGAACAAGGCAGAGAAAGTTCTGGTTGTGCTGTTCTTGTTTTCATTTTACTGCATCAAAAGCATCTTTAGTCATCCAAACAATCAGATGATTTTAGATAAGATATTTCTTTGCCTTAATCTCATAGAGAATAACACTATAAATCTTCATTCTAGCAGGTATTTACTGGGAGCTGGGCTGGACATGATGTACATTGTAAAATCTCCTGACAATGCCTTTTTGTAGGGAACTTCAGTTTTGTGTGTCAAACTCAGCTTGAATCCCTTTTCCTGTTAGTCTCATCTGCAAATTTTCTATTTTGTCTCTATATTCTGCAACTCTTTTGTTTAAAAAAAAAAATCTTCCCATGGAGTTTGTTGGAATAACTGTTGAATTTGAGTATGGAACTAAGAATCAGAAGTTTGTTCTGCACTCCCACTTCTGGACCTCCTCTCTGTGCTTAGAAAAGAGAAGACCTTATATAGTCCTAAATGCAACAAGGATATTTTCAGGGATGAGTTTTCAGTGCTGGAGTGCTTGCTTTACCATGGCTCCAGAAAGCAAAAGGATATTCTGGAGACTGAAATTGAAATATGGGTTATTAAAAATTCAGCAGGAGTTGCCCATTTTAGGGAAATTGTTTGTTTGCTCTCAAACTGTGTGACCTGCCAGTGCTGCTGCAGAGCTGGAGGCTGCCAGGCACCTGCCAGCTCATTTCTGGATCACTGCTAAGCCATGTGCCATGGGGAAATTGGGCAAGAGGCACACATTTCTGAGTAAATAGGGCAACTGGAGGTTTGGGCACCTTGGCTGTAAAGCTGAGCAACCCCTGGAGCTGGTGGAGCCTGCAGGGGGGCAGGGGGGTGCTGTTCCCATCTCCAGCTCCTTCCACAGCAAAGTCTCTTGTGATGTCCCCATCAGTGAAGCTCTGGGCTCTGCAGGTTGGTTGTGAGGTTTTGCTGCATCCTAGAAGGCTCAGATTGTTGCAGTTATGTCAAGATGGGCATGACTGGCACCATCACCAGTCCTTTGTTAGAAAACTTTTATGCCTTCTTTCAGTGTACAGCTTTCTGACCATTCTGACTCCTTCCCTCATAAGCAGCTGCACACAGCACTGACTCCTTCTCTCCTCTCTGCAGAACTGGCTAAACCTCAGCCTGTCCCTTTCCCAGCTCCCTTTCCCTGACTGTCCCTCACACAGCATCTTCTTACCTTGTCTGTCCCTTACCTCCTCACAGCACAGCCAGCACACTCTCAGTCTCAAGCTCTAACTCAAACTGCAGCTAGTGGCCAGCTAACCCACTGTTTTATAACACCCAAACTCATTGGGCAGGCACAGATTCCACTCCTTGGGAATCAGTACAGCTGTAAATTATTGGGAAATCCTGCCTTCTGTACTATCCTATCAACCTGTCTGCCCACATGAGATAACTGCTGTGGCAGCTGACATTTGCAGCTTGCTGCTGTGTGTACCCAGCCCTGGATCAGTCCCTGCCAAGCCCCTCCTGCTCTGCTAACAAGGAATTCTTCTTCCCCAGGTGGTAGCAAATGCTGTGGCTGCCCTGTCGGAGATCAGTGAGTCCCACCCCAACAGCAACCTGCTGGATCTGAACCCTCAGAACATCAACAAGCTGCTGACAGCTCTAAATGAGTGCACAGAGTGGGGGCAGATCTTCATCCTGGACTGTCTGTCCAACTACAACCCCAAGGATGACCGGGAAGCTCAGAGGTGCGCTGGCTTTTGGTGGCACTTGGGGACTGCTGGGGTGTTACAGCTCTGAAAGGACTCCTGATAACAGGGCACTGTGGCAGCACAAATAAGGCTTGATAAACTAGATTTAAAAGCAAAGCTACTTTTGGTAGTTGGGGCTGATGCTGGAAACCTGCCCCTTCCCTCTGCAGAATCATTTTCTCTGTTTATATTTTTTTAACTTTTTTTTTTCTGTTTAAAAGGCTGGTTCCTGTGGGAGCTGGCACTACTGAGAAGGGATCAGCCCAAGCCCAAACCCATAACAGTGGAAGCACTGTTTGGAGGATTTTCTGGTTTAAAGCAGAACTTTCCTGTTTGGTTTTGCTGCTTTGAGAGGCAAGAATAGGTTTGTGGGTTTCCAAAGTACTACAGGTCTGAAATATTTTCCAACTGAAAACTAGTCTGTGATATGATAGAAGTGAAAATAAAGGTAAGAAATTATTTTTCCTCTTACTCCAAATTCACCTTTGTGCTTTAACCTTTAAGTGCAATGACTAAACCTAAATAGAAAGACTTTAGGGTTTGGGTAGTGGGCTGTTAGTTTGTGCACTTCAAGCCTCTTCCTCATCTGTCTCCAGAATCACAAAAAGCCAGATTGTGTTCCCAAGAAAACAAGGATTCAGCCAGAAAAGTAACTTGGAACAAGGAGACTCTGAGATGATGTATTTAATGCAGCTGATGTGGGGATGGAGGGGGAGGAAGGATCACAAGCCCACGTACAAAATCCTGGCCAGGCCATTTGAAATTTGATGGGTTTCTTCATTGACTCTTTTTTTTGAGGCACAAAATGCACTGTTTCCAAGAAGCCTGCCAGTAGACTTGCTGGTTTTTTTTTTTTCCCCTTGTGTTCTGTTTCTGTGCCAGAAACAGCTCTTAATGAGTGCTAGAAACCTGCAGAGATCTCCAGGGTGTGAGGCTGGTGTTATCCCAGCTCTGTCAGAGGGACCACTGGTCTGAGCACCTGTGAACATGTTCCAGTTCCTCAGCTGCAATTCCTCTTGTTCTCTACCCAATTGCATGGGCAGGAGCTCCTTTTGCTCCTTTGTGTGGAGTTTATCTCCTGGAGTCTGCCTTACTTCAGGCAGCACTGGGAAAGCCACTCTCCTTTCCAGCAAGGCTGGTGTTGCTCCCCTGTGCATGGGGAAACTGAGGCACGGAGAGAGGAGGCAGCTGGGACATGCAGGTGACCTTGGGCAGAGGCAGCTGGGGGTGTCCCAGCCCTGACCTGGATTTCTCTGCTCTTCACTGAGCTGTGCTGCTTCCCTTCCAGCATGGCTGAGAGCAAATCTTGCAGGGAAAGAAACTTCAGGAGGCACAGATGGGAATAAGATTGTTCTGGGTTAGCAATATGCAGGAGGGAGTGGGAAGAAACTTGACAGATGCTGTAAGAAAGACCATATGAACCCAAACTTCCTTTCTTTTTGGGATGGGCTGTTTAGGATGCAGTTTTGATTACGGGATCCATTATGGCAAGTGGAGAAGCTGAGATTTGGGAGGATATTTAGGTCACTCTTTCCTTGTGTATTTAGAGGAACAGAATCTTTTCTTGTTGAAATGACAGCAACCCCCCAGACAAGCCAGAAGCGTGTATCACCTCTGAATGGTTATATGGAGGCTAAAGTGTTTTTCCAGTCACTGTTTTTGTTAAAGTTATGTCTGTAAGTGACAGACGAGATCACACAAATAGAGAATACCACCAGGAAAAAACAGGAAGTGTGGAGCTGTTCCTGAGCTGACTGGGGCAGAAGAGAAACTTGGAAGGTGTGGGAGAAGTCTCTGCTTCCTGCTGCATTCAGGAAAACGCGACTTTGCCTGTTCATTGTGACCAAAACAAAATCCAGGCAGTGTCTGAGAAGCTATGTGCCATCTCCTAAATTTAGATTTGAAATATTTGGTATCCTGAAATCCATTTGAACCCTTTCTTGTGCCTGTGTCCCCAGCATCTGTGAGCGGGTGACCCCCCGGCTGTCTCACGCCAACTCAGCGGTGGTGCTGTCAGCAGTGAAAGTCCTGATGAAGTTCCTGGAGCTCCTTCCCAAGGACTCTGACTATTACAACATGCTGCTGAAGAAACTTGCCCCTCCTCTGGTGACCCTGCTCTCTGGAGAGCCTGAAGTTCAGTATGTTGCCCTGAGGAACATCAACTTGATTGTGCAGAAGAGGTAAGGGCTCAAGGGGTGTTATTTCTGTATTGTCAAAGGCCATCTGGTTATCTCAGACCTCCAGATAATGCCACATGCACAGAATTTCTTTTAATCCAGGCTCGGATCCCTTGAGAGCCAGGCTAAACAGTCTCATGACTCTGGTAGCCTGGACTGATTTCCTTTACAGCATATTGTGATACCAGTTTCATGCAGTATTTCTTTACCTGCCTCTCTTCACCTTCTCTTTATGAGTAGTCAGAATTACCCTCTATAAATCAAAATGGCAAACAGGAACAGCTCACAGTGACCTGCAGGATCTCACTGTGCCTGTATTACTCTGTTCAGCACAGAACCACCAGGCTGGTGACATCCTGGTGTACAGTGGGTTGGGATTTTTCCCACCAGTTTGCTCCCCTGTTCATGTTTTAGTGCTGCTGATCCTTGCTGGAGAGGTGAGATAGATTGGGTAGCACTTTGTGATTATATTAGGGCAGAGTTACTGTGCACTGGCACCTTGCACATTAAAGTGGAAATAAATTTATAGGTTTTGCATTGAGATAAGGATGTTATTCTTTCACTGAAAATATTGTTGTCTGTCTGGTTGTGGTTGGTTCAGCAGGTCGAATAGAGAAAGCAAAGATGTGGCCATAGAAAGACTTGAATTATGCATTTTTGTATCTGAATAATCTTTTTATCCAGACTTCTTTCTTCAAATTGGTGTTTGCACATCCTTGGCATAAAATCAGTCAGAGAATGGTTTGGGTTGAAAGGAGCCTTAAAGATCGTCCAGTTCCAATCTCTGCGGGTTTCACCTTCCAAATTACTGAGAGCCCTGTCCAGCCTGGTCTTGAACACTTCCAGGGATGGCGTGTCCATGACTTTCCTGGTCAACCAGGGCAGAATTACACCATTCTGTTTCTCAGGGGATATTTGAGTAGATTTCTAAAGAAAACATGCATTGTTACAATAGTTTGGGGGTTTTTACTACTCTTGAGTGACACAACATTATGTTCCCTGCAGGCCTGAAATCCTGAAGCAGGAGATCAAAGTGTTCTTTGTGAAGTACAACGACCCCATCTATGTGAAACTGGAGAAACTGGACATCATGATCCGCCTGGCCTCCCAAGCAAACATTGCCCAGGTCAGCTGGGGCTCTGGGAGGGGAAATCCCCCCCCTGCTCCTTGTGGGAGGGTGTTTGCACCTACTCCTGGAGTCATCCTGGAGTTTTAGGCATCACTGTGCCTGGTAGAGTGCTCTGTGCAGTTCTTTAATGGGAGCTGGTGGAGTGTCCCCCATCATTTAAATGTTAGTAGTGTGGCATGGATGCATTGTGAGCGTGAGGTGGATCTTGTTTCACAGATGACAATTCCAGGAGGAGAACTCATGGCTCCTGTCAAGTGAGTCACTGCCAGTGCTGAGGTTGGAATGAGAGCCTTGTTTCAAGTGAGAGGGGTGTGCCTGTAAGGGAGGCATTCAGAAAGGCCAAACATTATTGAAGTGTGAATTTCAAGTTAGTAAAATTGTTAAAACGCTTGCACAGGCACTCTCCAGAGCTAAAAAAATCCTGCTTTTGCTTAACTTGCTTCCAGAGTGGAAATAGCACAAAGCTGAAGCTGAACTGGATTGAGATTTGCTTTACAGTGTAGATTGTTCTTGTGTTTGATGTTGGTTTAAGGCAGATCCCTTCCTTGGAGGAGGTGTTCTCGAGTGCATCCCTGGTCATGAGGCCTAACACTAATGCAGAATGATTAATGCCTCTGGTTAGTGCTATTATTGTCCTATCCTAATTGTCACAGAGCAGTTTCATTTAATGTGACATTTTGAAGCAGCTCCTTCAGCTCTCTCCTGACAGTTTTTGGAACTGAGCAAGGTAATTCATGCCCTTTTTGTGCTGGGGGCATGGAAAATATTTTAAAACTCAGTTTCTATGAGAACATATGCAGAATTTTCTCTTTACTCTTGGTAGGCTCCACACCAATTTGAATTTATAATTTTCCAATAATAGGGGCTGTTTGCATGAAAGGCAGTGGTGTCTGGAGGGCAGTCTGAGATCTGCAGACTAATGAATGAATCTCTCCTGCTTCTGAGGAGGCATTCATAAAACAACACAAGCTTTAGCAGGAATATGTCCTGGAATGAGACCTGAGAGCAGCTTCCACCCACGTCCTCCTGTGCTGCTGGTGGAGATTGTCCATCCCTGTGCCCATCCTGGACCAAGGCACCAGGATGGTTCCAGCCCAAGCCTCAGGCAGTGTTTGGGAAGCGTCAGCTGCTAAAGGCAGGTGCTCCAAGTGCTGTGCAATGTAGATCATCCAAGGAAATAATAAAACTTCAAAACACAGATGTCCTGTCTCCTCCTTGCAGATTTATCTGTCTGCAGTCTGGCCCTTCATGGCCTCTTTATCTTGTCATTCTTCTGAGCAATTTGCTTGGATGAGAGATTTTTCAAAGGACTGTCTGGCTTTGTGCTGCTCCCCTCTCCCTCACCATCTATTTGTGACATCACGATTAAATCCCTGATGTCATGTTTGGCATGAGAAACTGAAATAAATTGATCTTTTGAGGGAATATAAATTGCATATGGTCTTTTCTTGAAATAATTGTTTGTAAGCTAAGTGATTTAAGACAAAGCTTTTTAGTTAAAGGTCTGTAAGACCCCAGCAAATCCTGGATTTAGCCCTTCATTGGTTTCCATTAGCAAAAACACTGAGACAAAACAATAAATCTCAGTTTTACGAGGGGAAGTATCTTCATGCTGTTATTAATCTGTGTATAGAGGTTCCAGAGTGTCCTCAGATCTCCTCTGCATCTTCTGTTTGGATTCACCAGGGATCCAAAGATTCATCTCAGCACAGAAAAGGAGAGATCAGAAATGGTTGTTGCCAAGAGCTTTGTATGCAGCAAATATCTTTTCAGTGTGGGAAGGAATAGAAACCTTTAAGTTTGGCAGGGCTGATTTTTCCCCAGTTCTTGTTCAGGAGGATTGCTAATAATCAAGACCAGGCCACCTTTTGACTTTGTCCAGCCTACACCAAGTGTGACCCACACCAGTTTGGATTGCACACCAAGTGTGACCCACACCAGTTTGGATTGCACACCAAGTGTGACCCACACCAGTGGGCTTTGGATGGTGAGGCTGATGGCAGAGTTTGGCTGGATGTGTGTGGTAGCTGTGAAAGAACATCCTGCTCATCTGCTGGTGCCCAAGCTGCATCAGCTGTGAGGGTGGGCTGTTCTCTGAGTGTCCCCAGGGCTGACATGGGTGTGGTGTCCCCACAGGTCCTGGCAGAGCTCAAGGAATACGCCACCGAGGTGGACGTGGACTTCGTGCGCAAGGCCGTGCGCGCCATCGGCCGCTGTGCCATCAAGGTGGAGGCAAGTATCTCATCCTGGAGGTTCTCTGGGGTTCCCTGTCTTCAGGAACAATGATGGGCTTTGCCACCTCATTCCCATGTTGCTGGAATTTCAGTGGTGGCCCTCAAGTGGCCTGGATACATCCTGGTGATGGGCAGAGCACCATTGAGCAGGGGTGAGCTGTGAGGACATCATGGGAGGGTGGGGTGCTCCTCTCATCTTGCAGGCAGAGCAAGGCAGGTCATTCATCCCTGATGGAATCTTCTACTGCATCTGCTTTAGTGGAACAATGACCACCTATCCATCCAATTCCTTTAATAGTTGTGGCCTGACCTTTTGAAGGGGGAAGAAGAGATTATACAGAGAAACTCAGTATTATGAAGCATTTTGTGTCATCCTTCCCCTCCATTTCAGAACACAGAGGCAGAGAATTGCAGAGATTTGGGGCACTTAAATACAAGTTATACAAACAGAGTAATATTAACTCTACTTACATAAATCCATATCACTTGTGGCTTCATTTGGAGTGTGCTCTCTTTTTCCTCAATGCTTATGCAAACAAGTTCCCAGGAACCTCTGCAGTTATCCCAAACAAGTCTGAAATGTCCTCTGCTAGTGGAACATCCACCTAAGTGCTCATAATAGAATATTGTTTTTTCAGTGATGTCTCTGTTAATTTCCCTGTAAGTGAATGTGAAACGCCTGTCAGGAGCTCAGAAATCCTGTGCAGAGAGGGAAGATTTATGCTGTGGTGTTGCCGATGACTGAGTGCAAAATGTCACGTAAAGAGCTCTAATTTCAGCTGAGCTCATTTAGCTTTTGCTCAAGTGGGTTCCCATGAGCATTGCCTGACAGCAGATTTAAATAATAACCTAATCATGCCTGGCTTAGTGTGGTGTCAGTGCACAGGATTCTCTTGTTTCAGCTAAACTACTGCAAGCCTGTGCACAGAGGACACCAACTTCTGTCCTCTGGAGAGAATCAACTGCCCTTTTGTGCAGCTCTCTCTTCCTTCCTCAGTTCTC
This sequence comes from Toxostoma redivivum, assembly GCA_013397375.1. Classification (NCBI taxonomy): domain Eukaryota; kingdom Metazoa; phylum Chordata; class Aves; order Passeriformes; family Mimidae; genus Toxostoma; species Toxostoma redivivum. The sequence continues at coordinate 846,271 of VXBI01005970.1, read as the reverse complement.
AAAGGTTTGTCACTGCCAGGGGCTTTCTTTGAAGCGTGGCCCCATGGAGCAGGGGCTGCTGCTTCTGTTTCATGTCTGCAGTTCAAAATACCAGAGCACTTCTTCCATGCTGCATCCAGGAGCCTGTCTGGATGGAGCCACAGCAGTGACAGTAGAAAACCCCCCTGAGCATGGAAAAAGGCTACAGAGAAGTTTGAAAGGAGCTGGTGACAGTCCTTTTTGTTGCAGTGCTGTGTTGGCAGGTGGGAATTTGTTTTAGTTCTCAGCAGGGACTTTCTCACTAGGATTTGGCAGTGTCTGTCCTAGTTGTACATGGAGGGTGGTGCATTCCTGCATCATCAAGATGTTTTTAAAAGTTTATACTCTTTCATCCCCACATTTTTTCCCATCCCTGATACCACAACAGTCATATTTGATAAGCAAAGGCCTGGTAATAATGCCCCAGTGACTCTCTAATTGTAGTTGTGCCTCTCCATTAGTAATTTTAACCTTAATTTTTAGCACTGCTCCACTGAAGATGCTCCTGCTAAGGGTGAGGTCTGTTTCCTGCTCTGACAAGAACCAGGTTTAAAGAGGGCAAATATAGAACAACTCATGACAGTGTCCTCATCCTTAGGTTAATCCCTTCCTCAGTGCATCTGTGTTTACTAGAGGCTGTTTACACTGAGTTATGAGTAATGGGACAGCATCCTCACAGCCATCAGTGTCCAAGCTTCCAAAGCTCAGGAATCTGCTTTCTGACAGGACACAGCCAGTGGGAGCTGTTGATGAATGAGGATTCACAGAGCACCTCAGCTCTGCCTTCAGGGATCCTATCTTTTGTTTAATTGTCACTCCTAGGAGATTGAGACAGAAATAAATTTGTCTGCTGAGAGGCGCACCACAAAGCAAATGTGATATTCCCTTTGCTTCTAGTGCTGGTTTGGGATATGGAACCAACACCCACACTGAGTAGCAAGATTTTGCCCAGGCTTGAGAAGTCACTTTGTTTTGGGGGATGTCAGAACATCACCATTTTGCATGGCTAGGGCTGGTTTATTGATAGCTGAGCTCAGAGTTAGCTTGAGTTTATCTACAGCAAACTCTGATGTAGTTACACTTGTCTGCCCTGTGAATTGGTTTGCTCCAGTGGCAAAGAAACCACTGAAAATCACAAGAAACCATCGTGCTAGGCTTTGATTGTAAGGAAAAGCATCACTCCTGTGGGAAAAGGAAATGAAGTGGATGCAGTAAAGACAGGGATTCCTCTGGAGCAGAGGAGAAGCAGAAGGAGCCATCTTACAGGGATGTTTATTTGTTTCTAAGAGACTCTGCCAGCAGCCTGGTTCTTAGAAATCATTGAGGCTTATGGCTGAGTGTGATACATGCTACTTCAGTAATCTTGTGGGCTTTCATTTGGTTTCTGCAGAAAAACAAAGCAATTTTGACTTTGGTTGTTTGTCCTTCCTCACTCCAGCTTGAAAGCTGTTTGAGTTGGGGCACTCTTTCATCAGTTTGCAGAGCTCTGCTGTCCCCAAGGATGACCACCTTCAAAAGGCAGTGTGTTTACAAGGGATGGGGTGAGCTGAGATGGGTTTGTTACAGGGAGTGCTCTTCTGGGCATGCGCCCACCACTGCTCATTTCCAAGGGGCTCTTTAACTAAATATCATTGCTGTGTATTTCAAAGTGGATGTTGTGCTTTTACAGGAAAAAAGCACGCTTCAGAATGTCTAAAGAAAGGAGAACTAAGCTTTAATTTGCTTTTCCTTGAACTGTACAGCTCTTAAAGCTCTGTTAGCTTCAGGCTCTGACAGAGCTGCAGTGCTTGTTGCCAGCAGTGACTGGTGCTGTAGGTTCTGTAGAATGGGTTTGGGACAGATTTACCCCCATCAGCTCATTGTTAAAATATGAGATGAAAGTTACTGAGATGAAGAGGTGACATTTGAAGCTCTGAAGCAAAACATCTCTCTTGCAAGGACTTTGAGCAGGGCTCTCACTGTGAGCCAAGTTAGTGTGTGGAGCCAGGTCTGTTGCCAGTCCCCATGAAGTGGAAGTGTCTTCCAGGTCACAGCCTCAAATACCTTCTGGAGCAGAAGGGATGAGAGCAGGACATGGTCAGGTTGCCATTCACTACCCCTGTAGTGCCATAGTAGCTGTAAAGCTGAGCTAAGGAGGGAGAGGTATCATAAAAAAAGTATTGCACCAATCACCCATTTTTATGTGATGTCTCTTCACTCTGACACCAATTGTATTGGATTTTTTTTCTCTTTGATGTGAATTTCAGGGGAGAGTCTTGTGACTTACTGCCAGTTTGCAAAGACAGAGCAAGTGCTGGTTTGTGGTGTCTCCTCCCCTGGCTGATCCCCATGTCAGCCTGTTTGTGCTGACATGCCCTGTGTGAGATACCCACAAGGGCAGGAAATTGCCAGAAGGTTTTAGTCTCTGACCCAAATTCTTGAGGTTTGTCCTTGAGATTTCTGCCCATTCTCAAAGAACGGATTCCTGTGACTAAAATGCCATTTCAGTCCTCCTCCTCCTGCCCAGCCTTTAAGTGCTCTGTAAGTCGAGGGAGCTGTTAACTCACTGAAATTGAAAAATCCACCTACATTGCTTATTGTTTGTGCCCTACAGTGTTTGTCTCCAGCCCGAATCCTTTATGAGTGTTCCGAAGGCGACTGCCTCAGCAGCGCTGGGAGCAGCCTGCTTCTCCCATTAATCACCAGCTGTGTAATGAGGCTTCATGTGTGCTCTGCTAATAACCAAATCACTGCCCTTATTTGAGACAGGTTGCTCCTGTGATGTCTTGCCTGGTTGTGCTATTTGGGAATAGACCTCCCTGAATTATCTGCCTCTAACTCCACTCCTGGTTCCTGGAGCATGACAGTGTCCAGTCCTTGTTATCTTGCAGTGACTGTGAATTGAACTAATTAACGTGAAAGCTGCATTAGGAGCAGCCAAATTTCTATTTTTAGCTGTACATTTCACATGTTGTCAGTGACCTCACCCCAAAAATACTGAACCTGTTGCTGCTGGGAGCTGCTTTTTGCTGCTGCTTTTGACAACACTCTTTTCTCCTGCCTTCTGGCTTTACTAGAAGCTTTCCTGCAGTTCCTATCAGAACTTTCCCAGCTGTGATTGCCTGGCATGGGAAGCCCCAGAAAGCTCATTCAGTGGCCTGTATCAGCCCCAGGGTGGTACAAATAGCAGTGTAGGTGATGTTCTTGAGGCCTCTCAAGTGGTGACCCAACTTTCTACTGCTACAGTTGCTTCTCTTACTTTCTACAGGAGCTGGAGCCAGCTGGTGTTCCCACTGTAAGAAACAACCTTTAGTTAATCTGTAGTTCATTTCTGGACAGAATTTGTAGCTCTTGTCCTCTTTTTTTTCCCCTGTGAGCCTTTTCTCATACACATGTCGTGTTCCTCAGTGTGTGCTGTGGGAGCAGGAGTGTTCCTTCAGCTCTTTGAATTGTGGTTTTCTGCTCTCTCTAGCAATCTGCAGAGCGTTGTGTGAGCACACTGCTGGACCTCATCCAGACCAAGGTCAACTACGTGGTGCAGGAGGCCATTGTGGTCATCAGGGACATCTTCCGCAAGTACCCCAACAAGTACGTGGGAGCAGCCTCAGGTTTTTTGGAAGCACTTGGCTGCCATCATCAGAATAGAGCAGAACTCAGCTCACCAGGGCTCTGAAGCAAAGGTGGAAGCTGTGATCCCACTCCTAGTTTGGTAGGATTCAGGTGTTGGCTCTAGATGAGGTGTCACCCTGGCTTGTTATTACTTTAAATTGAAAGGTTTTCCTTCCCCATCTACTTTTCCATATTGAAGCCTGGTTCAAAAGCCAATAAAGCTGTTGCAGAGGATGCCAGAAAGAAAATTTGGCCAAATTTACAGCATCAGGCTATTCTGGTTTTAATCCCCTCTAGAAATCCATGAAGTGTACAAGACTGCTCATACAGGGCTGTGAAAGTTCATGGCTCACGTGGTCAGAGATCCAGTCAGGTTGTGCTGAACTGCTGACTTTTCCTACAAAGTGTTCCCTCTGGCTTGGGCAGGACTCAGCTTCTCTTGGTTCTGCAGTAAGGTTTTGTCTCCTCAGCCAGAAAACTGCAGCAATGCTTTTCAGCAGAGACTTCATGATCACCTAATAATACAGGACATCTGCAGGCTTCCCTGGCAATTTTTGCTGTCAGTCTTAGAAATTCCCTGCTTGTGGGGATACCCACACATGGGAACAGGGGAAGCTGAGTTAGTGTGGGATATTGTCTGGTTTACAGCAGAGCCTTGGGGGAGTGTAATACCCAGTTTAGAGTTACCAGGCTGAAGCCTCAGCCAGGCTGCAGGATCTGATTCAGGCTCATGGTTTGAGCTGTTGGATCAAATATTCTCATTAGCAAACAGAACGGGAGGCAGCTTTATCTTGAACTCCACATCTGGGTGGTCTTGCTGATGGATTAAACTGCAAAGCCCCTGTGAGATCTCAGTGCTCAGCTTTGGGAGAAAAAAAAAACTAATTGAATGAAAATTCTGCTTGTTGTGTAGAAATGCAAGACATTAATTCAGTGCAGAATTCTTTGCAGAATGATGTGGGCAGAAATGGAGTAGAACAAGTCTAGTAATCCACCTGTACTTTGACAAACCAGGTATGAGAGCATCATTGCCACTCTGTGTGAGAACCTGGATTCCCTGGATGAGCCAGATGCCAGAGCTGCCATGATCTGGATAGTGGGTGAATATGCTGAAAGAATTGACAATGCAGATGAGCTGCTGGAGAGTTTCCTGGAGGGTTTCCATGATGAAAGTACTCAGGTAAAGTTGCAATGTACATCTCACCTGTAGTGTTTTGTGTGGTGTGTTTATGTGATGGACAGTAAATGTTATTGCAGAGGTCAGACAATACCTGTCAATGAAAGCTTCAATATTGGGCTAAAATAAGACTCCTGGGAATCTGCAGTTTTGCTTTGTTGTCCTTGTCTCCAAAAATTCCCTTCTTGGAAGGACAAGGCAGAACTGGAGGGGGTTCCAGAGGCTGCATATTTCATGGGAGAATGGCTGTACTGGAGACCAGAACTTAGTGATGGGGTGCATCATGCGTTTGTGTATAACACAAACCTCAGGCTGCTGCTCAGGGATTGTCTGTGAAAGTGTTTTGCAACAGGCAAGAGTCTGAGTTCATTATACTGAGTTTCACTGGCAAGGAATAGTGAGGAAACCGAAGTCTTATGTTTTATATCAGTAAAGGATGTGGAGACTTGTGAGACATTGATGAATGGATGAATTTCTAATCTCTCCCATGCCCCTCTCTCTCAGGTGCAGCTCACCCTCCTGACTGCAATAGTGAAGCTGTTCTTGAAAAAGCCTTCTGAGACACAGGAGCTGGTCCAGCAGGTCCTCAGCCTGGCCACACAGGTAAGCCAAGGTATCCAGTGATCCAGAGCCCTGCAGACACTGTGCAGGCCTGCTGTGTGATGTCTCCCATCTGCCAGGCCAGGCAGCTTTGCAGTAGATCAGACTCAAGGGTGTTCCCTTCTCTCCCAAAGAGACGCTATTTAAAAGCTGCTTTGTACCTGTTACCATCTGGAATCTGCTTCCTCCTTCTTAGCTCTTGCTTTGTCTGAATTCCTTCCCCATTTACTCACTAAATGGAAAATTAGGGACAGTGTAGAATTATCAAGAAGCCAAAATTCTTTCTCCTTGAAGGTGGCTTGCAGTTAAACCTCTGGAGCGGTAACAGATGCAAAGAGCCTGATAAAGGCCTTATTCTGGGAGCAGCAACATTTAAGCAGTGCTATGAAAAGGAAAGAACTGAAGTTTGGGATTTTTCCTTTGTATTTGGATGCTGTCAAGCAGTGTGGCAGCTTTGCTGGAGGCTGTAGCAGTGGGTTAAGATCACGGATTCATTATGCATGAGATGCTGAGTTATGAGCTCAGATCACTGCAGGCAAGGCTGGGCTTGAGCTGGCAGACACAACTGCTGTAGTTCTAGAGGACAGAGGTGGAGATGTCCTGGTGGCAGGGGTGGGTAAGAGCTCAGCTGATCTTCCTGCACTCCTTGGCTGTAGTGACTGGGGTAAAGTGCCCAAAAAAACCCATCTCCTTTCCAGACCTGCTGTGTCAAATGATAAAAATAGTCTGCCAGCTGAATGGGCTGTGATTGTTTCTGAGCAGAAAACCTGGAGTCAATCATCAGCTGGCCTTTTTGATCCTCTTTGCTGCAAGAAATCACAACTGTGGACTTAATGCACTTAAAACTTTTATTCATTCCTTTGGGGAGTTGCATTGGTCAGCAGCAACAAACTCATGACCTGATTTTCTTGCTTCAAAACCTGCTATTAGGCAGGATCTGAGCTGCTCTTCAGAGAGGAGTGGGCCAAGGGCACGCTGTATCATTTGCCTGAGCCAACAGAAGAAAGGTACTGAGTGCTAAAACCCACTGTGCTGAGTCACAAAACATTTAATGGCACCCTTGGAATATAATGGGCGTCTGGATTTTTTTCTCTGTCACAAATGTTGATTCAGTCTTTTTGTATTTTATATGAATAATAAGTCAGTGTAGGATAACTGGCTGTAAAACACTGAAAAACCTTGTTTCAAGGTCTGATTTCTAGGTACTGGTGGTATTTTTCACTTGAGTGGGAGAGTAATTACATGTGTGTTTCTTTGCCCAGCTTAGGTATAGTTGCACTTTTGAGTGTCTCAGGGCTTGTCTGCACAGCAGACTGCAGGTGTGGTTGTAGCAGGAGCCAGCTTCATCCAGCCTGCACTGGTAAAAATAGCAGTGGAGCAGCTGGGGCTGGAAGGAACACAGGAATTGAGGTCTCAGACCTCTGCATCCCCACTGCTGTTGTGTGGGTGGGGAGCTGAGCTAGCCAGGGTTCACTGGTGTTGCTCCACAGGTGTGCATGCAGACCCTGCAGAGGGGAGAACTGGGAGAGAAACTGGGAGAGATTTGAGCCTCTTGTTTTGGTTGATTTACCAGTTTCCAGTGTGTTTTTTTGGCTGTGAGAGAAACAGTCAGGCTTGAATCTGTAGGTGCCTGCAAGTAGGAGAGTGTGGCCTTTCATGTGTGCCCTTGCAGCAACCCTGCCTGATCCTGAGTGCAGAGTCTGGGAGGGATTGTTAAGGGTGTAAAGAGTCCACAATTCTACCATCAAACAAAACCAACTCTGCAGAGGTAATGTGTGAGACAACAGAGAGATTAATTTAGGTCCTTACAAGCAAAATGAGCTCAGTCTCGTTCCAGGAAGAGGTTTGAGAATGTCTTGAGGCAGATGCAGATGCAGGTTCTAACAGGGCAGCAGCAATGAGAGCACAGAAGAGAAAAAGAAGTGCCAAGAGGATGGCTAGTGAGGTGTACAATATTTTGCTGGAATTTTATCAGAGGGGAAAAAAAACCTCGAACATTTATCCTGTTATTCTGCTGATGGGAGGATTAAAAATCTGAGCTCTTGTTTCCATGAACAGTTCACTACAACATAAAACCTCAGCACCTCCCTCTCCCTAAAACATTATCAGCAAACCATCCCCACTCACTTTGCTGCTCTGGGCAGAGCTGCTCAAAGACTAGAGAAGTAATTAGCACTTCATGCAGAGGCAAAAGTATCTGCAGTAAAACAAGGGTATTATTGACAGCTGGAGAACTGATGAAGTACCCTAAGTGTGTATCATTAGCATCTCTCCATACTTCATTAGATAACTAAAAGGCAGGATAAATAAGATCTCTTTTGCTATAAAGAATATGGCTTATTAAGATGTGGCTCTGCAGCATCTTTTTTGTCCAGCAGTGCCCTTGGGTAAATCATATTTCCAGGAATCTTGGATCATTATGCAGTACTATGCTTCTAGTGTGTAATAGTAATTGCCGCTCGTATTCTTTTCTCTGAATTTTTCCTAATATTTAGTGGCAGGAAGGTCTGGAAAGCAGTTGGCAGCTCTGTGGTTTAGGGCAGTTGTGGGGTGTAAATCCTGGGCATTTTCCTCCCTGAACAGCTGGGCAAGAAGCCAGGCATTAATACTTTGGTTCTTGTTTTTAATTTTAAGATGTTCATCTCAACAAGCAGCTTGTAACATCATTTTGAAATTGGTGGCTGTGGCTGCTGGCTGGTTGGGATTTTTTAATCCAGCAGAATCACTGCTGGAGGAATAAAGTGATTACAGGTATTAGTTCACTTCAGACCTGTGAGTGATGCATTGCTTTGTCTCAGGATTCTGACAACCCAGACCTGCGGGATCGTGGCTACATCTACTGGCGCCTTCTTTCCACGGATCCAGTGACTGCCAAGGAAGTGGTGCTCTCAGAAAAGCCACTGATTTCTGAGGAGACTGATCTGATTGAGCCCACCCTGCTGGATGAGCTGATCTGCCACATTGGGTCTCTGGCTTCCGTGTACCACAAACCACCCAACGCTTTCGTGGAGGGGAGCCACGGCATCCACCGCAAGCACCTGCCGATCCACCATGGCAGGTGAGCTCAGGCAGCCCTGGGGATCACAGCCAGGGCTGGTTGTTTCTTTCTAGCAAACAGTCCAAAAGGTGCCAAGATCTTTTAGAGGAACCTAGAGGGATTTTATTGATAGTTTGCAGGTCATTCATGGGGCTATTTCTTGCAGGATGTAATCCTGGGTATGGAGTGTCCAAGTTCCAGGGTCAGGAGGCACAGGAGGTGCTTATATGAGGAGAAGCTGTGATGTTTTTTGAGAAGACATTGGTTATAAGTGCTCTTGACATGAATTTGAGTAGAAAAGCAGAAGCTTAGGATGACTGGTGCAAGGAGGACTAGAGTGAGAACAGGCATCTTTTAGAAGATGATTTTGTAGGAGCTTTGCTTCAGTAACAGCTCAGCTTTATGAGCCTGTCTCCTGGAATGCAGTATCACTTTCCTGGAACAGGCAAGCACAGGGGTCCTTCACTGTTGGAACATGATATGGAGAAGGATTGGTAAAACTCCCTTTCTCACTTGGTGCTTATAAAGCAAGGGAAGTGTAAAAGCCATCTAAGCCCCATCACTGTTAAAGCTCAAAAGAAGATGGGTAGACTGAAAAGAAGATGGTCTGCCTGACCTTTGTGAGGTGGGGGAACTGCTTTGGCTCTTTGCCTGGTGCTTCAGTGTTTCTCTGGGATCATTTCTGGCAGCAGATTAGTTCTGCAAGAGCAGGCAGTGCCTCAATCCCAGCTGGGGCTGTGTTGCTGTTGGGCCTGTTCCCATGGTCCCTCATTCAGGTGAACAGTTTGCTATTTGCACTAGTGATATTAATTACAAAAATGTGTGTATTTTGCAGCAAGAGGCAGAGTAGCCAGGCTTACCTCTTAATAATATTCCCAAAGTGACATTTGGAGTGCTATTTTTTGCAGTTGCACTGATAAATCAGTGTGCGATGCTGCTTCTTTTCTATTTTCTGACACCACTTCTCTGCTATTCTTAGCAACTAAAGCTATTTCTGTGGTGGCTGGCTTTGGGAAGCTGAGTTGTTTTCTCCCTGCCTGTGAAATCAAGCCTGACTGCACTGACCCAGAATCAGCAAGCACAAATGTACCAGTTGGACAGGAAAAGCAGTGGCCACTTTCCTACCTCTCCTAATCAAAGATTTGTCTCAAAATGAGCTGGTTTTTGATGTTAACAGCCTTCCTGTACACTGTTGTTCCAGGTCACTACAGCAAGTGGCATTTCAGGGGATTTAGCTCAGCAAATTCAGCTTTTTGAAGGAGCAGTTTATTATCTTCTTGCATTTAGTGTCTATGTGCTTGACTCTCATTGCTCATGCTCAGTCTGCTGACCTTAAGTATTTTCTGACTTTGGCAGAACCATTGCTTAAAAAAGCCCCAAAAAACAAACCTGCAGACCTCAGTCAGCAGTGCAAGCTGGGATAAAGTCTGAAGGATGCTCAGCAGAGCGTGCTACACACTGATACTGATGCAGTGGTAAATTTAAAAAATGAGTGGTGTTAGTTTAATGGCATACCAGGCTTCTCTGAGGGGAGCTTACCTCAAGAGGCCAAATTTTTGGGGTTTTCTGCATCAGTTTAAGGCAAGTGAAGGGTGTCCAGTGAAAGATAAGTCCAAACAGGGAGGTGAGGTGATTTTTCTGTACAACTGCACTCCAGTGACCACGCTGGTGGCTGATCCTTGTGGTCGAGACTGATGGCACTGTGAGATGAGAATGGGGAGATGTCCACAGTGAATGTGGTTTGAGAGGGTCAAGACAGCACTCCCTTGAGTGGTGCTTCCCTGAGTATAAACCCAGGAGGAGTTCTGGTTGGCACAACACACTGTATGGCATTTTGATTCATTTCTTTCCCATTCAGAGCACTGTAGGGCAGGTTTCTTGCAGCTCTCAGCTGATGGGAAGACCCATTGAACAGCTCACAGATGGTGAGATGTTCCTGCCTCTTCAGTGAGCCCAAGTGTCACAGAGCTGCTGCTCTATCCTGAGGGTGGGGGAGAAATCTGATGGCTTGGCAGTGTTTCCTCATGTGGTGGCTCTCACCACCTCTGCTCAGCCATAATTCAGCTGGGAAATTTGGGAAGATGTTATCAGGACTCCTGAGAGAAGCAGGTCTGGTTAGACTTGGGCAGGAGTCTCTATTTCCCTGTTTCATAGGTGGCTGCAGAAAATTGTTGATTCTGGTTCAGGCTGTGCATCTCACGTGACTCCAACATCTGGGAGCTGCTGGAGGCTGAACTCCAATTTCCATGGCCAAACCCAAGACTGTAAGGGGGAAATCTTGTATCAAGATTTTTTGCCTTTTTTAAGCCACATATTCTTTATGAATTTCTTTTCTTTCAAAGAAAATGCAAAGTTGTTTATAGGAATCCCTTTAAAGAGATTCTGTACAAGTGGAAGTCTGAGTTGCTTTTTTCAAACAAACCAACTTGAGCTTTGTCCTTTCCTAATTTCTTGTTGGGCTTTGGGGCAGCAGCAGTTACACAAGACATGGAGGGATTTGTGTGTCTCCATCAGGAGAAGGATGAGTAAGTGTTGAAGGGGTGGAGTGTTAGAGGGATTATATCCTGGGAAGGAACCGAGTGGTTTGTGATGTGCCTCTCAGAGGGGCTGTTCCTGTTCCCAGCCTGGGGGTGGGAGTGGATCACAGTCACCACCTCTCCTCAGGAATGCTTCAGTGAGCACTTCAGCACACTCAGCACTCTCCCTGCTGAAGGCAGCAGCAGCAAGGACAGCTAATATTGGTGCTATTGGGGCTCTAGAGCTTTTAATGCAAAGAAGCTTTCAAGCCTCCCTGCTGCTGCCTGGTAACTAATTCATTCTGCACTCCTTATGCTCCATCTCTTCCTCCTGGCACTGGGATTGGGAGCAGCTTATACTCTGTCACTGAATCTTTCCCCTCAATAGCTGAATAAGGATAAGAGAATTTTGGCTACTCAAAATCAGAAGCTGCTGTGCTTGCAGAACAGCCCCAGTGTTAAACACCTTGTCAGGACACTAATTCCCACAGCAATGGTGTGCATTTACCTGCTGGCTGCAGGAGCATGAGCTAGAAATCATTTTATCAGTTACTGCTGGAAACAGGATATAGAATGGATTTTAATTACCTAAAATATCAGCATATCTGGATTTCAAGAATAAATACATTGTAGTGAGTTCTCCAAGAGCTACAGTTATTTTTTTTTCCTTCTTGTTATCGAATTCAGTGACAAGTGAATAAAAAAGGTAGCCAGACTGCATATGATGATAAATTTTGGAAGCTGAATAATGAGTGTTCCTAGACTAGTAATTAGCATGCCTGCTAACTCAGAGGAAAGGAAATTATTGATAGAAGGGAGGAATCAATTTTAGATTGAGTTTTTCAATTAGGAAAGACTGATGGACCTTGCTGCTGGTCAGGAGAAGGTGATTAATCTAGATCTGAGGGAAGTGGTGGAGTTTGTACTGGTTAGAGTAAGGGCTCAAGGGTTTTATCAGTGTTAGATCTCTGAGAAAATCTGGATTATTTATTTTTCCTTGTGTTTTCATGTCATTCTCAGGCCCAGTGGGCTGAAAATCATCTGTGTAGGTTCATTCTGAGGTAGGAAAGGCTTATTTTCAGTTCTGTAGCTCATGTAGCTCACAGCTCTCTGTTTTGGAGGGGGTCTCTGATTTCTCAGGGTGGGTAGGATTCATCCCTTGCAAGATTCCCTTTGCTGGGCTGAAAACCATGTACAATGCAGGGAAAATCTTTGTGCTCAAGTGGTGAAGAGCCACATGCCATAACCCTGCCTGGTGCAGGACAGTGGCCATGGCAGCTGCTGGGACCACCTTTTACCTGGCTTCTGCTGCTGGGCTACCTCTTGCTGTGTTTCCCCTGGAACTGGAGACCAGAAGTGACTGATATTTGCCTTTTCTGCTTCTTGTTCTCCCCCCACAGCACTGATGCTGGTGACAGCCCCGTGGGCACCACGACCACCACAAACCTGGAGCAGCCACAGGTCATCCCATCCCAGGGCGACCTCCTGGGGGATCTCCTCAACCTGGACCTGGGGCCTCCTGTCAATGTGCCCCAAGTGTCCACCATGCAGATGGGTGCTGTGGACCTCCTGGGAGGAGGGCTGGATAGCTTGGTAAGCAGCACATCCTCTTTAGCTGATGGGAGATAATTGGAGCTGTGCTTATCTCTGCAAAGCCTTGATCATTTGTGCTTTTAATGCTCTGTGAGCCAAGCTCCCAGTGCTGAGTCCTGAAACTCCAGGAGGATTTAACCAGAGTTATTGTACCAACTTCCAGCAGGCTTTTCCTGCTCTGCAATGAGTGTTGCTGCATGCTGTAGAATCCCCATGGTCAGTAGATATATTTGTTCTGTACTTTTTCTGTCTGTAGAAGAAAAACCAAAAAGTTGTTTTAAGGATGTAAAAATGTTTCACTGCTTTCTGTTTGAATCAGACTCCCTTTCAAGAAGGCATTTATTCCACCCAGTTCCCAGCCCTCCTGAATTTCAGTGCTAAAGCTCTCAGACTGCTACCTTGTGTCTTCCCATTTGTGTATTCTCCAGAGCATGCCATGGTTTAATATCAGTGACATTTTAATTGCAGCGAGGTCAAGAGTGAGCTCTCGGTGCAGTCCACCCTGTGCCAGAGCTGCTCACAAGGCACCTGCCCTGAAACTAGCAGGGTCAGGCTCCAGTGGGAGCAATCACACTCCCCTCTGCCCTGGGGAGGGAGCTGGGCATGAGCTGCAATGAGGAAATCACTGAGGGAGCAAGCAGCAGGGAGAGGTCAGTGCTGTGCTTTTAGGCTGGTGGCAGCCAGGCAGTGAGGAGTGCTGGCTGTAAGGTCAGCCTGGGAGCTGTTCCCAAAGCAGGGAGCACAGCACACAGATGCCCAGCTCCCTGCTGGCTTCCCCACAGGGGGAAGGAGCTCTCCTAGGTGTATTTGCACCCTGTAAATCCCAAGAAAGACTGCCCCAGGAGACATAGTTGGGTGTTTTTCAGACTTTGATGGGTGTGTCTTGCTTTAGGTTTGGGGTTGGGTTATCTCTTCAGGTGCACTTTCAGTTCTAAGTCAAGCTCTGAATAACAGAGGTAGGAGGCAGCTGGATAAACCTCAATTCAACAAATCCTTATAAGTCAAATATATATTTTTTTAGGCTGCCATAATCTCACTAAAGAAAATGTTAAACACATTTCCAGCTCCAGTGCTTCATGGCCTAATGAGCTGGAAACAATCTAACCCTTAATGGCACTGGCACTCACAGAGGGCAGAGGTGCTGTAGGCTCTGCACTCTCCAGCCAGAGGTGTTTGGTTAGCAGGAACACTGCTCTTACTGGGGATTAACAAAATGCTCAAGCTGGACTTGCTGGGAAAGCAAGCAGTGAGCCCAGAGCAGTGACCTGTGCAGCCTTTCCCTGCACTGCAAGTCATGCATCTAAAAACCTGGGAATGAAGGCATTGCAGAAGGTGATGCTTGCTGCCTGTGGTGCCACAGGGTGGTTTGCACTTAAACTTCTCTCTGCTGCCTTCCAGGCCTCTCACAGGAACCCTTTGTTCCTCGTTAGTGTCACACAAATAAATGGACACAGTAGAACTAAAACTTGGTTTTGGGAGAAAAGCTTTCTCGCAGCTGGCATTAATGGGCTTAATTTAGTGACCTGCTCTGACAGTGGAGCTGTTAGTTGAAATGGTAGCAGGCTTTTTAGTTAATATTTTTCTCAAGCCTTAAGCACATTCGTGGGGTTATGGAGTGTGATCTGACAAAATGATCCTGTCTGGATGGGGAGTAGCTGTGCCTGGGGCTGCATGGCCAGTGCTCTCTCAGCTGAGATGAGGAAGCACTAAAAAAATAATCTGAATCCTTGTGTGGTTTTTGAAGGTGGATGTTTTCCATTGGAGGGCTGTTGTATCAAGCTCCAGCTTTTCCTTCTCTTGGTCAGTCTCTTTTCTCAGGTAACAAGTGACAGGATAAGAGGGAATGGCCTCTACTTGTGCCAAAAGAGGTTTAAATTGAATATTGAAAATCTGTCTTTACCAAAAGAGTTTTCAAGCCCTGGGATGAGCACCAGGGCAGTGGTGGGGTTGCTTAAAAATTGTGTAGATGTGGCACTTGGGGACATGGTTTGGTGGCCTTGGCAGTGCTGGTGGAATGCTGTGGAGATCTTTTCCAACCTAAATGAGTCTAGGATAATAAGCTTAATTAGTGAGTGAATGTGATTTGTGTGTTTGTTGCTGTGGGCATGTGTTTCACAAGTCTCAAGCTGGGTTAACCCTAACCTGGTATTACCCAAATTGCTGGGAGGTGTCCTGGGCTGCAGAGCTTGCCAAGAAGATCGGCATTTGGATCTCAGGCTAATATTAACCACATTTGTGGTATGCCAAAATCAGTCTCAAACTGCAGATCCCACAGGCCTGATTTCTGTGTGTAGGAAGGAGGTGAGACACATCCCAGTGTGCCCCTTGAAGAAGGGCTGAGCTCTTCACCCTTGTCCAGGGATCAGAAACACCTGGGGGCCAACAATGCCTGAATTGTTCTGCTTTGAAATTTCCCTTTCTGTTACTCCTTAAGGTTTTTTAAATGCATTTCTTCCCCTGCTTTGTTGGGCAGACTGAGGCTGCACACTCTGTGACAGTGACATTGCCTCAGTCCTGTAAGTGTCTCACAGGCAGCTGGAGGTCTGCAAGAGGCTGCTGGCAGGATCTCAGCCACTTTGTGACACCCACTCAGTGTCATCTGTTGATCCCCTCTCCTGCCTCCTTGTCTTTGGAGGGGGTGTCTGATCAGAGGGATGTTCTTGCAGTGAAAGTCCCAATGGGACTAACCCAGAAAGACCAACAGCAGCATTAACTTCCATGGAAAATGCCATTCTACATTTCCATCTCTTAAACTGTGGGGTTTTATTTTTTTTCCAGGCATTTAAATAGAGACTGAATGATGTAAAACTGCACAAATACCAAATTAACATTGTTCATTTGAATTGTCCTCAGCATTGCCAGATATTTTTGCCCATGACCACTGAGATTCCAGCTGCTTGCGAGGTTAATTTCTTTAGTGAGTAAATCTTATTTTATCTCCATAGTGAGTTCTGTAATTGGTATTAAATGTAACATGCATGCACAGATGCTGAGCATGTGTTAACAATTAAAAAGAGGAGAAAAAGGATCTTTGGTACAAGAGTATAGCTTATAAGCAGAGCAGACTTGCTGTAGGACTTTTGGAGAGCTGTTTTCTAGGGAACAGGTTGTGCCCCCCTTGTTCTTCTCTGCTCAGTTTTCTTTTTCTATAAAATGGTGACTAAGCCCACTTTACAAAACTATTTGGGATCTGCAGCTCCACAGTGTAAAGTAGCCATAGCAGTCACTAATGGGGGAGAAAACAAACATGTGGGAGTGCAGATTGCTGGGTGCAGAGCTGTGCCTCCCAAGAGCTGGGGTTTGATGCTTTTTTCCCCTCAAGTGGCTGAATTTCATGGAGGTTCCAGTCAGTCTCCCACCTCCTGTGCAATGGTGCAGTGCTTTGCAGGATTTCTGTCTGTGCTGACATGACAGTTTTGCCTTTAAACCTTTTTGTGTGTTGATTTGTTCTGCAAATCCACAGAATATGAGAGCTCTGTGGGCACACTGTGCTTCCTGAGAGCCCCTGCATTGTATGGGAGCAGGGCACTATGGCCAGGAGCCAGGAAAGCTGGCTTGAAACCTAGGGGCAGAGCAGTAAATCTGCGGGAATGGACAGGCTTGGATTGTCTGTTATGTAAGGATTTTATTTAATACTCTAGCCACTCATCTACAAGAATATTATTGATTTGAGACTGGCAGCTGGTCAGGTTGATTTATGTCCTAAACTGAAAGCTGTTTGATAAACACTGAATATCCACAGTTTTCTGTAATGCCTGGGCTGGTTTGGGCTGTTCCAGGTTGGGCTGTGAAATCTGCTGGATTTAGGGGTGTCTGACCCCAAGACCCCAAGGGTTTGTTCCACATGATTCAGTGTCCCATCACTGCAGTGGGTGGAGGGTGGGAGCTGAGCACCAGCTCACCCTGAGCTCCAGGCACCACAGGCTTGGCAGCCTGGGAGGAAACCCCTGTTCAGTAGTGTAAAGTGCCTGCCTCATCCACAAGGCTGTGAGCAGGGGCTGCTAGTGTCCCTCCCTCCCTGTCTGACTGCTTCCAGGTGAAGAATTCAAAGTCTGGCCTCAGTGGACAACACCCTGGAGTGTTGGGGTGATGAGGAACTCACCAATGTTTTTGGGACTCAAAATCCCAAAGTGACCTCCAGTCTGCCCTGGGATGCCACATTCCTCTCCTGGCTCTGCTAGTGATTTGCTGTGTATAATCTTAGGACAGTGTCTTCATTTGCCTTTTCCTGGAACTACAGTGTGAGAGTGGCTGTGCCAGGTCAGCCCCAACATCCGTTTATGCAGTGGGTGTGATGCTTTCCCAGAGTGTTCCTCCAGCCTTTGACAAGGAGCTCAGTGCCTCCTTTCATCTGGGCTGTGGAGGTTTAATGAGCTACAAAGGAATCTGTTAAGATTTCTGACAAAGGACACAAATCCATTGCTGGGGCAGGGCTGATGTGGAAAAGGAGTTATTTGGTGGGTCACTCATTCATATCTGATTCAAAGCTGTTGTAGCAGTCATAGGACTGCCAGAGCTTTGTGAGCAGTTTGTTTTTTACGTTTTGGAGAATGAAAATGATCAGGACTCAGTTTTGCTTGCTAATGGAAGTCGCTCAGCAGAGCAAAGCATTAGCAGCAAGTGCTGTGAAACAGGTGACCATGGTGACCTGTCCTCCAACAGCTTTGACACAGCTGTCCCCAGTTTGGAGGGCAGCCCTTGTGCTCTGCACTCCTGGCTTGGTGTGCAAACAGACACAAAATAGGCAGCAAAGGAGGCACTGAAATCTCTGTGTGAGCCACAGTGGTGTCTGCAATGAGATCCCTGCAGCTCAGGGCTCTCTCACGGGATTAGCCTGCATCAAGGGAGCTGCCAGCAGCCCTGCTCTCAGCATCTCACCCCATTCCTTTTAGGTAAATGCCTCATGTTCCTTGCTGCTGTGTTACTGAGTGAAGGCAGCACCTTGAGCTGTGGTGCTTTGTGATATTAGGGAGCCAGAAAGCAATTGTCTCCTGTTAACCCATGAACTCTGATCCACAAAATGCACAGCTGCCCTGGAAGCCCTGATTATGCTGGGGGCACAAGGCAAGGCAGCTGCTGAGCTGTGATTGTTGAAGCTTCTGTCCCTGGCTCCACCCTCCCTGTTATTTTTTGGTGCTCCAAAAGCCTCACGTCATTTTGCAGAAGTGATTGTAGCCCCTCAGGATCACATGAACACTTCAGCAGAGTCACTTCATTACAAGCTGCTGTTAAGATGCAAATAAACCCTCCTAATGCAGTAACTCCAGCACTGCTACACTTCATAAGTCAGCATAACTGCTTCCACAGGGCTGGAATTGCAGGGCAGAGGCTCTCCAACCGCAGAGCAGCTGCAGCACCGTCCAAGCCAACTTGTACAAAGTAAAGGTGCTGATGCAGTTTGGGGAAAAGTGCTGGCACTGGTTTTATTGATACAGGGTTGAGCCCAGCCTCTTCTTTAAACCCATGTGGGTGTTTGTGTGCTGTTATGGCTGGTTTGGAGGGGATAAAAAGAATTCTTGTTTGAAGAACTTTTATTCCTTTGGGGACCAAGACTCCTTGTCCATCCTCTGCTCATCTCCTGAAGCTGGCAGCTCTTCACTCTGAAGCAGAGATTTTGTGCTCTTCAGCAAGAGGCAAAGCTTCCAATTTTGGGATCAGGATCAGGGGTTTGCAGTGCCATGAACTCCCTTGGACCATCAAGAGCCAGCCCTTGTCCACCCCACCTTCCCAGCGAGTGCTTCAGCCTGAGTGGGGCTGTTGGCTTTATTAACATGGTCCTTTCCTCTGTGGAGCTGTTCTGACTGTCCTGTAAGGCAGATCCAGGTTCTCCTTCTGGCAGGAGTGTCTGTCTGCCCATGAGACAAATAGAAATGGTTAACCAGAGCTGCTAGTCCTGAGGAATTGCTTCAGCAGCACTTCACGCCTGACTAATATCTGTTTCTTCCCTTCTGCACTCTGCCTGTCACTCCAGATGGGAGAGGACACTCCGTGGGTAATTGGTTCTGTTCCCTCTGTCTTCCTCCTTCCCTCTTACTCACACGCATCACTGTTACTGTCTCTTCCATCACTCCGAGTTTGGGATAAAGTTATGATTTGGGCATCTCACAGGAGGAAAAACAGACCTGCAGTGTTTCCTCAATGGGGAAAGTGTCAGTGCCATGGGAGGGTGACAGGCAAGAAAAACAGAAAAAGAGACGATGCTACTGCAATGGGAAGTGCAGCCTGGATCTGATGTGGAACTGCTCAGTTGTTTATTAACTTCCCCCTGTAACTTGTGGTGCAGTAGAAATGCTGTTTCTACTCTCCAGTCTGGGCAGAGCCAGCTCTGCCTGTAGGGACCTGGAGGAGCTGCAGCTCCTTGGCGCTAGCTCTGCAGCTCTGGAGCACATCTGCAGTGCTTGGGCCCGAGCACAGGAACCAGGAGAGGCTCAGGCTGTGCTCTGCAGAACCCTCCAGCCACTAAAGAGGGGCTGCAGCAGCTCAGAGCTTCCTGGCATGGAAGAGAGATGCTGGGTCCAATCTGGAAACACACAGGAGCTCCTGGTGAATTCTCTGAGCCAGTCAGGGGTTTTTTTTCTCCTTTTTGTAAGAGCTGGATTCTTAACTAAAGCAATAAATTCGCATTTTACTTTCTTCCCCCAAGGCCTGACATTTAGGGAAAATGGAAGACTTGTGGATAGCTTGAGGAACCCCAATGTGTCATTCCCTGCCCCTTGCAGCCAACATCAGTGTATGAGCTGCTTCAAGGTTGGATTCCTACCCTGTAGCTCCTTCTGATGAGTG
Source organism: Toxostoma redivivum (assembly GCA_013397375.1). Lineage (NCBI taxonomy): Eukaryota > Metazoa > Chordata > Aves > Passeriformes > Mimidae > Toxostoma > Toxostoma redivivum. The sequence continues at coordinate 826,959 of VXBI01005970.1, read as the reverse complement.
AGTAGGAAATGGTAGAATCAACATCTGGCTTGATTATGCAGAATTATTCAGTCATTTCCATAATACCCTTTGTAAAATGCTTGCTGCTTGATAAACCAACCTTTCTGCTGCTGCAGACAACAGTACCAGAAATCCTCCGTGCATACAATAATATCTGGAAATGAACTGGATTCTTTCTTTTCCCCCAGACTTTGCTGCCTGTCAATATAAAGCTTGAAGTTTATCTGTATGCAAGACTATGAATAGGGATGAGGTGTAATAGTTGCATTTATTACTCCTCAGTGAGCCAGTAACAAGATGTAAATGATCTGATATATTAATCTAAACCGTGGCGTGGCTTAGAGAGCAGTCAATAGAAGAAAACTCTGTCAGGCTGTTTCTGTGGGAGAGACTTGACAGTGTAATAAGCCTTATTTTATAAGCTCAATATTAATTGGATTTGCATCCTCTGGCTGGCTTCCTTTGGTCTCTGACTGATCCTTCTTTTGGCTTTGTAATCACTCCCTTTTTATCTGTTATTTCTTAAGTCAGCTAAGGAAAACTGGACAGCCAGAGCCTGGGTTGCTGCATGGAGAGGTGGGTTTTGAAAAAGATGAGGAATCTCCTCAGCCTCTGCCATGGCTTCAAGTAGGGATAAACTGAGTCTCACACAGGAAAAAAGCTCTTAAGGCCTCTTAACAAAAAGCAAATTTGTTCTTTACTAACACCTACCTAAATTGGTTAATGTTGCTCCTGTGAGGAGTAGGGGGAGGAGAGGTGCCTGGGAATAGAAGAGAGATCCAGGGAAGCATAGGGATTTATCACATTTTACAGGCTTTATGGGGGCTAGTTATCATCTGGTAAGTCACTGTCTTACACCTTTGCTGCTCTTCTCAGGGCAATTTATCCTTTTTATCTGTGCTCTGATGGAGAGAGGTATGAAGCTTTATGGTATCTCTTGACCAGCATAAAACACATTTGCTGTGAGATCTCTCAGGGAACAGGCTGGAAGGGATCAGAGCAAAGTTAATTTCCAAGTTTTTTTTATGCAGAGGGAAAAGGTCAGAGCCTTTTTGGCTCTAAGCATAGGCACTCCTGGAAGTGTTTGCTTCAGCTATATGGTGCATTTGTTCAATATTCTGGCACAGCAGCACTTACTTGAACAACATATCTGGAGCCTTTGCTGACCCAGTTTGTCACATGCTTTTTTAAAAGCAAACTAACTCCCCAACTCTAATCAAATGGAAGAGCAAAACCATCTACCAGGTGAACTGTGATATTCTGGTCTGCCAGTCCAGCCTTTTCCTAATGGGGCTGGCTCCTGCCTCACCCCTGCATCATCCTCTGTGTGTGTTGTCAGGTCATGTTCCTTGTCTGAATGTGACCCCAAAAAAACCCTGTTCTAGGCAAAAAAATTGCCCTGGTCTTCAGAAGAAAAGCCTGGGACACAGATAAGCCTGGAGATGTCTCTGCAGTGAATAACCACTGCAGATATTGTTTCCTCCTGGTTATCAGTCATCTGTTAATGCACTTTAAATATTCACAGGAGTGATGCTGTACTTGCAAACAGTGCTTGTAGCCAAGCCTTGGAACCTGTCCTGACTCTGAATTCTCCTGGGTGTGTAGAGTGATGTGGAGGTTTGAAAAATGGGCTTTGTCACTGGGAATGTGGTCTGGGTGCTTTGTAAAGGGAACTTATGAGAGGAGAGCTTCTAGGTGGGCTGCAGAAGGGCCCCAGAGAGGATTTAGTGTTTATGCAGTGCTGTTTCAGTCAATTCAGAGGTGACTGTGTAGCTTGGCAGAAATTGGTACTGAAATAGCCTGGTGCATCATTGCTGTTGGAGTGCCCATTAGATGATGAAGCTGTTTTTTCCCTGTCTGAGGGAGGGGGAACATCTTCAAAGACCCCTCTCTGAGCTGTTGTCAGAACCAGCACAGAACCCATTCTTTTCCTTCCTTGTTGAAAGGAGCTGTGTGTTGGAGGAACACAGCCAAGACTCATTGTGTTTGCCCATGGCTCGTAGCTGTTCCCTAGAAAACTGAAGCTTTCAGGAAGTGAGCCTTCCTGTCAATTTTATTTTTATGCCACTTCACAGTTACCCCACTGGGTTTTGTGGAACTGCTTGGGGCCTGCTTGCAGCAGCAGGGCTGAGGGGAAAGCACCGATGCACGAAACTTGAAGAAGGGAGGTTTTGGTGCAGGAAGGGATGGATTTTTGGCTTTATTAACCTGCAAAACACTCCTGTCTGCAGTGGAAGTGTGGGGTAGATCTCCAAGCAGCTCTGCTCACACAGCAGCAAGCAGCCCTCTGCTCCCTGTGCTTTCCCAGCACTGCATTTCTGTCTGTCCTGTGCAGATCGGGATCGATCCGGGCTCCGCTCCGGTGTCTGACACTTGGCTCTAATGATCTCGGTCTTCCTCTCCTCTCTCTCCTTCTCTCTTTCAGCTTGGCAGTGACCTTGGCGGGGGCATTGGAGGAAGCCCGGCAGTAAGTGCCATTCCATTTTTTTCCCCAATTTCCAAAGCTGCTTGAAGCTCAGGGTTTTTCAGTGGAGGTGTTTTTTAAAGCCCTGAAGATGTTTGAAAATGGATAAATGCAACTGAAACACACAGGTCCCCACCTATGTTGATTTGAGTCCAGCTGCCACCTGGGCTTTCCTAAGAGCAGCCAGGGCCAGAGCTTTTCACTCTCTCTGCTTAGCTCTTCTTCCTCAGAGCTTTTAGTTGGAGCACCAGTATTAACCCTGGCAGTGCCTCATCCTTGTGCAACTGCTTCAGCAGCTGGAAGGCCAAGGATGCTTATCCCTACTCACAAAGCCTGGTCTGTAACCCTAAGCCAGTGTCACCACAGACATGCCTGAACTCAGTGCTTTTTCCTCCCAAACTCCATGTAAGATTTTTGCCTGGACATCAGGGCTGGGTGCTCTGAGCTTTCCTACATGTGGTCAGTGCTGCCACCGGCCACCTCCTCTGTGCCTGTGCTTTGGGAGTGTCCTCCTGCTTACTGCACTTGCCAGGACATGGGACAGTTTCAAGCTGCTTTCAAAGCAGCCTTGTAGCCAATGCTTCTTCCAGAAAAGCGTGGAAAAGGAATGAAACATGGCTTGGAGATGCAGTGGGCAGGAGGGATTGTGCTTCCAACCCACAGCCAGAAGTGGTGTCCCCTAGAAAGCTCCAGTCCCTCTTCCCAGGACTCTGTATCCAGTAATTCAGTGAGGAGAGCATACTCAGTTCTGGAGGGAGGGCTTTTCAGAGACCCTTGCTCTGGCTGCAGTCATTCTCTCTCCTCCTTTCCCTGTGAAACTGGCATTCCTTCCTTCCTTCCTTCAGCACGAGGAGAACTGGTGGTACAGAACACCTGTACACCCAGGCAGCCCCCAGCAGGACAGGGGAGATGGCTCCCTGTGGTGATCATACCTACAAAGCTGGGCCTCTGCCCTCTTCCACCAGGCAGTTCTGTCCTGGTCACTCTGCCTGTTTCTGAGCTGCTGGCTGCTAGGGAGTCCTGTTCTCAAGCCCAGCATTCATCCTGCTAGGAGGAGAATTAGGGAATGTAACTTGAGTGTGACTGTCCCATCTGAGGCTGGGCACCTAAAGGTTAATATTCCAGCTTTGCTGCCCTCATTTAAGTCCTGGGAGGTAATGATTGCCCTTCTTGCAGGAAGGTTGTCCTCTGGCAGACTCTGCTTCATGTAATGAACCTTTTGGGCCCAAGTGCTGAGAATGCAGAGCTCTGGCTTTGGGTGGGAGTACACAACACGGTCATGACTCCCTTGCTATCTCTGGATATGCAAAATCTTGCAGATTCCCGAAGGCTGACGTAGTTGAGGAAGGCTTGAAGCATTTGCTCTTTTTCCTGGGTTTTTGTAGGGTAGATCCACAAAGCATATTGTCTTATGAGAAGGAGATATGGAGAAGAAAGATTCCTCTACAGTGGGAATAGATAACTGGAGCTATAAAAAATGATGTGGAAGCTTGGTTGAGGTGACAGCCGAGTGTAGGGATTAGCTGCCAAGAGCTTTGGAATTCAAATGCATAATTTAGCACTATTGATAAATCAGTGGGGGAGCTGTAAATGGCTTTTAAAATATTTAGGATATTGCCCGAGTTCATGGTTTATTTAAGAAGTAGTGCTCACATGTGATGTTAATGAGTGCCTGTTCTTTCTGACTCCTCCAGGTGGGACAGACCTACATTCCCTCCTCTGTGCCAGCCACCTTTGCCCCTTCTCCCACCCCAGCAGTGGTCACCACTGGACTCAACGATCTCTTTGAGCTCTCGTCTGGCATGGGGATGGCTCCTGGAGGATATGTGGCTCCCAAGTCTGTACGTAAGCAAAAGCAATCATCCCCAGTTTCTTGCCTTCCCTTGAGCTACAAATCTGACATTGCTCATTTGTCCCATTTTTGTGGGTTTCTGGTGCTAAAACTTCAACTCAGTCCCATTAGGGGTGCCCTGGGCTTTTCCCAAGGAGTAACCACGTGTTGGAGACCATGTTAGTTATTAGTTACAGACTTCTGGCATTTTAGCAGTTCTCTCATTTTACCTGTAACAGTATTTCTCTAAAGAATGGCTTAGATAAGATCCAAGACTTTTCAGCTTTCCTGCTGACCTACTTCTTAAGCTTCCCCAGGAAACTGAGGGCAAGATAGGATTTGCAACAACTTTCCTAGCAGGTTTGTTTATTTGGAGGAATCCAACGTGACAGTGGAGATAAAATCATGTGATTGGGATGATGGTGCCGCAGTGGAATGCAGAGAAATGTTCTGTCAGTGACAGAGATCACAGAGGCTTTGGCTGAAGCATGGAGTTGGGAGGGATTGTGAGGCACAAAACATGGTGCTGGAAACTGGCTGTGGAGCAGCCACAGGGAGCTCAGGCTCCTGAAAGGGAATAAACAAAAATTAGCACTCAATTAGCACTCCGTGGATGGATAATTTTAAACCATCCTCTGAAATCAGGATCTCAAGATACTACAGACCATACTCAAAGTTTTTGGTCCTCATAATTATTGCACCTTATATTAAAAAAAAAAAAAAACACAGTAATTTTGAGCTAAGTACTGCCTCATTTTGCACCACTCAGATCTGAGTCTGGGTTTTTCCCACAGAGATGATAATAGTATCAGCCCTGTGATTTTATTTGGTTCAAACTTTAGTATTGTCCTGCCTCTAATAGCCCAACCAGCCCTTGGAGAAGTCCAGCAGCAGACTGGCTGAGTCTCACATTGGTGTGATGGACACAAACTGTCCCTGCTCTTGTGCCCATTAATGCTATAGTAATTTGATTTCTTCTGTGAGTGCTGTGAACAAATAATGGATTAGGAGCAGCAAGCTGATTCCTCAGTGGTGAGCTCCATCCTTTCAACACCCCATGTCCCATCTTCCCTATAGTGTTTCTTTAGCCTTTGTGGGCTCAATGTGCCAATGTGGGTGGATTTCTGAGCTCAGGATTTCTGTTTGTTGGAAAACTCTGCTTGTTTGTTATCTTCAGGCCAGGCTGCTCATGCTGAATGACATCTCTTGTTTTCAAGGTTTGGCTGCCTGCAGTGAAGGCTAAAGGATTGGAGATATCAGGCACATTCAGCCACAGGCAGGGACACATCTACATGGAGATGAGCTTTACCAATAAGGCTTTGCAGCACATGACTGACTTTGCCATTCAGTTCAATAAGAACAGGTAAGAAATAATTAGCAATGCACTGTGTTCAACAGATTGAACAGTCCTGGAAAAGGAGTTTGTGCCTACACTGCTAAATTCAAGGAGGGCTTGTGCATAGTGCAGTTATGGAAATAGCTTGGATGATACAGCCTGACCTCTCCATCACACCAAAATTGTGTGAAAGGGCTGAAAACACAGACTGATAAATCTGAGAGGAAACAGGCAGCAGACAGTGCCATCCTTTTCCCAGCTCTGAAACAGCATCTGCCCCATTTAACCTCGGTGGAGTTTTTCAGCAGCCTCATGAGTTGTTAGGCAGGTTGGTGGGTTTATAGCCAGTAAAGTGCCCTGGGCAAAACAAAAGCACAAAGAGGCAGGATTTGAGCTGCACAGGCATCAACCCATGATGCCTCTGCTTCCTGACTTAATTGCTGTGCTGCCCCTCAGACTGTCTGGAAGCACAGGACTCCTTAATAAAGCTGCTTGTTGCTGAAGGAGCTGCATGTTGGGAGCCTGTGGTTCTCCCTGTAATAGGCAGCAGAACAATTCTGTCAGAAGCAGCAGCCACTTGAAAGTTTAGAGCTTGGATAATAGAATCCAGATTGTTCTTGGAAGCCCATCTCAGCTAAAGGACATGACATGGCAGCACAGCCATGGTGTCTTACCACAAATTCCCTTTCCAGAGAGCTTATCCTGTGCTTTGCTGCGTGTTATCTTCAGCAAGGACCAGGCTACTCCTTATCAAGACTGAAAAGAGTATCTTGTGACTGACTTGTTCTCTATATTCCTTAATATCACTTCACTGGAGAAGAGTTCTCTCTGCTGAAGATCCACTGAAACCATCTCTTTAATCTCACTGTTGCAAATTCAGGATTTCTTGGGACGAATAAGATTTACTTTAAAAAGTCATTATGCTAAATAAGTCTTAGTAAATGTTCTCCCTGGACTGCCATATTTTCTGGAGAGTTTTGCTAAGCTGCTATATGTCAATGTTTCATGCAAATTACCCTGGAAGAAAAGGCATTTTGTTTGTGGATTATTTTCCCCCATACATCAAGCTATGTTTGAGCCAAACCTACTTTGGTACTTTGAGGATGTAGAAAGTTTAAATACAGTACAGTAAACCAGCAGTTTTTCATCTTGCAGCACAAGCTCCATATACAACCTACTACTATTTACTCTTTTACAAATGCTGTTCTTCTGTCAGTGCTTTCCACTCTGCCTGGTGCATTAGAAAGAGCTGCAGAGGGCTGGTTCTTTAAGTGTAAACATTAAGGTTTGTGATTGGGAAGTTTTTATTGTTTTTCCCTCCTTTTCTGCTGCTTCTAATGGTATTCACTGCAGTCTTGGGATAAAGCATTAAAAAAAATAAAAGAAAGCTAAAGCTCTGGTGTGCTGTAATATCACAGCCCCTTAGTAACCAACTGCAAGTTTGGTTCCCCTCTGAGTCTTAAGGAAAACACGAGGGTTTGTGTCCTCCAAGGTGAAATGGCTGCAGAAGGCAAATAATGTGGCTAAGCTCTTGCTAGGAATATTCCTATTTCAGCTTCCTAGAGCTGAAAACTAAGGAGAACCAAGAATGGGGCATTTATTTGTTTATGAAAGAGTGACAGATCTGATAAATGTGGCTGACTGTGCAGAGACAACACCAGGCTTTTAGTGAATAAAATAAAAATACACACCAATCCATCCTAAACACCCTGAGACCTCAGAGCTAATGTGAATTCTGCTAAAGAGAAATGCATTTGTGAGTGGACACCAAAACATCTGGTTTTCCATCTGCTTTTGGAAAGCAGCTAGTCTGTAGTACAGGAGTGCTGTGTTAAATGTGAGATGCTTTCCCTCTTCTCCATGCTAAGCAGAAGTGCCTGTGGAATTAAATGTTCCTTGGACTGAACAGGCAAGCAAACATTGCTGGGACACATCCCCAGGGAAGGAGCCTCCAAGCAGGCAGCTGTGCCAGGTGCTGTCATTCAGGACCAGGCAGCTGCATGTGTTGGATCATTTGTTGTGCAGTGCTGTTCCAAGCCACACATTCCTCCTTGGCTGGCTGTTTGTTCTGTGCTGGCTCCAGGTCCCTCTGCCACAGCTCCCAGGGGTGCAGCAGCCATGCAGTGTGTGATACACCCTACCTGCAGTGCTCTGGAGCTCAGGAACAGAGAAACAACACCTGGCTCTGAGTCCAGGTCGTTCCTTGCTGGCCAGGCTGGTGCTCAGCACACACACCAGTGCCCTGTGGGTAATGGGAGAGTTCCCAGGAGCTGCTCCCTGGGGCAGGGTGGTGAATTTGTCAGCAAGATCCCCCTGAGTGAGTTTCCCATGCCTTGTCCTACTTTCTCTCCTCATTTGAACTGTATTCCCTCCCTGGAGTAGCAGCAGGGGCAGCTCAGGAGTAGTGGGAAGGTGAGGCAGGTGGTGCTTGACAGAAGGTACGTTGTATTTTGGACATGTTTTGGATAATCCAGGGCTGCTCTCATCACCTCTGGTTTTCTCTTGCCCAGCTTTGGGGTCATCCCAAGCACCCCCCTGGCCATTCACACACCTCTGATGCCAAACCAAAGTATTGATGTCTCCCTGCCCCTCAACACTCTGGGACCAGTCATGAAAATGGAGCCTCTGAACAACCTCCAGGTAAGGATTGTCTCCTCCTGGGCAGGGGGGAGCTCAGCAGGTGCTCAGTTTGTCCCAACACAATGTGTAAGACTCTAATCACACAATACCACATGTAAACAGTCAGACCTCATGGATTTGGGCCTTGAGTCTGGCCAAAACTCCTCTTCCTTTTCCAAGCTTCTCCCAGAAAAACTGAAACTTCTTGAATTTTGTGACTTTTCAAACACCTCAAACCAACTGCTTGCATCTGTGTATATTAAGGGCTTTGTTTCAGAAATACCATTCTGTAAACTGGGCATGAGGTTTGGCTAGACTTAGGAACTGGAGCAGGTGTGAAGAGAGAAAATACCCGTGGTGGAGCAGGCAGAGAGAGCTGTCAGTAAGAATTGAGGCAATCAAAGGAATTGCAGGAAGAATGGCAACTGCTGAGTGATTAATATTTCTCTAGTGCTCTTAAATTCCAGGGTGCTTCACAAAGGCATATCTCTGCCCCAGATAGCTTAATCCAAGGCAAACTGTGTGTTCCAGGAAAGGCAGAGCAGAAATGACGTGAGCAGCTAATATTTCATTAATGAGGGTGTTGGTGCATGGCAGGGACAGCACTCCCTAGAGGAGTCTCTTTATCAGATTGGGCTGTCAATCTGATAAAGACAGGACAGATCCAGGAAAATGTTCCCCTCTGCTTTGGGCCAGAGACTGTCTCCAGAAGTCTGGAAGTCATCAGGCAGACAATTCTCCCTGGAAGGAGGCTCTTCCCTGCTGCTGCCATGTGCAGCCACTCTGTGGAGGGGAGGTCAGCAACTCCTTCTTCTGCTCTGAGTCCTCCAGGATGATTTTCCCAGTATCCCAAAATGCAGTTAACTTGTACTGCAGCTGTCTCTCTCACCTCAGGTCTCCAGGAGGTGGAACTGGGTGAGTTCCTGCAGCGTAGCAGCCTATAGAAGGGAATGTTTTGAAGCAGCTCATTGGCTTTTTCGTTTAAGAGAATGCAATGGAAGTTACTATTTATTCTGCCTGAGCAACTGTTTTTTCCCCTTCTTTTGACTTCCATTCTGGGGCTTATGACTTATTGATGAGTCTTTGGGCTAACAGCTTGAAATAGCTTCTCTGGCACTCAAAGGAGCAGTCCCACACTCGGGCTCCCAGCACAGTCATGCAATGGGAGTGGAGCACAGACAGTGAATGAATTCCATGGCCTGTCCTCCACAATTGGCCCTTCCAGCCTCTGGAAAAGCTGGGTTCCCTCTGCAACCAGGTCATTCAGGTGAGGTGGCATTTGGTCAGCTGTGGTAAAATCTGGCTCCTGCTCTGAAGGGAACGTGGAGCTGACAATCCAAGCCAGCCTGCACAGCACTGGGGACTCTCAACAAGGCACTCTGCTTCCTTTGATCAGCAGGGAAGTGAAGTATTTGGGTTATTAAATCTCTGAAGGGCTTGGAACACAGTTTGTTTCTTGTAGCATCTCCTGCTAGAACAAAGCTAAGAGAAAACATGTGAGGAAACCTCCAGCTACCTTCTATTGAGACAGTGGAGCATTCATTAGTGCCAGACTCAGTTGTTAATTTGCTAACGCTCTCATTGCCATAGAAGTTGGCTGCCCTTTTACAATTGGGGAAGCTGCCATATGGAGTAATAGTATATTTCTCTGCAAAGAGTTGAATCATGATAGCAGATGCCAAGTTAAAAAGAGCACTCCCCTTACTTTTTTGACAGCAGTGGGCTTGATGGAGATCTATCAATGCCCTGACAGCCAAGGATCTGGTTTTGTTTTGTGGGGTCACATAGAAAGGATTTGTCTTGAAATGTTCAGAAATCGCCTTGGTGACCTACTTAGGGAACAATTTATAGCATAATATAGGAGTAGAGAATACAAATGTTCCTGTGTTCATTGAAGAACCAAAACACTCATCAGGTTGAATTTATTTAATGTGTTTTTTTTCCTCAGCTAGGGAACATTGAAGCAGATGCAGGGCTGGTTTGAACCTGAGGACCTTATGTTCATCTCCTGTTCTGGTGGGAGTTTTTTGTTTTTAGTAACAAGAAAAATAAGTCCTGAAGTAACCAAACTGATAGCTTTCAACTTTTTGTCATGTTAATTATACACTTCAAAGACTAGTTGTACATTCCTTAGGCAACTACTTCAGAAGTAATGAATTCATGTCTTGTTCAGGTTATTTTTATTACCATTTCTAATCTTTCACCCAATACAGCTCACTTAATCTTGACATTTGTAATCATGAAGAGAAACTAAAATACTTGACAAGGTAACGAAAAAAGACGTTTTTGCAAGAAGATGAGGAAGACTGAAATACTTTCAGAGGCTTACTTAGGTAAAATATAGCTGAAGAGTCTTGTGTTTGCTAGTCACCTTGCATCTTGTGATACTGAATGCCAGGCTTCTCCTTGCATCCCAAAATAATCATGATCATTTTCATGACTTGTTGACTCAGCTTTAACCCCCAGTGAGGCAGAGATTTATCCAGAGGATAAAGCTAGACAGGACACAGCACTGTAGGGCTGAACAAACCCCAATCTCTGCTGTCTGGTTTATCTTTTTCCCTTCTGTCAGATTAAAAAGTTGCTTTTGGAGTGTGCCTGTTGCTAAAGAAAAGCTGATTTAGTTATTTATGTGCTTCTGATTTCTGGTGGGGGACACCCTTGCAGTGCCTTGTCAGCATTTTGGGGCTGCCTGGTGCTTGTGGGTGCTGTGGTCAGAATGTGGCACCAATAAATAACAACAAGCCCTTGCCCAAAGGTCTGTGAGAGGCTGTGTTGACCTTCCTGGGTGTTTGATAGCCATGGAGACATTTCTAGGAGTTGTACTGGTCTCCCTGGCTCCTGCAGTGTTGCCTTTTCACAATTAAAGCACTGATGACACTGCTGGTGACATGTGGGCTGCTGGGGCCATACCAAGTGGGAGAGCTGGGCTGGGTGAGGCATCTTTGCCACCACGTGGGTGAGGCCTTCAGCTCTCAAAGAGGAAGGTGCCTTCTGAAACAGGGATTTACACTGGTGAGGAGTATTAAGTCTTTCCAGATAGTTCTTCAAGTCAAATTTGGAATTAGGAAATGTCTGGGCTGAGAGCCTTTCTGTGCTAAAGAGAACCACTGTTCCTAATAATTGGCATTTTAACAGTTATGAAATGCTGTGAAATTGGAATAGCCACTGGAGCACAGGAGAATTGCTCCCCTAATCCTGGAAATGGGTGAAGTGGAGCCAGCCTGCAGCCAGAGTTTCAGAGCTCAGGCCTGGCCTGTCATGGCACAAATGTAATAATCTCTTCTGTGAGATTATAGCCCCTTGCAGGAGACAGTGCAGTTGAAAATGAGCTGCAGGCACTCCTGGAGCAGCAGCAAGTCTGTCTGAGGCTGGAGCCACTCTCTTGGGATCCACATTCAGAATGCACCATCAGTGTGTCACATCCTGCTGTCAGCTGCCAGCCCTGCTTGCTGCAGCTACAGAGCATGCAGCTGAAAAAAGCTTGGATTTTTCCAACTGTTTTTTTTATTTAATTCAGTAAAATTATCTGAGTATGGAAAGGGAAGGATCTGCCAGCTGCATTTCTCCCTGAGGAGGGGCACTTGGAAACACAGACTTGCTGCTGGGCAGCGTGAGGTGCAGGACGCTTTTGTTTCTTGAAATGAGTTTGGCAAAATCTTTTTGTAGAGACAGAAGAGGAAGGTGCAGCTTCTTCACTGAGGATGTATCAGTGTTGCTAATGCAGTAGATGATGCCTGTCCTTCCACTCTCAGCTCTGCTGTAACTCATCACCTGTGCTCCTCCACGCTCCAGCGTCTCACAGTGCAGAACCACTGGAGCTCTCATTCATCAGAACTGTTAATGCACCTCAGGTCACAAATACAGAACTTGCAGACAGATTTCACACATCCAGCCCTCTGTGGGAATCGTTGTGAGCAGCAATTCCAGCCAGCAGCTGTTCACCCTCCAGAACCTGCTTAATAAATGACACAATATCTGCCCATGTGTGAACGGTGTCAGAATCCCTGACCAGCCACCACAGAACACCTGTGGGTAGCTAGATGGGGAAGATGCTTCTTGGTTTTGTTGCCTGGGTTATTATTTAACAGTCTCTGCTTGTGAGAGTCTTATTTCAGCAAAGAACCCTCCTGGGAACGCTCTGCATTAAGGATTTGGATCACAGCTTGGCATCTGTGGCCAGTTCCTCACTCAGCTGTAGAAAGCTGTTGGTTTGAGGGTTAAGAGCACGTCTGCCACATGGTACAGCACATTTATAAATTGTACATTTTGAACTTGAAGTGCAGCAAGGCACACGAGAGCACAACCCTCCCAGTAACTCTGTGTTCCCTGACCATTGACGTAACCCAGCCTTGCTGTGCCTGCACAGCCCCAGCCCTGGCTGCAGGCTCATCCCTGTGGGAAGAGGCTGCAAGCACCCCTGGGATCCTGAGAACCCTACCTGTCACATGAAATGAAGTGCAGGAGCAGCATTCCCTGGGGGCAGAGCAGCAGACTGTCACAGAAGGAGCCGTGACCTTGTGAGGTAAAAAAGGCTCTGCAGAGGAGAGTTGTTCTTGCTTTAACAGTTTGGCTGTTACCAGGCTCTAAAGCAAAACCCAACTTAAGTAAATCCTTAATTTAGTGTAGGTGCTAATGGGATTCCAAGTGGGTATGTTGTGTACTTGCTGCTGATGGAAAGCATCTGTGTTGCTTTCAGACTTGACTTTGAAAGTCAGCTCTGTTGCTCAAGTCTGAGATTTAAAGCATCAGGAAACCTACACTATGGAAGAAAATAACTTGACATTGTTCTTAAGAGGTACTTCTTCCCCAAAATATCATGTTTGGGCTGTCAGAGGGCTGGACTGCAAGAAAACTCTTCAGAAGGGTGCTCATGCTGTAAGGTGAGCAAATATATTCCAGGGGTTATTTCTCGAGGTGCTGCTTCCTCTAGTCAAATCATGGACAAGACATAAGTGATTTGAAACTCTGAGCCAATTTTTTGTAGGCTCACACCTTTTCAACAGTCAAGCATCACACAAAAATGGCACCTTTTGACTTCTATCCCTCAGAGCTTTGTAGGCTGCTTGATTAAATTCACAAGGTACTAATATTTTTTTTTCCCTCTCTAAAAGATCACAGGTGGAAAGCCATTTTTATTAAAGATGCTTCTGTTTCAACTCTGAAATGTCTGAAGCTAAAGGTCTAGCTAGAGATTTAATAGCTCATGTCCAGGTCAGCAGGTTAAAACAGAGCCATGAGCAAAGTTAGTCTGGACTGGAGGATTTGTTGAATGCAAGCAGAGGTTCCTTTCAAGCATGTCAAATCTGGAGAGACTTTTCAGCCCCTGCTGTCACATCAAATGCCATTGCCTGTCCCTGTCTCGGGACAATGTTCCCACCTGAGGAGCACAGGATTTTTTTGGGAAGTCACTGTTATTACTGAGCTTCTTGCAGATGCTGCTATGGATCTGCTCTCTGCCTCTGGCTGCTTTTGTAGCCTGTCAGATGGCACTGGATTCTCCTGACCTTGGGAAGCTGTTACCAATTCAGGGGACCTCTTCTTGGTATGAGTTTCCCCATCCAGGTGTCTGCAGGTGCCTTTTTATGGACCAGATCTTGTGGAGCACAGTTTGGGGGAAGTGTGTGGTGGTGAACAATGGAAGCTCATTTTGAGGAGCTCCCCAGTCATGTCCCCCATGCTGTAGGTTAAGGAGAGCTTTTTGCATCCTGTGTGCAAAAGTTACTTGTGACAGCTGATTCCTGTGTGGTTACAGCTGCTTGCAAGGTGACATGTGATGTCATTCCTGAGTCCAGTGATGCAGTTTGGGAGGAAGGCTGGCATGTGGCTTGATTTTTCTTTACTGGGAAGAAATTGCACTTCAGAGCATCTTAATTGGGTAGCTCTCCCAAGATAGCCAAAGCAGCTTACTCAGTGTGTTTGTGCAGAGTTGAGAAGCAGGTCAGCAGATACCTTTTTATAGCATCCTTATAACTGCAGGGACAGGGCTCGCATATTAATTCAGAGTGTGCCTCTAGAACCGTGACTGGAGAGAAGGAGCTGCTTTCCAGCCCCTCTTGTAAGAAGCTGCTGTTGTATGGCAACAACAATTAGCTACAAAAGCTAAGTAATCTCTGTTGTTCTAAGGCAAGGCAATTAATCATTAAATCAGACTTGGAAAAGATCTTGGGTCGTGCAGTGTAGTCCCTGCTATGCTTTGTTGTTTTCCTACAGTTCCTGGTATCAAGAGCATTGTCAGGGCTGATTTTAAATAGTCCAAGCACTGGAGCTTCTCTCTTCCTCAAAGGAGTTTAGTGCTGCTTAATAATTCTCACTGTTGGTTTTCCCAGACGTTTAGCCTCAATTTTCCCTCCTCTGGCTCATCTCCATGACTTATATCCAAGCACAGCATCTGGAATGGCTACACTGCTGTCCCTCCCCCAGCTCTCCCCTCCCAGACTCCTGAGGTGCATTTTTGGCTCCTCACCCAATGTGTTCCATCATGTTTTGCAGTGGTGAATCACTTAAGTCCACCCACCAATCTGCTTTTACCCCTCTGGTGCCTCTGGTTCAAACACTGAACACTCCAACTCGTGAGCATGACGCCAGCAATCAGAGCATGTAACAACTCCCTGTTGCAGACATCCAATCTCAATTTTTTCCTCAGCTGCACCATCATTTACGTGGTTTTAGTGGGCTTTGGACTAATCCCTTCTTAAGCTGGTTTGCACTGTGAGAATTAAATATAAGCAGCTATCTTTAGTGATGGCTGAAAAGCAGGAGCACCACAGATTGTCACATTTACCTTTCTGCAGTTCTTTGCACTTCAGGGACCTCCCAATTGCCAGGAGAGTTTGTCTGGGAGCTTGATCTCCTTCCACTTGTCTCTGGCTTGCATGCCTATCTGATCAGCCCTTCCTTGTCTATCCAGAGCTGGTTTTTACCAACATTTGTGGGTGTCCTTCTGAACTTTCCCCTGTGGGACAATAGATTTTCCCAGTAGGACATCAATATATGTAATTATTAATGTCAATAAAGTTTGTCTTGCCATAAATCTCTGTAGCAGCAAATTTATTCCTTTGGCTCAGCATTTAGCATGGTCTGGTTTGTGTTTCAGGGTGACAAATTGGAGAACTCCCTCTGGGGTTTTTCAAACAAAGGAGGAGCTCAAATGGCTCCTGAAATTCCCCACACAACCTCAATTCTGGGTCTTTCTTACAAGGCTTAAGATTCCTTCGTTGCAGCAATGGCAGGTATCTGCTGAGCTGTGCTCCCATGACAGGCTCTTGCTGTGTGGGCTGACGTGGGAGAGCATGAGAGGCATGGAAATAAAGCCCAGAGCTGCCTTTTCCTGTGCTGTGTTGTGACAGTGCACCTCTCAGACCTCCCTTTGCTCCTGCTTGTCCCAGCAGCTCTCAGCCTGGGGAAAACTGTGAGCAGAGATTAGTGGGGAACATGGCAAGTGTGTGTGATAAAGGCAAACTCCCTGACTGGTGGAGTTTAATGACACTGAGAATTAAGTCTTTTGTCAAGTGATCTTTTGTTACCTGATTGCTCTATAGCAAGGCTTTCTTCTTCAGGAATCAACACCCTGCACATATTCCCTATTCAGATTTTACTGAGGGAAAGACAGGAGGCTTGGGGGATGCTGCAAGGAAGATGCAGGCAATGAACCCACTTGAGGCTTTTGAGAAAGTGTCTGGACTGAGACAGGACTAATCAAGGAGGTGAAAAATAAGGAAATGAAGGTGAAAATGAAGAATTCACAGAGGTTTGGAGCTGGGGAATTAAAACAGTGAATAGCAAGGAGGGGTGATGAAGAAGCTGATGTGCAGTGTGACACACACTACAGTAGTTGTGTGCAACCAAAAGGTTGGGATTTGCCTGTTGGAAATGAGGAGAGACTGAACAAGAGCAGGAAAGAGCCAGGGTGCTGCTGTGAGCCCCTGAGTGGAATTGGCTCTGAAATAACACAGTGAAAGGTTCACAGGAGAAGATTGGGCAGCTTTCAGTGAAAATGGAGCAGGGACTGGTCCTTGTCTGAAACTGCCCAGGAGCTCAGTACCATCCATTCAGAGCTGGCCTCTGCTCAGAGAGAGCACTCCAGGGGGGTGAGACTGTGGGGAATCGTGTGATCCCTTTGGACTTCCAGCTGAGAGAGACCTTTTAACCTCCCTGGTTTTTCTGTAACAGGTGGCTGTGAAAAACAACATTGATGTATTTTACTTCAGCTGCCTAATCCCTCTCAACGTGCTTTTCGTAGAGGATGGCAAAATGGGTGAGTGCTTTGAGGTGTGTGGGGAGCCTCCTTCAGCCAGGCTGTGCTCCCAGTGCCCAGCTGGGTGCAGGTGTCTCCTGCCTGATGTCACCTCTGCCTTGACCTTCAGGCCATTGCATCTCAGCAGGTCTGCTCTGGTGGTCTGTCCCTCTTGTCCTCCAGCTCCAATACTTGCCAGAACCCAAGTCTCTTCCTCTCATTCTCTCTTCCAGACAAGGAGTGGATCTGTTTTCTTTGAAGCTGATTTTTTTGGTATTTGTTTGGGTTGGGGTTGTTGTAGTTTTGGGGTTTTTTGATGGTTTGATTCACTTGAATGGTCTAGGATTTGCCCCCATACCGTTTCCACTGGAACTTGTGTATTCCTAGTCACCTTTATTAAGTTTGAATTGGCTGGAAGTTGCTAGAAAAGCAGCTTTCACTAACATAATCCTAAATGTGTGGCTCTCCTTCCTTCTTGTCAAATCCTGCATGTTCTTGGCTTGTAAACAGCTCATATGGCAAAGACTGTCTCTCTTTTGGGGGAGGCCAAAATCCATCAAAGCTTTTCTGCTTCTACAAAGAGACTGAGGTTGTTATAGGAGTAAATCCTGGATCTGTCCCCAGCAGGGCAAAAAGTTACCCAAAGCCTTTTTGTGTGTCTACCTTGAAACATTCTGTGGTGTGGTAATTAATGCTGGGGGGTCCTGTGTGGATCCCACAGTGCTGATGGGGTTTTTTTGTTTCTAGAGCGCCAGGTCTTCCTTGCAACATGGAAGGATATTCCAAATGAAAATGAGCTTCAGTTCCAGATTAAAGACTGTCACCTGAATGCTGGTGAGTAGCTTCATTCTGCCATGCTGAGAGCACTTTTGATGTATTCCGTTAAACATCACCTTATTGATATCTCCTTAGTAGAATAAGCTGATGGCTAATGAAGAGGTAAGTATTGCACTTTTGAATAGAACAGCCTGGGATCCTAGGGCTTGTTTCAGTCAAAAACTTTAGCTGGGTCCCCATAAAAGCACATCTAAAATCCCAAGTCTTTGATTTGACCGATCTGCTTCTTCCTTTCATTCTGGACCTTGTATTCTTGTTTTCCCTTTTATACTTTGCTTCCCTGCAAAGCTGCTCTTTAAATGGAGCTGAATATGGTGTTGGGGGTGTTCAGCAACCCTGTCCTGCTGCTGTGAGTTTTGGACAAAGTGTTCCAGCCCTACTGCATCACCCTAGGCCACTCACTTCACCTTCTGGCAGCTCCTTTCTTCTTTCTGCTAAGAAAGATTAAGACTACAGACACTATAGGGTTAGTAGGGTTTTTGTGGAGAACAGGATGTATGGGAAGGGTCTGCTGTTATTGGCTGAGATATTGATGCATTTTGTTCATGTTTGATCCTGTTCAGTTTGTTTGGCCCTGGAGTTGCCTCTGAGAGCGTCTTGTACGTGTGACCTTACTACTGCTGAAGGATAAGGGAGTGTAAAAGAGTGGAATGGGGCCAGCTCTGCTCCTGTTCAGGAGCTTCTGGACAGGAGCCAAGTGATTCTACCAAAAGCTGCTCTGTTCCACAGATGAAAGAAGTGTCCCTATTGATTACCAACCCTGTAACCTTTTTATTCTGTCATGCCTGCTATTACACAATGAACACCCTCGTGCTTCAATAGCAGACAGAAACCATGGGTCTCTTTGTACTCATAATTATTACTATTTTGGAATATAAAAGATGGAGCACGCAAGAGGAGGGGGAAAATAGCAGCTGTTGGACCTTATGACTTGATTTCAGTGTGAGGTTTCAAATGAGAACAACCTCTGTGCCTCCCCCAGCCCTCCCTCTGCTCCTGACTGAGCTTGGCATTGCCTCTCCCCCTGCACTGCAGAGCTGCTGCTGCTGGTGCCTTCTGCCCTGGCCCTGTCCTGGCTGCATCCAGGGCTCTTTATCTCCAGTCAGAAACACTGGAAGCTGCTCATTGTGGTGTGGAGGTGCTGCCTAGCAGGGGATGTGGTTGGGATGAGAGGGGGATGGTTGGGAAGATTGACTTTCCTGCAGCCTGGCCTCCCCCCTCCTCCCTCTGGAAGAAAATGTAATGAAATGTGGAGTGACAGAATGCTCCCCATTCCAAAAGGGTTTGCCAGCTCAGGGCAGACTGAGCTCAGGGCAGACTGCTCACCCAGGCCTGGGAAGCTCAGAGGAGAACAGGTTAGCAGCTCTCAGGGAGAGCAGGGAACAGCAGGCAGTTCCTCTGCAGTGGGATCTGCAGCCTTTTCCAGGGAGGAGCGTGGCCACAGAGCCTCTCCAGAGCACCATCCATCCCTCAGGATGCTCAGGGGAGTGCAGGACCTGCCAGGACCTGCCAGTCTCTTTGGCTTGTGCACAGCAGAAAGTGACTCTCACCTCATAAACAGATTCCAGACACTTCCATCCACTGAGGCTTTTGTTTCTGTATTTCTGCTGCCAACACCTCCTCCCTCTTGCAATTTCTTGACCACCTGGGCTTGGGCACAGAGCAGCCAAGAGCTTGCAGGAGGAAAAATCAGGGAACTCTTGTGTCCCTTGTATTTTTTCTACCAGTGCATCCCTGACTCAGCACGCTCACCTTGATTTCCTACAGGCAGTAACCTCCTCCAGCTCAGACCTTCCCAAGAGCATCAAGCCTTGCTTGCTTGCAGCCAAATCCAAAACCCATGGAGCCTGGGATTCCAGCCTCCTCAGGGCTGCAGACTTCTCACAGCATGGCAAGTGAGGCACACTGGGGCAGAGGCAGACTAGGCTGAGTGAAATCTGGCAGGACTTGAATCCATCTTCTAGTTTACACCAGAGCAAGGGTGTGCCTGGCCGTGTGCCTCAGCAGGGTGATAATTTTTCAAGATTCACAATCTTGACTGTTTAAATTCAGTAAAAATAGGCTTAAGACACCTCCCTTCTTCCAAGAAGAGCAAGTCTGGGTATAAAATCTTTAGGAACTTGATCCTTGTGGAGGAAGGGCTGATTCCTGTTCCAAAGACTCTCCTGTAGGAGATGTGTAACCACAATAAAGCTCTCAATTTGGGCTGTCAGTGCTTGTGGTGTTCTTTGCAGGTTTGCAGTGCACTCGTGGCCGAGCTGCACAAAACTCTGCAGATTCCAGACCTGAGGAGAGGCTGGGTTTGTGCAGCCCTCCAGCAGAGGGAACAGCTCAGGAGCACTGCTGGCTCCTGGGAGTGAGTCCTTATCTCTGAGTGGTTATCCTGCTGGGATCTGCTGGGATCAGTCATTCACTCCTAGCCCCAGCCCACCCACCAGGTGGTGAGTGCTCAGAGACACCATTCATGCCTCAGCCTCACTGATCCCAGCCCAGTGACGTGAGAGGAGCTGCAGCTAAAAATACTCTGCTCCCAGTGCTGTGCCCTAACACAGCTCCAGCAGCCACTTGGAGCCCTGTGGAGCAGCTGTGCTGGGAGAGGCTGGTCAGGAGTGTGATCCTGCACCCTCAGAGCCTGGCTTTCCTTCTCCCACCTTTGCCTTCTCCCAGCTGCAAACAGCCTTTGCTTTCCCAAGTCCTCACATGTGTGCTGTGTGAGGAGTGGGGCTGAAGTTCTGTGCAGACATCCTGGAAGCCCTGCAGAGCAGCCAAGCAGGGGGTGCTGCTCTTCCTCAGTGGAGAAACTGAAATTGGAATTTCTTTCTCTCTAAACACCCAGCACATATTCCCTATTTAGCTTTTACTGAGGGAAAGGCAGGAGGCTTGGGGGATGCTGCAAGGAAGATGCAGGCAATGAACCCACTTGAGGCTTTTGAGAAAGTGTCTGGACTGAGACAGGACTAATCAAGGAAGTGAAAAATAAGGAAATGAAGGTGAAAATGAAGAATTCACAGAGGTTTGGAGCTGGGGAATTAAAACAGTGAATGGCAAGGAGGGGTGATGAAGAAGCTGATGTGTAATGTAACAAACACTACAGTAGCTGTGTGCAACCAAGAGATTGGGATGTGCCTGGGAGGTGTTAAGAAATGGGGAGAGGGAAAGGCTGGACAAGAGCAGGAAAGAGCCAGAATGCTGCTGTGAGCCCCTGAATGGAACTGGCTCTGAAGTGAGTTAGGCTTGGAACAGGGATTTGCTGAGGGCTGGGATTTTATCTGTCAGAAAAGCAGCGTGTGAGTTTCTTGTACATCCAGAGCTGTCTGTCACAGTGCAATAGTCACCTTACAGCACCTCCTGAGCAAACTGCAGGCTTTTCTCCAGGTTATTGCTTTTCTTCCTTCAAACAAAAAGGAGATAAACACAGGCAGGCAGCAGAGAAGCTTCTGTGGGAGTCTGAGCTCCCAGGCCTTTGTAGGTAAAAGATCCATCCTGTGCCCACAAGGCAAACCAGATAGGATTGGTTTGAGCTTTGGTGGCTTGCAACAGGGTTGCAGAAAAAGCTCCTGTCCCTGACAGCTCATCCCAAAGCACTGAGCAACCAGAAAGTCTTGGCTGCTGCAGATAGCCCAGAGCACAGCAAGTGAAGGCAAGGATGAGGTGTCAGGCTGTGGGATGAGGAGCAGGTACCTTTAAGTGGGAAGTGGGGTCTGATCTGTGAGCTGATCTGTGTCTCCACCATCTTTGTTTCTAAGAAAAGCAAATCCTGGACCTTTGAATGTATTCCCACCATTCCCAGTGACTCAGGGAGAGATGAGTGCTTAATTCTGGATTTGGGGCTCAGGTTCCCAGGGGTGAGATGTGGACCTGGCCTGAGGCTGTTCCTGAGGGCTGCAGCTCTCTGGCCATGGAGGAACAAGTCCCTCTGGAGCTGTATCATGGGGCCAAGGTGTGCCTAGGATGCCCTGCACATCTTGAATTCATTAGAGCTCTTCTGTGTATCAGCCTCTTAGGAAAAGTTCCCTGGAGAAAACCTCATTCAGAAATAATGAAAACACAAGGTCGTGGTTATAGCCCAGCATTCTCATCTCTTATTAGTGCAGTGTTAAATTAATTGATTTGGGTTTTTTTTAATGAAAACACATGAATCTGGTGCATGAAAATAGATTCCTTAACTGTTATAGCTCAAATATTCTGGGTGCTGTTGGTGCAACTGAGGTTTCCCCCGTGCCTGAGCGTGCACTGAAGCTCAGTTTGCCTTGTTTACACTGGGTTTTTTTCAACATGCTAAGTTTGACTAAATTCTGAAGGATCACTACATTAGGATATGCAAATCAGATGAGCTAAATGTTTTTCTTTTTCCTAAACACTGCTTCCCCAAACCCACAGAGTGAAAGAGGATGAGCTGACTTGCACATGGAGATTGCCTCCGTTTAATGGCACTCAATCAGTTGCTGTGCTGTTCAGCACAGGAATTTTGGTTTTAGTTGTTTATTACTAGTCCACAATTTGGTGTGAAACAGCAGCTTTCATGTTTGGAGTTGAAATGGCTTTATTGGTATTCAGTGGTCACTTTGTCTTTCTCCTCCAAATAATTTGCTAATGCCAGAACAAATAGAAATTGGATTTTATTTTGATGAAACAACCTGGGGGACAATCATACACGAGCTTGTATGGTATGTTGTTTTTTTCTGTACGTGCGAATCTTGTAGCTGATAGTTTAATAAATTACAAAACTGATGCATATTATATGTATTTAAAATGAATGTACTGTCATAACATTGCCCCCAGTGCCTTCCCACTTGATCAGTCTGTGCTTGGTATTTGAATGCAGTTCTTGGCTGGATGCTCAGAGCCGTTCAGGTGCGGCTAGAAATGGCACAAGGATGTTCTCAGCTATCACAGCATAAAATACAGGCATTCAGTTTTACTTCCTGATACGGACTGCTAGCTGCAGATTGCCACAAAGTTCAGATAAGGGGGATGGTCAGTGTTGTTGTGCCTGTCCTTTGTGCAAAGGCCGTGGTTGCCAGGTGCTCACCTTGGCTCTCTGAGTTCAGATGTGAAGGTCTTAAGCTGGTGGGCAGAAGATTTAAGCTCATCCTTTGCTTTACCCAGGAGAAAAGTGCTGTTAAAAAACTATTGGGTTACTTCAGTGCACAGGAAGAGACCTTGTGCAGCTGTTCCTCCCTGTGTACCTGTGTTTCCATGAGCACTGTTTGGTTGTGGGACTGAGGTAAAGAATTCTGTTTAGGAAGGAAAATACAAGGAAAACAAACCAGCCTTGAAAGCTGGGCTGATATCAGAGATTTCCCTGGCCTCGGTGATGGCCAAACCTCCCTATGTCCTCTTGTGCTTCAGGAGGATTGTGAGAATAAACCTTGAGACAAAAGAAAGTTGCTGTGCAAGGCCAGGTGTGGCTTGTGCTGCTTTGCTGAAGGACTTGTGTGCTCTGGTTTGCAGAGACCCCAGAGTCACCCAGCCCTGCTCCTGCCTCCCTGGGCTCTGGGGGCCTGGGCTCAACTCCCTGCTCCCAGCAAGATCTGCCTGGGTTTATTTTATTTTATTTATTTTTTTTAGGCTGTGCTGTCACATGGCATTAGCGGTCCTGCCTTCAGCCAGCCACAGCCTGCCGCTGTTGCTTAGCAACTCTGATGATCTCCAAAATCCAAATTGCTGATACTCCAGAGCACAGGAGGGATGGGAGCTGCTACCTGGGGGGAGAGGGGGTCAGCTCTCACCAGGCCCCAAATCTGTGCTGGGAGAGGGGGCAGGAGGGCCAGGCAAGCCAAGCATAGCTCCATCCTGCTCACCATTGCTCTGGCTGAGGCTGGGCATCTTTTGGGGGGGCTTTGTGTGCTCTTTGGAGGGTAACTGAGGTCAGGGGAGCAGAAAATAGGATTTCCTAGGGTTTGCCCTGCCTCACTTTCCCTCCCTGTATCCCCCTACAAGCATGTTCCTGCTCAGAAATGTGCCCCTCAGCAGAGGCTGGGGCTGTTTCCATGGCAGGAGGAGCCATCACATGAAGAAGATTTTGGTGTAAGAGCAGCTGCTCTGTGGCCCTCTCTCACCTGCTGAGCTCCAGCTCAGCTGCCCTCCTCTGCCATCACACCCTGTGATGGGGTGGCTGCCAAAATTGCAGCTTCTCATTCCAATCCTGCATCCCTGCTCCCCAGGGAATGCCTTTACTCCGACAGCATCTCCCAGCAGAGGGGAGGCTGCTGTGGCAGGTGTCAGGACTGCTGGAGAAAGTCCTTGCCAATAGTTCCACCTTCAGGAGACACATCCAGAGGGGTGAGGTTTAACCACAGCCTGTCAAAATGTGGCAAACAAAATCCCATTTAATACCAGCATCCCTCTCAGACAAGGATGTGCTCTCTCAGCCAGTGCTTGTGTTGAACACTGTGCCTTCCCAAATGCCTGGAGGTTCCTGTTGGTGGCTTGGGAACATGAGAATGTGGCAATATGGGCTTTATTCCTAATGGGTGATGTCCTTGCAGCATGGATTAATCCCTGGGAGCAGGGGTCTGCTCTGCACTGCCCAAGTCCCAAGTCTGGCTGAGTTTATTGTGGAGAGGAGGAGTATGGGTGGGAGGAGGAGACAGGCAATGAGGGGTTTTAAGCAAAAGATCTCATTAGTTACATATATCTGCCAGTTTCCATAGTAACTGGGGAAGAGAGGAAGCCTAAATCTGAGTGTGTCTGGGTAGCTGATGCCTGAACCATCCTCGACCTGCAGGGAGCTGCTCTGGAGCCCAGGGAGCAAAGGGGTGCAGCAAAGGCTCCAGGCTGTTCTGGGGAGAGCCAGAGGATCCAAGTACCTGCATCAGGGTGTGGATTTGTAGGGCCCTTTGCTTCCTCCTCTCACCATTCCCTGGTGCATGAACAGGCTCTGCTGTCCTCTTTCTAGTCCCTCAGCACAGACTGGTGTCCATTCTCAAATCTGTGGATCTCTGTGTCTGTAGGTGCAGGGGTGGATTAGAGCTGCATGGTCACTTTGTGCTGCTTCTTTGCTGTGTTCCTGCTCCCTGTGCTCCTCCTTCAGATGAATCCCACATTTCCAGTCTCCAGGCTCTCTGGGTTTAAGGCTGTTTTCTCTCCTTCATGTTTTGTCAGTAGTGCCCAACCTGCTCTGAATGATCCAGCATAAAGTGTTCCAGCTGCCCCAGCAGGGAGTTAAATTTCTCCTGTTTGGCACCAGGAATGGGAATTTCCCAATGATGCTTACCAGGTGTGGGATCTTCCACCCAAAGTGTGACTGTGCCCCTTTACAGGCATCCAGAGCCTGTTTGCTCTGCTTTGTGCTGGAGCCCCTTGGCATCCAGGGGCTGGCTGCTGCTTTGGGTCCTGCTGTTCTGGTTTCCTCAAAAAGTCCCTTAGAAATAATGTGTGTGACAATGGCCCCCATCCAGCTGTGCAGGTGAAATCACACCTCACCTGTGAGGGCTGAGGTCAGGTTGTGTGTTAAAACTGTACCACAGCCCTGTGATGTCTAGAGACAGTATCTGGGGGGGTTACCCTTTCAAGTCATAGACTTTTTAAAAAGGGAAAGGATTTTTACTACCTTGTAGGACATTGATTTGGTCAGAACTGTCTGTGTGTGAGAGAATTAGGACAGAGCTCTTGTGTCTGGGACAGGACCTCAGAACCTGAGCAAACATCAGGTTGTGATCTTTGTTCTTTTCCACCTTCATCTTCTGATTTTTTTGGCTGTAGCTGGTTGGGGTTGTAGGTAAAGCAGAGTCCTCTTCCCCTCTGAGCAGCCTTGAAAGTCTCCCCTTGATCAAGTCCTGAGTGACCCAGGGCAGTGAGAGCCCTGTAAAATGGGCAAATACTTACCAAGAGATCACAGCCTGAAGGGAATGAGGTGGGTCCATGGAGACAACTAGAAGTTTTTTCTCCTTGTGTCGTGTGTGCTCCTTCCAGCATTTCTCTGTGCCCTTGCATCCTGGGAATGCTCCTCAGGGCTCTCCTGTCTCTGCAGATGATGGATCTGAACTAACAGATGTGTTTTTTCTCCCTTCCCTCCAAAGACACTGTCTCCAGCAAACTGCAGAACAACAATGTCTACACCATAGCCAAGAGGAACGTGGAGGGGCAGGACATGCTCTACCAGTCCCTGAAACTCACCAATGGCATCTGGATCCTGGCAGAGCTGCGCATCCAGCCTGGGAACCCCAACTACACGGTGAGGGCTCAGGACAGAGGGCATGGCACAGCCTGGGCCAGGGATCACCACAGAGGCCATGGCACAGCCTGGGCCAGGTTCAGAGCAGAGAGCATGACACAGCCTGGGCTAGGGATCACCACAGAGGGTATGGCACAGCCTGGGCCAGGCTCAGGACAGAGGGCATGGCACAGCCTGGGCTCTTGCTTGCCCCACCCACACACTGAGCTCTTCCTCCCTACTCTTCCTCCCTCCCTGCTCACTCTGTGTTGAGGGAGATGCTGTTAATCTGCCTAGGGGGGGTGAGGAGCACCTAACATGGCAAAAGTGAGGAGCAACAGAATTCCCCTGCTCTGTCGGCAGGGAGCTGGGACAATGCCCGCTCAGCAATGAGCAGTGACTTGCCAAGGTTACCCAGAGATAAAGCCAAGAGATATTAGCAAGGAATCATTGCCAGGGTGCCCTTCCCCCTCTTCTAGACAAGGGGAAATTTATGCCCCGCCGTGTTCCCGGCTGTCTGTGGCCCTGTGCTGGCACCAGCCTGTGGCTGGTGGGAAGGCGCTCTCTGTCCTGCCTCATGCACCCCTGTGACTCTTCTCTTTGACTTCACTGCCCTTCTGAGGGACCTGTGTGTATCTGGTATTAGAGGATTTATCTCCTGTTGGAAGCTGTGCCAGGAGTTTCAAGAGTAGTCTGTGGAGCCACGGGGTGAATGTGAGCGTTGGAAAGTGATTTAAAGTGTTTGCACAAGGTTTGATGCTGCAAGCCTGGTCTCAGCCTGATCTTTGCTTTAGAGAGGAGTGACAGCCAAGTTTGTGTCCATCAGGACTGAGCAGCAGATCCTTAGAAGCCCTTGGGTTTAGTGCTGTGATTTGCAGCCTGAGGACAAGCACAGGTCCCTTGTCTCAGTTTGGGACCATGTCCCCTTTCCTCCTGCCTGTGAGGCCACCTACATTTGCTGAGAATTCTGGAACCCCACAGTGGGAGTTGGCTTTTGTTTTCCTCCTGCTTGCAGCAAGTTCTGAAAGGGCAATTTGAGGTTGGTGATGAAGAAAGCAGGAGAAATACTTTGTGTGCTTGTCAGCAGCCATGTCCAACCCATTCCCAGCTGCCCCTGTGGCCGTGGCAGGAAGCTCCTGCCTCCCTTTACCCCAGCACTAACCTCTCCTCTCCTCTCCACAGCTCTCCCTGAAATGCCGAGCTCCAGAAGTGTCCCAGTACATCTACCAGGCCTACGATGCCATCTTGAAAAACTAACAGGAGATGGAGCCTGTGCCTCACCCTGCAGAAGGAGGGGGGGAAAAGGGGTCCCCAGAGCCTCCTTCACCGCCAGCGCAGGGGAAACGCACTCGTAACTGGAAGCAGCTGTATTCATGTGTAGGATTTCAGTCAAAGGCACTGATTAAACAAGGTAGCAATTAGTATCCACGTGCTAATGATGATAGGGAACAAACCCCTTTGGTATTTTTAGCGTCCATGGAGTTTGTAACCACTGCTTCAAACTACTCCCATGTCCCCTTCGCCCCTCACTCATCCGTTCTCGTGGGCTTCTCTCCATTTTGTGCCAATGTTCAGTGTTTTCTAAATGGCTTTAGGTGTAGTTTGGATTTTGTAAAATAACTCTGCTCATTGGAAAAACACAAAAACACAGAGCAAAAACCACACATCTGCTCATTAAAACAAGGCAAAAGTGTCGAAAACATAACACTGCACTTCATTTTATATTTTTATACTTTTTTTTTGAGTATTTCTATTGTAATTGGCTTAAAGGGAAGGTGTTTGCAAAGAAATCTTGGGAGCCCTTGCAGGGATATTGGGCTCTAGCAGGGTGAGCATGGCCTTGGGGAATTAAGAACAGAGCCATCAGTTGGGTCCAGGAGGGGGAGGGAGCCCTAAAGAGGGGTTTTTATTACTCTTGTGCTGGCTTCCATGGTGTTTTCACTCTGGCCATCTCCCTGCCTTATGAGCTGATGATTTGAGGGGTGAGGCTGCTTTTGTGTGGGGAGGAGCTGCAGGCCTGGATGGGCAGCAGTGGATAAAATGAAGGAACTGAGCCTCTTCTTAGAGCAAGAGGCTTCTGCCAGAGCTCCAGGTATGGTCTCTGCATCCTCACCCATGTGCAGCCTCTCTTCCTCCCATTCTTTCTGTGCCTGCTGAGGCCAAGCTGCCTTCTCAGCCCTCCCTGAGCTGTGTCCCCTCTCCCAGCGCTGGCCCTGGCAAATCCCAGGCTCGTGGTGGCACATCCAAATGTGGCAATGCCACTTCCCCAGCGGGGCTGCAGGTGTCAGCCAGGTCCCTGCAGAGAGGGAGGGGCTGCTGCTGGCAGTGTCCCAGGATGCCAGGGGAGCTGAGCTGCCATGCTGCCCCCAAAACCCAGGCTGGGGCATGGTGGGAAATGGTTTGGGCTTGGCAGCATTTGCTCCCTGCCTGCCTGGGGCATTCAGCTTCCAGCCGAGCTGAGTGGAGCAGGTCATGGAAGCATTTCTCCCATTGGCAGCTCCACTCTTTGTGCCCAGAGACACACGGTGGCCAGAGCCAGCCAGGTTCCTGCTCTGGGTCCCTGTCCCAAGCAGCCCCATGCCCTGGCCCCTCTTTTCCAACCTGTCCCATAGAGCCAGGATTGTTTCCCTTCCAGTCCACAGCTGTGGACTCATCCCACTGCAACCACTCAGTGCTGCAGCAACAGCAATGAAAGCAAAGCCTCTTGCATGTCCCTGCTCCATCCATAGCTTGTCCTGCTTAATCCAAGCCCCAATCCAGAACAGCCTCACCTTCCCCAGCATGCTTGAACATCTCCTCCCCAGCTAACAAAGCTCTTGCGTGTAGCAACCCCCTTGTTGTCCTTTTAGATGCCACTTTCAAAGTCGATAAATGTTTCACGGTGGGAGATCGTTCATCAGGGCTTTGGCACTGACTGCAGCCAAGAACCCAGTGCTGGGAAAAGGTCACAGTGTCCTGGGAGAGGCTCCAGCAGGGCCCAGCAGCTGCACGACCCTGAGGATGGTGGTGTCCCTGCGTAGGAACCCCTGTGCTCTGGCTGGGGGGAAGAAAGTGGGGCAGAGCTGGAGCAACCCAGCCCTTGAGCCCTGCCCACGTGTGCTGGGGGGTGATTTGCTCCAAGCCCTGCGGGTGTAGTGTAGAAATCATTAACAGAGCAATTAAGGATGCACCAGTGGCACTGAGTGCGATGCTGTGTCGGAGGAGGGAGGGGTTGCCGAGCACCCCCTTCTCTTGCCAAATTCCTTCCCAGCTTTTGGGGTGGGAGTCTCACCCCGGGGCAGAGCTCGTCGGTGCCGTTCCCTCCTCCCCTGCTCGCTCGAGTGCTCAGTTCGTGTCGCTCTTCAGGCTTTACCTGCCCTCCCCTCCGTGTCAATAAACTCATTTCCACGAGGCTCTGGCTGCGTGTGGCTCTGTGGGAATGGGGAGAGGAGCCGTTCCCCTGCTGGCTCTGCCCAGGGGAGCAGCAGGGCTGAAGGCTGGATTTGGTGGGAAGGAGGCTGTTTACTCACCAGGCTTCTTCTTCCACTAGCCGCTTCTATAGCACAGGCCCCTCAAATTTGGGCTTTTCAGGGGGAGGAGGCAGGAAGTTTCCCTGGTCTTTCAACAGCTGCTTGTCATCTCAAAGTGCAGCAGGGACAGATTTAGATGAGGAGCAGAAGATGGATTTAGCCCTTTTGGGGCCCCAGGTGGGCTGTGTGTAGTGTGACCTGTTTTCCCTGTGGTGAAATGATAAAATCCTGGGAGTCAGTGATGTGTTTGGATTGCTTTGCACTGGTGCTGTTTTTTAGAGGGCTTTGCCCTCTGTGGTCCCATCTCAAGCAAGATGGGTTGGGCTGCAGAACCTCTGCCAGGCCAAAGCCAAGCTTGAGCAGCCCCAAACTCAGTGCTTGGAGTGACCAGAAATCCAACAGAACAAGCAGCACATTTGGGAGGCGTTGCTCTGGAGCAGGGTAACCTTTTCCCTCACCCTGCCCAGCCTTGGCTTAGCAGCACCCAGATTTTTGGGAACTTCCACCCTCTGTGGAGGGCAGGTACCGTATCAACCAGCGTTGCCCTGCACTGGGATGGTTTTGTGTTAGAAGCAGGTGCAGGTGTCAAATAACAACGACAGGCTGGCTTGGGGTCCCTGATCTTGCTGTTGTGTCCCTTCGTGCAGCCCTGGTGTGCCTGGGATGGGATCATCACTCCCTGCTGGGGGTGAGCAGCATTTGGCCCAACAGGAACAAAAGCTGCTGAGGGATGCTCAGGGCTCTGCCCTGTCTGCCCTGTCCCTTCATGTCCTGTGGCAAAGGGAAAGGTTTTTTCCTCCCTCCCTGTTCTGCCAGAGGCTCCTCAAGAAGAAACTGTGCTGCTGCCATGGATTTGCAGACACACTGTGTCCTGTCAGCAGGGACACACCAACCCCTGGGAGCTGGGATTGTCACTAGCAGTGTCGCTGTGGGGCTCAGGGGACACAGGTGATGCTCCCTGAGTGGGAACTGCCACGAGGAGATTGGTCCCTGTTCCTTCCCTGTTCCTGAGGGACAGGACCTCCTGAGCTGTTCCTTGCTGCTCTGGCTGGAGCTGGGGAAAATCCTCCTGTGCTGGATGGGCTCCCCAAAATCCCTGCTGCTCCCAGTGGCCTCACACCCACCCTGCTCCGTGCCAGTGACTGCAGGTCCCTGAGCCCATGATGGGGTGGGGGGAGAGGCAGGGGCTCAGGTGAGGATTTTGCATCTGGTTGAGGCAGGAGCTGATCACAGCTCCCAGAGCCACCAGCTCTGCCTGTCCCTTGCTGCCACCTGCACATCAGGAGCTCTTTTATGGATGATTTTAGGTTTGCCTTGGGCTCGTGTCGCTGAGACTGGGATAAACCTCCCAGCCAGCAGGGACGTGCCGGCATCCACCCCACTCCCCTCCCCCCTCCCCCCTCGTATATTAAATTTCACACATAAAACTGCAACTGAAGAGCATCTCGGAGGGAGCTGCTAAAAATAGCCCCGAGGCTGGAGCCTGAATTGTGCGGGAGAGTTCATGTGCAGCCCGATCCCTGCGCTCTCCCAGAAACATTCCAGAGCTCGGCGCTGCTTTATGGCGATGCGGGGAAGGGGAGCAGCATCTCGGGCTGGTAATAACCCCAGGGACACATAAATATTCCCCTGCTGCGAGCATCGGGCAGCTCTGCAGGGAAATAACGCCCAGATCTCCGCCAGCCCGGCTGTAATGATGTGGGACACGGCGAAGGGGCTGTGAGCCCCTTTGCCTGGTGCTGATGCCAGGCTGGCACAAAGGCTATACCTCGTTTTGCCAGCTGCCCTTGTGCCCCCAGCCGTGGGGCTGTCTGCCGTCCCTTGTCCCCCAGGAGGGACGTGGCATTGTGTTTCCACTTGCATCCCCTCCTCACCCTGGAGAGGAGCCCCCGGAGATGATGTTTTTTCCCAGCCAAAGGTGCTGACGAGGCTGGGGGGAGCCCGGCCGAGCTGTCGCCAGTGCTCGGGCTCAGCCAAGCCCGTGTGATCGCAGCCAGACCTGTGCGGACACCTCGGTGCTCGCTGGTGTCACAGGGAGCCGGACTGGGCTTTGGGGTCTGTTTCGAGGAGCAGAGGGGTGCAGGGAGTCCATCAGCAGCGCGTCCCGAGAGCCCGGACCATGTTCCTGGAGGTGCAGCCAGCATCTTCGCTCTGTCCAGCACGCAGGTAAATGCTCCGTGCGGGGTGACCCAAAAATGCAGACACTGCAACAGAAACGTCCCTCCTTTGGTGGGGCCTGCAGCCAGCCTGGGCTCAGGGTGCCCCCCGGGCACAGAGAAACCCCCAGCCCTGCCCGCGGGCACAGGAGGAGGGAAAGCGATGTGCCCGAGAGCACAGCGAGCAGCGGTGTCGGAGGAGGGAGGGAAAGACTCCCCGGGAGGGGTCCTGCCCACCTCCCCCGGAGGAGTCCGGCCCGTGGGACTCGTCCGGGGTGGGCACGGGAGCGCGGATGCCGCTGGGCGCCGGGGAGGGAAGGGGTGACGGCGCTGCACCCAGCACACTGCAGGGGGGACATGGGAGGGTCTTTTCCCATCGGCGCCTCCCCAGAGCCCCGGGAGAAGCCGGTGTCTCTGCTGGATTCCTGCGGCTCGCTCTGGGCATTCGCTGTCTCCTTTCCCCGCTGCTGCCTCCTTCCCTCCCGGGCACTGCCCGCATCCTTCCCCGGGCATCCTCTGCATCCCTGCCTGGGCAGAGCCTCCTTCCCTCTCCGGGCGCTGCCTGCATCCCTGCCGGAGCTCTGCCTGCCTCCCTCCCTCCATCCCTCCCTCCATCCCTCCCCAGGCG
>VXBI01005970.1:736874-786182 GCA_013397375.1 Toxostoma redivivum | reverse complement strand
GGGGCGGGGGGGCGATGCCCCAGCGGGGGGGGGATGCGCGAGGGGCGCTTGCCCGGCCTGTGGTCCCGCCGGGGACGCACCTTGGGCCGCAGCTTCAGCTTGTAGATGGAGGGGACACGCTCGGGCTTCTTCAGGCACCGCCGGGGCTTGGCGGCGTGGTTGGCCCTGGGTCCCCGCGGGGTCTGCCCCCCCAGTCCCGGCTGCTCTGCCTCCCCCGGGGCTGGGAGCTGCGGGACAGCTCCCGCGGGGGTTTTGGGGACCTGGCTCCGCATGCCCACAGGGCGCANGTTTATCTCTATTGCACAAACAGCATTGCTGGGTCCGTGGCTGTGAGCTCAGAGTGCAGCAGTGCCTGCTGTGACCCTCGGTGACATCCATCACCCCAGAAGGGACCACAGCCACCACGGAGGGCAGCAAGGGTCCCCTCCTGGAACCCCCCGAGCTGAGTGACCCAAGCAGGCTCTTGGAGCTGTCAGACACGAGGCTCACTGGCCCCATGGTGTAAAACGGGGAGCATTGAGGTCCAGGATGGTTTTTATGGATGTCAAGGGTGGGATGTCCCTGCTTCAGGGGGGCTAAACCCCTCTCCTGCAGAGAGCATCCCATTCTCTCCATTTGGGGCTGGATTTTTCCACCCAAACCAGTACAGGAGTGCCTGCTTAGCAGGATTACCAGTACAGAAATAGTCCATTGGGAAGGAGGGGGTTCAGCTCTGAAGTGAGGTGGAACCCCCCGGGTTGTTTGGGAACAATCCCAGTGTGCTGCCCTCGGAATCCTCGGGCACTGCAGCTCCAGCTCCAGATTCAGCATCGCTCCCACCTTTGCAGGGAGGAGTCTGTCTGTCTGTCTGTCTGTCCGTCCCCACCGACTCTCGGGCTGGGCTCAGACCCACGACTCCTCATCGTCCTCGCTCAGCCAGGTGCCGCTGTCGCCCGGGGACAGCTTGGCCGTGGGGCGTGTGCTGCCGGTCTGGGGGGCTCGGGGGGGCCCCGGGGNCTGCGGGACAGCTCCCGCGGGTGTTTTGGGGACCTGGCTCCGCATGCCCACAGGGCGCAGGGGCTGCGGCCCGCGGGACAGCTCCTCCACCACCCTGTCATAGCCGGGGGGCTGCGTGTTCCCACAGCACCCCCGGAGCCCCTCGGCCCCACTGCCACCGGCACCCCCGGCTCTATCCTCTGGCACCCCAGGTCCCCCGGCACCCCCAGCCGGTGTGTCCGGGGCTGGGTGGCACTGCCGTGTCCCCGGGGGACCGTCCCCAGCGGCACGGACCTTGCACCCCTCTGCAGAACGGCCCAGAGGGGTGGGGGGCCGGGACATGGCCGGGCTGGCTTTGATGGGGGGTTTAATGCTGCTGTCCAGTTTCGGGGCTTGGCTGGAGGAATTTCGGGGTGAGGGCTGTGGGCCCCGGCCAAGGGCTCCCTGTCGCCCTTCCCGTGGGCTTCTCAGGCTCTGTGAGTCTCCCGGGGCATCCCGGTGTGAGGAGGGGGCACGGACCTTTAAGGGACTGGAGGCTCGGACCTTTAGGGGACTGGGGGCTCGAGGTGTCACTGTGGTGGCTGCCCTCGTTTCCTGTGGCCTGGCAGCCACCACAGATGGTTTTGCTCCTTGCTGGGCGCTTCTTGGAGGTGCTGATACCGTCCGTGTGCCGGGAGCTGCGGACCTGCCCCGTGCCGGTGCCACAGGAGTGGTTTTCCCTGGGTTGGTCCCTTGCGGTGTCCTGGGGACCCCCGAGCCGTTCGGAAGGCTCAGCCGGGACGGGGTGGGTGCCCGGCCCCTCGCCCCGTGCCCAGGGGAGCTGGATCGAGCAGGTGACCGGGATGGTGGCGGCTGCCTCCCCAGAGGGACAGCGGGTGGCTCCCGCATCCTGCAGGGACAGACAGCGGAGAGGGGCAGGGAGCTGCTGCATCCCCCCACCCCACCTGGAGCCGGGCATCTCCTGAAGGGACGGGGGGGGAAATTTCGAGGATATGAGAAAAACTGCTCTGAAGCCAGACAGTTCGGGGCACGAAGCATCTCCGCACCACTCACCTGCCCGAAGGGACCCTGCGGGGCTGCGCTGGCTCCCGGTGAGGGCTGGCACCCTGCTGCCGACCCCAGCCCTCTGCCGACGGGGACCGGGGCCCCCAGGTGACGGGAGGCAGGGGGCTCTGGGAGCGGCTGACCAGCAGTGCGGGCTGGGGGCTGCGGGCGGCCGGGCACAGCCGCACCTCGTGCTGCACTTGCTGCTGCGGGCTCCGGGCTTTGCAGGCTTGTTTGTGAGCTGTGGGGACAACGCGGGGGGCTCAGCACCCCTGTCCCCTGCACCCACCCCCGGGTGCAGCCCACCCAGCCATCGCTCAGCATCCAGCACCCCGAGGGCGCCGGCAGAAAGCTGCGCTCCCTGCAAAGTGGTTTTTGGGGTCTGGTTCCATCTACAAGTCTTCCATGACCTCTAGTGGCCACCAAAGCCAAAGAAAGTCCCCAAAACCCGACATTCCCGGGCAAAACAACGAGGCGTGGCTGTACCAAAGCCTCCTGCTCTTGAAAACGTCCCCGAGAAGCATCGAGACCAACCACAGACCCCCACCCTTCACCCAGCCGCGGGGTTTGGGGATGCGGGGACTCACAGAGCGAGGTGCAGCGACACGGGTCGTGCTTGTCCAGGTAATGCTCCAGCGTGTCCCAGCCGCCCCCGACCCGCACCATGACGTGCTCCCGCAGGATCTGCACGGGAATGTCCAAGCCATGGGACACCAGCAGCCTGGGGGTGCCACGCTCGGCCGAGAGCTGTGGGCTGGCCCCAAGGGCCACCAGGTGTCCCAAAGGACGGCTGCGTCCCTGGCTCAGCTCCTGCGGCCATCCCGACAGGTTTATTTCATCCCCACAAGGAGGTGGGAATCCTTTTGGAAAATCCCTGTCCTTCGTCATGTGCTGAGTTCCTTGGCCAGGCTTAGGGATGGATTCAGAGCATCCCAGTGCTCCCATTGTTGGGTGAGACTAGGCTTTGGCTCTGTGGGATGTCAGGTTTTGTCCCATACACATGGATGGTTAAATCCATACCAACATCTATCGCAGGGCTGAGCTTCCCTGCTGCCCTGCTTTGGGAACAATGGTCACAACTCCCCCACGGGCCCCTTTTGGGGGATTATGGAAAAGGGGTCATGGCAGCAGAGCAGAATGCCTGATGCTTTTCCCCGAAAGCACAGGGTGAAGCAGACTCACCCGGACAAAGATGAGGGTGTCAGAGTCCCCCACACGGTATTTCCCTTCCGAGATCTTGATCATGGGGAACTGGACAGGGCAGGTGCAGCGGCTCACCAGGTGCTGGACCTGCAGGCAGCAGGGATGGGCCCTCACCAGGGCTGCTGGGAAAGGTGCTGGGGCAGCCATGCCCATCCCCATCCATCTCCATACTCATCCCCATCCATCCCCATGCCACCCCATGCCCCTCTGTACCATCTGGTCGAGGTTGTTGAGGTCCCGTGGTGTCCTGGGGGGCCGGGCCAGAGCGGTGTCCATGGGAGGCAGGTCCAGCTCCTGCCTGAGCTCCTCCTCGATCTCCTCCTCCATCTGCACCAGGGTCGGGGCGCGCATTCCAAAGCGGGAAGCGTGACGTGCCAGCTCCAGCAGGCACAGCACGAAGTTCTTCTCGTTCTTCCTCAGCACCAGGTCCTCTGTCTCGAACATCAGGACATCTGGGCAGGGCAGGGCTGGGCTGAGCCAGGGCTGGCACGTGGGGATGGGGACAAAGAGGATGGGGGGCACAGACAGAGTCAAAACCCACCCAGAAGGGTGGAGCCCTTCCCTGGAGCCATCCCACCAGGAATATGGCTGGGTTCAACAAGAGTTGGGATAAAGGATAAAGAGGAAGAGCCTTTCCTTTTGGGTATCTACAGCTGTTTCATGGCATCCCAAAGCCACAAAACTCAGTGTCTGAGTGCCCTGAGAATATCTTGCTCTGTGCCATTCCCCTTCCTGGGCATCCATGGTGGTAGCACAGGGTGGCAGATGCTTTGCTCAGAGCCAGGACTTCTCCCGCTGTCCTTAGGGCTGGGATCATGCTGTGCCTGGCAGGGACACACTGTGCCATCCACCCTTTCCTTTCCCATTCCTCCTGTGCATATTTGCACCCAAGCAAACACTCCAGCCATGTGCCAGCACCCTGAAAAGTTGCTGCCAAGCCTTCAGGACCTTGTACAAGGAATGCCAGCTCAGGGATGCAGGCACATGGTGCTGTCCCATGCCAGGGTGGCACTGGGTTTGGGAGACACATGGAAAAACATGGAGCAGCTGGAGGGGACTTGAACATGGGGACATGGGACAGCTGGAGCCTGGCATCCTACCTTTGATATCCATTTCCTTCCTGCACCACTGGATGAAGTTGGAGACATTGTCCCTGGCCTGGAAGGTGCCTGGCTGTGCTGTGAGGTTGCAGGTGACACCAGTGGTGGGCAGGTGGAGGTGCTGAGCCACGTCAGGGCAGGCACGGGTGAACTCCTCAGCCACCTGGGTGACATGGTTGGCGTGGGAGCAAAGCACAGCCCCGGTCTCCAGCACCTCCAAGAAGGTGCCCACCTCGATGTCAAGGTCATAGAGCTCCTTCAGCCACTCTGCCAGGTCCTCCTTCATGGCGTACAGGTACTGCTGGCTGGACTGGTAGGGACGGATGCTCCGTGCCCCCGTGCCTGGTGTGCCCCACATTCTGCCATAGGACTGGGAGGAGGTGAGGGGAAAGGACGATGGGGATATGGGCAGCTGCCCCAGCCCTGTCCCCAGCCCACCTCCCCGGCAGCCACACTCACCTGGTGCCACTTGCTCCCTGCCACACGGGGTGGTGACACTGTCCTGGTGTCCAGAGCCCTTCTGGGGTCCCAGGGCTGAACTGCTGCTGGCGAGAGGAAATCACCCTGTTGGGCAGTGGGTGTTTTGTTTCCTTCCCAAGTGCTGATCCCTTCTCCTTGGTGACAAGGGACTGGCTGCAAACACTCTCTGTTAACCCTTCAGCACCTGCTCTTCTGTCACGGCCCAGCTCCTCCCCAGCCATGCCAGGGGTGGATTTTCCCCCCAAGGGCAGGAAGGAGTTAGAGAGTAGCTCATCAGTACCCAACCACACGAGAGGG
This sequence comes from Toxostoma redivivum, assembly GCA_013397375.1. Taxonomy (NCBI): domain Eukaryota; kingdom Metazoa; phylum Chordata; class Aves; order Passeriformes; family Mimidae; genus Toxostoma; species Toxostoma redivivum. Next base: position 781,083 of record VXBI01005970.1, on the reverse strand, counting down.
GTTTCCCCCTCCCCAAAACCCCTACACCCACCTCCACCACAGCTGAGGTGACCTGAGGGCCATAAGGTGCAGCCTCAAGGTGAGAAGGGTTTATTTTCAAACCCACTTTTGGCTTTCTCTGCTCTGTGCTCCCTTGCAAAGCCCTTCCCTCATTTCCCACAGCAGCGAGGCCTTTGGCAAAAGCCAAGCTCCCGCAGGGCTGGAGTGACTTTAAGGAGTTGGGGCTTTAAGGAAATAACTGCACATGAGTGGGCACCTCTGGGAATGTGGGATACTCCCTCCCTGACCCAGGCCTTGCAGAGCTGCCTCAGCACCCAGGTACTTCTGCAAAAAACAAATCTACCAGGGAACTGTTTGTGCCTTGGGACTAAAGCAGAGCCTCTCCTGGGCTTTGTGGGGCTCCTTGCTGTGTTGGGGGACCCATCCTCTCCCTGGAGCCAGCTGCTGATGTCACTGCAGGTCACTGTCCAGCTGGGGTCATTTTGGGGGAGGGAATGCAAGAATCCCAGCTATTCTGTCTGGGGAATGTGTGGCAGGCTGGAGGAATCTCTGCCTGATGTGCCCAGCCAGGGAGCCCAGCAGGAGAAAAGAACCCTTGAGAGGCTGGAATTCCATCCAGGGAACAGAGTAGGGTGGATTGAAAGGCTCAGGGTGTGAGTTCACCTCCCCCAGACTCCCCAAATTGATGGGGTACAGGTGACACAGTAGAGTGACCCCTGCTGCCCCTGCCAGCAATGCTGAGCACAGACCCAGCCCTGCAGCATCACAGGGCCCAGGGCATCCCACAGGACACAGCCCCAGGAAACACATGGCAGCAAGCCAGGGAAGAGATGGAAAACCCAAAAACGGGAGAGGATTTGAGGTAGTCCCATCCTCAGCCTCCAGTTACACAGCAGATGGGATGCCTAGCTTTTTTCTAAGGGGGCAGGAAAAAGGATAATTAATGAATTCAGCCTGGGGAAAAAACCTATTAACACATCCCAAAGCATGGAAAAATCCTCAGTAATTTGGAGATGAAGTAGGAAAGAGAATTTCCATGTTTTCATCACTATCAGTGAGTTTTCAAGTGGGATCCATCTCCCCTCTTTGATCCTGTGAGCATGAAAGCTGAGGCCAAATTCAGCAATCCCTACTCCAACCCCATACACCCACAGGCATCTTAAACACAACCCTGTCAGGAAACTGGAGATTTGATTAAAAAAAAAAACCCCAAACCCAAAGTGTGGCATGAAAACAAGCACAAATCCCAGGCTCACATATCCAGAGGTTGGTTTTATTTGCTGTCAGGTCTCCAAGCCCTTGGGACTCCCTGCAGGAACCTCATTATCATTCAATTCCGATGAAAATGCTGCAGGGCCGTTTCTTTGGCAACGTGGAGATTCCCCTGAGGTTTTAGGCAGATGAAGACCCTGTGTCTGCTCATGAAGGGCTCACTCACAATTGTTATGGGGAATGGGAAGAGTGCTGGCTCCCCATCCTGCCAAACCCAGCTCAGCTGGCACCAAAAGCCCTTGGGATGTACCAGCCCTGGCACCCTGCTTAGGGCAAGCCCTGCTCTGCAGGGAAGGTCTAGAACAGGCAAAGCTGAATAAAAGAAGAATCCTTGAAGCTGCTGGCATCAGGAGCAGGCACCCCAGCACAGCACCCTGACATGGCACAGCAGGACCAAAGCTGGGCTGGGGTCTGAGTTCTGGGAGAACCTCTGGATAAATGGTTTCAATAAATCATTTAATAGAGCTGAGGCCTGTCTTGCTCAGCACCAATGCCTCAGAACTGCAGCTCTGGGGAGCTGAGCCCCAAGCCCAGCCCTGGGACACGATGGCCCTTTGCAGGCACCGCTGGTGACTGTGCCCAGGAGCGTTTCCAGGTGGGGAGTCTGCCTTGGGAAAGGAATGAGGAATATGCAGCCACACTGTCCCTGTGGGCCTGCATGCACAGACATGTCCCTCTGTCCTGCTCACCCTCCCCTCTTCCCTCCTCCCCCAGTTATTTGTCCCTCCTGTTCATCCAGGTGGGGCCCAGGGACTCAGAAACTCGCTGATCCTGTCCCTTGCAGAGGCAGCTGAGCACTTTCTCTGCACACTGTGGGGCTGCCAGGTGAGCACAGGCACCCCAAACCCATCTGAAAATCAGTGTTCCTGCTGGCTGTGAGCAGCACAGTGACCTGGCCAGCAGCTCAGCTGAGCCTCCCCTTGCCCTCCATCTCTACACCAAACCCCTCTGATTTCAGCCCAAAAATCCCACTGGAGGTGTCTCCAGCTGGTGCCTCAGCAGAGCACTGGGATGTGGGCACAGCCCAGCAAAGCATCCCCAAACCTCCATACCCTGAGCAAACAGTAGGGGCAAAGCTCCACATGGACCCAAATGTTTGTCCAAATGTCTCTTTTTTGGTAGTTTTAAGCAGAAAACGTTCTGAGTCTGTTTTTTAAAATCATCCAAACTCCAAAGCCAGCAGCAGAGAGACACTTCTCCTGATGGTGGGAAAATTACAGCTATAAACAAGTATTAAAAAAATATCAAAAAGTATCACCAAACCCCAGTCCTGGTTTGAAAAACCTGTAACAATATCCTGAAAGTTAACAGAAATGGGTGTGTTGGCAGTCTCCATTGCTGATTTTTTTTTCGGTGGTCTTTTAAAAAAAATACGATGTTCCAAAGCCTCCAGGCCACCTGGCTGTGGATTTCTGTCCCAGCTGCATCCGAGCTGTGCTGGGTCGCTGCTCCACCATCCCACAGCTCCAGCCAGTCCCTGCCTGCCCATCCTCAGGCAGGAACAGAGTCACACAAAGCGGGATCCAGGCAGCAGAGAGCGAGGTGATGTCCCGAGCCCCATTTCACCCCATCAGCCGTGCTCAGGAAAGAACCTGCTCACTGTTGGCATCCCAGCAGCCCATCCAGGCCAGCTGCGTGGCCCATTTGCCGGTGGCCACCACTTTGAGCTTAGCCTGGTCGAATTTCCAGTAGTGCTCATCCCGAAAGAAGTAAACGTTGCGGTGGCGGTGGGTGAGAGCCCCGGCCGTGCCCGCGGGCAGCCCTGCCCAGTCCCGCAGGCTGCGCGGGTAGTAGGGCTCCGCGCCCAGCGGCTCCTCGCCCACCACCCAGTACTTGGGGCCTTTGAACAGGACGAGCCGCCGCAGCTGCTGGAAATAAAGCGCCGTGTCCGGGTGCCGAGGGAGCCCCAGCGCGCTGCATTTTCGGGGAAATCCTGCCTCCAGCTCGGAGCCTGCGTAGCGCCAGCAGCGGCCACCTGGGGGGACAGGAGGGGTCAGAGCACAGCCCGGTGTGGGGTCTGGGGCAGGACGAGCTCCAGGAGGTGTGGGCAGACTTGGCCGTGGGACTCAGTGACATCCATCCCACTGGTGACCCAGCCAGAACCGCTGCTTGTGGACCAGGCTGGGGGGAAACTGAGGCACGGCTGCTCAGAGGACTGAAAGGGACCACCAGGGACAGAGCAGGGCCGCCACCATGCTGCTCCTGGCAAACCTCCCCCCGATCCTGCACAGCGAATGGCACAGACAGAAACAGATCCAGCCGAGGCTGGGACATCCAAGCCAGCACTGCAGCAGGAATTGCAATGGGGACTGGTGGCTTGGCTGTCCCCACTACAGGGCAGACAAAAGCCCCTTTCTGCTCACAAGGCACAGCCTGACGCAGCCCTGGGGAGGATGGAGGGAGTGGGGAGGGCTGGGGAGGCAGAGGGGCTTTGGCTCTCACCCAGCTGCAGCACAAAGCCCCTTTCTGAACAGCCAGTGACTGCTTTCCATTAACAGCTGGGGCTGACCCTGGCAGCCAGGCTGCCTGGTTTGACCTTCCTCTCCCCATCTGGCTGCCGGGCAGCTCATGGATGGTATCCCAGCTCTTTGGGCAGTTTATCCCAGCTCCTAGGGTAGCTCATGGATGGTATCCCATCTCTCTGGGCAGTTAATGGATGGTATTCCATCTCTTTGGGCAGTTTATGGATGGTATCCCAGCTCCCAGGGTAGTTTATGGATGGTATCCCAGCTCTCAGGGCAGCTCAGCCTCCAGGCACAACACAGGGATCCATGTGCACCATGAAACCCCCACGCACTCCCCTGCACCACTTTCTCCCCAAGACCCGCCACTGCATGTGGATTTGCTTTGACACAGTGAGTGCTGCTCTGCTGATGGGGAAACTGAGGCACGAGGAGGTGATGTGGCTGCCAGGGCTGTGTGGTTCATCCATCACTGGGTTTTTCACACCCAGGACACCAGTGGAGGGGACACAAACAGGAATTGTGTGGCTCCAACCACAGCACAGGCAGGAGCAGTGGCAGCCCCGAGGGGAGCCCCCTGCCCCCTCACCCACCTTTGAAGAAGTAGAACTTTCCAGTGAGCTGGGACCAGGCGCAGGCGTCGATGCTGGCGGGGAGGCCGGGCCAGCGTGGCTGCAGTGGCCGTGGGTCGCTGGCATTGCCACTCGCTGACACCACCCAGTAGTGGCTGCCCTTGAAGATGTAGAGGTTGTGATCCCCATCTGTGAGGCAGAGGGAGGGTGCCCCAGGTGAGAAATTTTATTGAACCCATGCAGGTCTGTGGTGCTTTGGGGACCCTCATGGTTTGGATGCTTCCTCCTGCCTTTCCAGCCACCACCTCAGCTTCTATAACTCATTGCCTCCCCTCCAGCCATGAGAGGATAAATGCTGACCACAGTTTGAGGCTTATCTTGCACAGCTGAGCTCCTGCAGTGATCAATCCCTGCCATGGCCCAAGTTTTAGGATGTTTTCCCTGCTCCTGATGCATCGCTGTGCCCTCAAGGTGCACTGCTTCACTGTGCATCAGTGATGCCACCAGTGCCAGGAGCTGTGGACCAGCCAAACCCACCTTTCCCACCACTGGGAGCTGCAGCAGCACTGGGACAAGGGGTAGGGGTGCACGTTTTGGGAGAGGGTCACACTGGCCAACACCCACCGGCGGTTATGGCGTCGAAGAAGGAGTGGCAATAGTAGGTGCTGAGGCTCCTCTGTCGATCCCTGCCATAAATGTCCATGTTCCAGTCCTGGAAGTGAGTGAAGACCTTTCCTGGGAGCTGGATGGCTGAGCCCTTGGAGGGCTTTCCTGAGGTGGAACAAGGGATGATGAGTCCAGAGAAGCAGAGGAACAACTTTTCCCAGAGCACAGGGCTGGGACTCCCCAGACTCCAAAGACTCCTTGTCCCACCGTCTGTTCCTACCCCACTCTATATGATGGTGGCAAAAAATCCCTTGGTACCCCAATAAACATGCACCAGCAGACAAGTGGGCAGCAAATCCAACCTTCCCTGCCCTGGAGGCCCTGGTACCTGTCCCACCTCTCCTGCATTTTCCTCCCCAGCCACACACAGGGATGAGGCCCACGTGGCTGTAGTCCTCTCCCCTTTGGAGATCTGCTCCCATCCCTACTGCTCGCTCTCCACCTCAGAGAACAATCCTGGAGGAACCGAGGGATGCTCAGGGAAGCCAGGCTCACCGTACAAATTCTGGACAGCCAAGATGTCATCCCAGCTCAGGACAAAATCCTTGCTGAGCTTCTTGTAGTAGGGGGACATCAGGGCGCTCTTGACGGGTGAGTGCTGCAGCCCCAGCGTGTGCCCGACCTCGTGGGCCACCACAATGAAGAGGTTTCGCCCTTTGCCGCTGTGCAGGGACCAGCGCTCGGCGCTGTCAAAGTGGGCTTCTCCTCGCCGGGGGAAGAAGGCGTGAGCCAGGGCACCTCCTGGGGACACGAGAGCCATCAGGGGCCACGCAGCAGCGGGCACATGCAGCTCTGGTTTGCCTAAATGTGCGCCAGTTTCAGGTCTTTTTGGAGGAGCCCGCGTTTGGAGGGTGTTGTCAGATGGGGAGGGCTCCTTGAGGGACTATAAGGAACGTCTCAGCTTGCTGCAGAGTTGGGAGGGGGGATCCCAAATCAGACAGCAAACTGCTGCAAACTGGGCTAGAGAGAGTGCAGAGCCTCCATCACCCTCCAGCCCATCACAAGCCCAGCCCTCCTCCCTGCCAGGGAAGAGCCCACGTTGTAAAAGAGAAGCTTACGAGGGGGAAGCGACCAGCACCTGGCCCATCGAAGGCGTTGTTGAGTCCATCGTTGTGGTCCCCGTGGAAGAAGGTGAGGCGGATGTCGGCAGGGCCGTCCCGTGCCTCCCAGAAGTGCAGGGAGGACACGTTGCCCCAGAGCTGGAAGGCAGCTCTCACAGCCAGGCGCACCTCGTGCTGGGGCAGGTAGGACGGCCAGTTCACCACCCGGTACGTCAGGTGCCGCTTGTACCAGCGCCCGCCTGCAACGGGACAAGCTCAGCAATGGCCACCTGGGCTTGGCCTTCCTCCCAGGGGATGCCTGGCAGGAGGAAAACTTCATGGAAATGTGGTGGTTTTCCCAAGCAAAGATGGAAGTTGAGGCAGGTGCAGCACCATGATGAAATGCTTCTGAAGGTGCCACCACTAGAGCCCAGCCAAGGCTGGAGCTGCAACCAAACCCTGAAAACCTCTCTGAGGAGATGAGAAGCTGTGGCACCAAATTTGAGCTCAGCCTTTGGCTCACCATCCTCTCCAGAGCCAAATTCAGCATGGGTCCCTGCTAGGAGGTCTGCTGCCTGAAGCCAGAAGATGCAGCCCAAGGGAGAGGAATCCACCTCTGAAAAGGTGGGACAAAGGCAAAGGAATGGGAAGGGATCTCAGCAGCACCTCGAGGACACAGCTTAATGCCCAAGGCTTCCTTAAAAGCTTTCAGGGGAGACAGAGCCCCGATACCACCAGGAGAGATGGGGACAAAGATGAAGGGGACAAGCCTTGTGACTTCCCCTAAGCTCCAACCCCCCTACCACACAGGAAGGCAAAGATGAGAGTTCACAGAGTCACTGAGCAGCATCACAGCCTCCTCCTCCTCCAGCACCCCTCAGCAGCTGTGGGACCCCAGAGCCCTGGGATTACATTTATCTGGAGGCATCTGGGAGCAGGAAAAAAGCCATGGGGCCCTAGGGGGATGTGGGTGCCAGAGCCGGTGCTGAGGCATGGGAGTGGTGACAGCCCTCCAGCATCTGCCTCTGCTCCAGATGTGCAGGAAAACAGGAGGAACAGGGCCGGCAGCACGCTGGGGCTCACTGCCCTGGCCCTGAGCTGAGCCTCCCAGCAAACCTGGCTGACATCCCACCCCAGCTCTGCCTTCTTCTCCCCCATTTCTGAGCAGCCCATGGCTGGAGACACTCTGAGCTAACTGGTCACACTCCTGGGGACAGAATGAGTTCCCACTGCTTGTCAGTGCAATGATGGCATCCAGCTCCTAAGGGACACAGATGAGCTCCCACTCTGCACAGCAAAAGCTGGAGGCTGCCTGGATGGCTGCAGCCCTAAAACAAAGCCTGGCATCCCATCCTTCCCCCCACAGGAGCAGAGCATCTACCCCCAGAGGAGGATGGGCAAGGCTGGGTGGGCAAGGCTGGCTCTTGGGAAGAGGAAGGCTTGGCTTTTGCCCCCGTGCTGGGCTCTGAGTGTGCCTCAAGCCAGCAGCACGAGGGACACAGAGGCTGCCCAGGGAAGATCCCGCTGGGAGAACAGTGGATAACAAAGCACTTTGCTGGCTCAGCTGCCAGGTTTTCCTGCTCCAAGCAGGATAAACAGCACAAAGCCTCCAGCCTTGCTGGCTGGTGCCACCAGCCACTCCCTGTCCCCATCCAGCCCGTGGGTACTGATGTGGTGCTGCTCCCATCCCTGCTGCCTGTGGCATCAGATCACCAGAGCAATGACCAGTGCCACACCAAGCCCTTTCCTGCCCTTTCCTTGAGCCATTGGGCATCTCTTGCCACCCAAAAAGGAGCCCCATGAGCCACAGGGCACTGGCTGCTTCTGTTTGCCCATCTCCTGCTGTACGTCCTTCCTGCTCTGCTCACTGCCCACATGTCCTGGGCACAGGATGGCTCCTGCAAGGAACACGCTGCATGCTGGGGCTTTGGAAGGAAATCCAGAGGCTGGAGGAGAATGACAGGGCTCTCCTGGGGCTGTCCATCGCCAGCCCTGACAGATGCACAGCCAGCCTGACACGGCACAGAGCCTTTTCTTAATCTCCCCTTCCTTTTTCCCATGTCCTAAGCACAGCTGGCCCTGGAATCTTGCTCTCTAGGAATCCAGTTACTCATCTGCAAGCCTAAAGAGAGCTCCCAGGGGATAAGAGGCCCAGTCCTGGACACACAGGAGCACAGAAGGATGCTTGGAGCAGAGTTAAACCCCTTAACATGGGTGAAAAGACTCTTGGGTCAGGCAGCCAAGTGCTGGCAGGTTTTTGGTTACTGCTGCGTCCCTAATATGCGTTAGAAGTCCCAAAGGTCAGCAAAACCTGGAGATAACTTCACTGCATGCCAGTCCCTGCCCTCCAGGTCATGCCAGCACAGCTGAGTGTGGGGCCATGGTGACCTGAGTGCCCTCTGGGACATGTCCTGCCTCCCACAGCAGGAGCAAAACCACCCCAGAGAGCCAAATTCCCCCACGAGTGGGAGTCACATTTCTAATCACTGCTGACATCAAGCCACAGAGATAGAAAATAAAAAGCTAAAAATAAAGAGCTTTAAAAATAACCTCCAAGTGTGTCCTGGGCTGGATGCTGTGCCAGTGGGGCTGCACCTCCCACCCACAGCAGCTTCCCCACGAGTCCAGGATGGGAGAGCCGAGCACCCCAGAGCCCAAACCCCACCGGGAGCCCCGGTGCCGATGCTCTCACCGTGCTGTGCCGTGCGCCGGCGGCGCCGGGCGGGGGATGGCCGGCTGTCCCCGTCCTCGGTGCCACACCGCGGCAGAGCCATCTGATGGAGGGTGCGGGCATCCAGCACCCCGCTGAGCGGCAGGTGGGTCACCCGCTGGAAATCCCTGCGGAAGGAAGAGAGATATCAGCACCCACACCCAGACCCCCCCGCCAGGCGGGGTTTGATTGTGTCTGAGCCAGGATTTTCACCCCACAAGCTTCACATCCCAGCATCAGAACTTCATCCAGTTGGTAAAACAAGGATTTGGCTCTGCAACCACAGCTAAGCTAAGTCACTTCCTAGCAGGGCAAAAGCAAATAGGTGAGCCTAAAAATGCATTTTCCAGTTTTAACCCCGGTTTTTTGACTTGGCATTTAATTTTGCTTTGTGCAAGGTCGGGCCCGGGATGCTCCCAGAGCCGATGTGATGTCCTTAGGAGAAGTCCAGGCAGGAGCTGGCAGATCGCCCCTTCTGACATCTCCCAGCCGTCCCCAAGCTCGGCCTCCCCGCAGATTTTATTGCGAGGCGATCACCGGGCCATAAAAGGCAAATAAAGCAGCGAGAGCCGGGTGCCAGCAGCCGGCACCCAGCTGTGGGAGCCGGGCACGGACCCGCCTGTCCAAAAAGGACTGGCTGTGCTTTAGCATCAGACCGTGAGACAGAGGGCCTCCAGCTGCAAGAAGACTCCTCTGGCTGCAAAAAAAGCCCTTCGGAGTGCTGGCAGCATCCCTGCAGCTGGAGCTGCTGAGTTCTGACTGCAGCGTTGAATAAAGGCTCCTACCTCAGCGCCTCGGTGAACTCGGCGGGGCTGTGTGTGCCGGCCCCCGGCTCGCTGAAGTAGCCGTATTTCTCCAGGAAGAGCTGCAAGAAAAAATGGGAAATGCGCAGCTCAGAGCACGTGTTGGCTTGGGAAGTGGGGGGAAAGGAGATGAGATGGCAAACAGTGCCGCAAACCCAAAAATGCCCGCTAGTTTTGCCCCTGAGAGCTCTGCGCCTCAAGCAGCCGCGCCTCCTGTGCCCGCGCAGGTTCCTGTGCGTCTCCTCCCCATTATTCTGGATGGCTCTTGGGGTTTTTGGCCACGACGCGATGGAGGCGTAGGAAGAAACGAGAGAGATGGAAAAACCTCTGCTGCCATGTCATCCGCAGCCAGAGGCGACCAAACCCACAGCTCTAATCGCCCCGGCTCAGCGCAGCGATTCCAACAAAGGCCGAGGTGCTGCGGCCATGGGTAGGGCGGGGTGAGATGGGGTCAGGCTCAGCCTCCCCCCATTCCCACGCAGGATGTGCCGATGCAAAATGGGGACGCTCCGGGCTCAATTTGTTTTGCCAAACCATTCTTCTTCTTATCGGCCGCTGACACGAACGGAGATCGCCTCTTTGAACTTGCTCCAGCACTTAAATTGTATGTTAAAGAAAATAAACGGCTCAGGTTGCTGCCCAGCTTTTGGAGGAGTTAATAGCTGGGGTCACAGGAATGCTCCACGCCCGCCTGCCTCGCCGTCAGGGACGTCTGCGGGAGACAAACAAGCTGCCCAGCATCCTGTTAGTGCAGCAGAGCTGCAGTTACAGCCACGAATAATAATCAGAATAAAAAGTGAAAGTGGCAGCTTCCTTTCCCCACATCCCAAAGGAGAGGTGCGCTGAGCACCAGGAGTGCCGCGGGCTGACCCAGATAGCACGGCTGGTGCCCTCTGGGAAAATGGGTGTTTTTAAAGCTGTTTCCCTCCTGGCTCATCCCGGGGCCGGGAAAAGGAAAGGTTTGGAGTGTTGACCTCCTCTCAGTGCTGCTCCTGACTGTGGGTGACCCAGTTCTCCTTCATGTCCCTGCAGAGGAGGCAGCAGCGCTTCCTGAGCCTTGTCACCCGGCCAGAGCAGGAATGGTTTGTGGATGTGGCAGTCCCGAGCTGTGCCGGGGCCTCTCCCTGTCCTCCTGCCCAAACCTTCTGCTTGCGTGAACAGTCATCTTCATGTCATCCCCAAACATGTCACCCCCGTGTGGGCAGGGCAGGCACATCCAGGTGTGCTCTGCAGACCTCATCTCCTCCAGTTTCATCTCGTCCTTTACGCCCCTTCTACCTGGAACATCCCCCTCCGGCAGAGGACCAGCACAGATTCCTGCCTGGACATGCTCTTTGCTCAGCCCCACACAAAGAATTTGGCTGTTTTTCCCACCAAAGCCTCCTGCCTCAGCTGGAGGCACCAGCAGCTCATCCCAGCAGCACCAGGCTGCAGCAGCAAGGGCCTGAGCATGGCCAGAGTCACCCTGACACCTCACACTGGTCCAGTGAGACAGGATAAATCAGACAAGTGCCACAGAGCAGGGAGAGCATTGGCTTGTTCATCAGGAGAAGCCACAATACCTCTGCCCAGGGATGGACCATCCAGCCTGGACTTGCCATTGCCCAGCCACACCAGGATAACCTCACATTTACAGAGATGCCAGGAGGCAAAATCCAGCAGCAACTCGGGATGAGCATGCAGGGATGGAGGAGCATCCTGGGGATGGGGTGGCTTGGAGCCCTCTGTGAGTATCTGGAGAGAAGGAATCTGGCCCTTCTTTTTCTGTGCTTGTATTTGTATGAAGTTCTCTTCCAGAAGCACAAAATCCCCAGTTACATATAAGGGTGCAGGGTGAAGATCCCAGTGGTGACATCACTGCAGATAAATGTGAGCTGAGAACACTCAGATGGAAAGTCCTGGCTCTCACATCATGGGCTGAACCTTCTCTAAAACAATTTTCTATTCACTCAGCACAACCTGAAGCTCTTTCCTTGCCTGTAACCCAACACAATCCCATCCTTAAAGTGTGAAAATGGTTTTTCCTCACCATGATCTCATGAAGGCTTGAAACCCCATCTGGACATGTCAGGTGCACAGTGAAAAAAGCAGCCCTGTCCCAGCAGCTGCTTTTGAGCAGCACCAGAAGGCACAGAGGCCACTGGCTTCATCATTCCTGCCCAGACCTCCTTGAGCTTTGCAAGTCCAAGCAAAGCAGCATTTTCTCTGTGGTTCCTGGCCTGTGCCACATTGAGGTTCTCACACACAGGCCCCAACTCTCTGTCTGCAAAACCATCAGGAGAAATTTTATTACATTTTCTAGACATATCTACTGTCAGCTAAAGGTGAGGATGGTCCTGGAAGCACAGAGCTGCAGGAGAGGGATGTGCTGATCCCCCACTCCATCAGGTATTTATCCAAGCACAGAGCATAAAAATCCAGGGAGTTTTTGGGGTCCGGGGGAACCCAAGAGCCCCCATGCCACAGTGTCCTGTGCCTAAACCAGTGCTCAAGGCTCTCCCAGCACTGCACAACCCCTCAGGCTCTGGCAGGGCTGGCTGGAATCTGGCACCAGCCCATTAAACCTCTCCAGAGGCTGCAATGCAAGAACTGGCCGGGCTGAGAAAACCCCCTCCCTCCTGCCCCAGACGGGGAAATGCTCTTTTCCATACAATGGGAAAAGAAAAACAGCAGGAAATGAAAAGAAACGTTAATATGAAATATGCCCAGCTCCCTCTGTGCATGAGGGAGGGAGAGGAGGATGGATCTGCCTGGGCTGCCTGGAGCCCAGCGCTGGGGCAGAGAATCCTCCGGGGCTGCAGCAGGGACAGCGGGAGGAGGCTGGGGGAGACAGAGGGGCCCTTCCCATCGCAGGGCTCTGATGTGGATAGAGCCTCTTGCAACCCTGGAAATCATCTCTGCCTTGGCTAAAGCCAAGGAAACACCTTGGCCTCGACCACAGGCATCCACAGTGTGGAAGACAGCCAGCAGCAAATACAATTAGCCCTCCCTGCCTGGAAACGGGGATAACGAGAGCGCCGAGACAGCAGGCTCCGCTCCTGCCTGCCCTGCCCTCCACACACGCCGGTTCCGACTCCTCTGGACCGGAGGAGCCTCACACTGAGCTCCTGCCGACCCTGCTCCCTCTGCTGTGCCGGGCACCAGCCCCATCTGTGCCCTCCATCCCCCGCAGCGCAGGGAAGCGATTCCACCCTGCCGAAGGGTTTTGTGTCATGATTACAGGCCATGCCACCACAAGCTGCATCTTTAAAGTCTTTTGTTTTAAATCACACAACCCAGGTGGATCCTAAACTCTGGTTCCAGCATCCCCGGACTCATCCCACATCATCTCACCACCAAAATGGGCACAGTGGCTCCTGCTTTTCATCCTCAGTTTCCCCCAGCACACACACTAGGAGAGCTGGCCTGGGGCGTGTTTTGGGGTGGTCACAGAAGGAGCAGCGGCTCCTCCTGTCCCCTGCAGCCTGCGAGCTGCCCCCAGAAGATGTCACATCAATTAAAAATGCTCATTCGCTTCCGCTCATCCCTGCAAAGCCTCAGGCAAAAATCCCCGCGCCGCTTTTGTTTAAGTGTGTGTAAGTATCTCTGTAAATATTATATCTATAGACACACGAGAAGGGGCATTAGCGAGCACAGAGCCTGGTTGTCCTCCCGCTGAACAGGCAGCGGAATCTCAGCTGATTCTCTGCCCTGGTGATGGAGCGTGGTTACAGCCCCCAGCCCGTCTGCCTGCTGGGATGTTCCCCTGTTCCTAACCCGGCCCTGAAGGAATCTCCTGTCCCGCCTACCACTCCTAAAAATCTACCTTAGCAAATAATCCACTTACCACTAAAGATGCAGAGCTGGGGTCTTCTAAACTCCTTTTATTTTCACACTCGATGTTCTAAAGCTGAGAAGCAGTAAGCCAGGTCTAACTAAACCCCCTCCTGGTTTCACTAACCGTTTGCATGTGGCTTGGAGAGACTTGGTCTAGTGGAGGGTGTCCCTGCCCATGGCAGGGGTGGAATGGGATGAGATTTAAGGTCCCTTCCAATCCAAACCAACCCATGATTCTGTGATAACTCATTGGGAAGAAGCTGGCAGCTCTGCCCCGGCACCCCCAGCACCCCACACCACCTGCAGCACCAAAACTGGATAAGACAAAGCACTTGAGGAAAACAGGGAAGAGCACCGGGCTTGGCCAAACCTTCCCCTGCGAATACCAGAGCGGCTGACAAACCAGTTCGGTCACGCAGCCCGGTTGTGTTTTCGTGTCTAAGGAGAGAAAGGAAACGAGTCTTGCCCTCCACCGGGGTGGGAGCCGGGGGAAGGCGCCGTCCCCTCTGCCGGGGCCGCGGCTCCTTGCCCGGCGGGCGATATTTGCCCTAACAAGTGGGGATTGTTTTGGGGGAGAAGCAGGAAGAAAGCCGGGCTGTTCGCGCTGCGGTGACTCACGGGGTGTAAATCACACCGGGGCCGCTCGGAGCCGCTCGCCACATCCGCGCTCCCATGGGTGCTGCAGAGCCCAGCGATGCCTCAAAGGGGGAATTCCTCCTCCTCTCCACCTCTCCTTCCACCGCCGTGCTGAGGCTGAACAGCAGGGATTTTTTACAGGAAGGAGGATTTTTCCTCTTTATTTTAGAAGGAAAACGTGGGATGCTCTGGCCTCCGAGCCCCACCGTGTCTGCGTGGTACCCGGGACCCTCCCTCCACCCAGCTGTGCTCAGCATCCTGCATCCCAACTCGCTCCCTAAAGCAGCTCAGCCGGATACTGGAGCATTTCCCAGCACAAACACAGCCCAGAGCCCGAAATGTGAGACTTTGGTTTGACAAAGGGGAGAAGTCAGTGTGCACCAGATACTGCAAGATGGGGAGGAGAAGGGCAGGGCAGGGGAAAAATTGGGAAAAAAAACATCCAAAATTAGAATTATTCAGTCTATTAGTCCAGTTCTCTATTCCCATTCCCTGTTTTTCTCAAATTTCTCCCCAGTTTTTATTCCCACCAAAACAGACCCGGAGCTTCTCACATGAATCTCTGCAGGAACTTCACTGTCCTTTGTCCTTGGCTCCACCAGCACCTCACCGTGCTCCTCACTCCCACCACGGGCTGAGATCTCACATGCTCTGTGTATTTTACACAATTCCCCAGGGATCAGGGAATCTTGGGCATTGCCACCCCCCAGCTGCTGTCTGAGCACAGCTCAGCCAGACACCAGCCCTGCCAAACCATGTGCTCTTTACATTTGGGCCCTCTCCTATCTGCAGATAGTAAGATGATTTCACATCCAAATGTTTCAAATTAAATTTTTGAATTTTCCTTATTTTTTAATATGCTTTTGGTTTTTTTTAAACTGCAGTTGATATGGATGCAGTGAAAACATGGGTACCAGCCAGGAAAAGCACACAACTGAACATTTTCAGTCTTATGTATCTAAGTTTACACAACCTATTGTTGTTAACTGTGGCTTTTTAAAATGAATATTAAAAAAAAACTCTAGAAGCAAAGCCTGGAAGTGCTCTGAAAGCCACAAGTCACAAGAACTATTTGATGTTATGTGAGAATTTCAGCTTCCTCCTGAAAGAAAATTAACTGCTCCGTTTATTTAGGTAAGTTCCACACCCCAGTCTCTGCATTTCCATTGTGTGTGCTGTCCCAAAGTCCCTGGCCAGCACAGCATATCCCCCTGGGGAAACTGAGGCAAGGAAAGTCACTTGCCCAGCACTCCCTCATGAAGGATTTGCCACAATCCTGGGATCTGTTCTGAAGCTTCAAGGGAAAAGAACTCAGAAGTCACCAATGAGGGGTAGAAAGGCAGTTTGAATTGTTAAACCAGTTGTTCCAAATCAGTTTATTTTCTTTTTAAAGTGAATTTTAAATTATTAGTTTTCTGAGCATGAAAATCTTTGCAGGTTTATTTTCTCCAGGTGGCGTGAGGGGCTGGGCTGAGGTTTGTGCACAGTGGAAAAAGCGCAACTCTTAATGACCTCTCTGAAGCATATCTCACAGCACATGAAAACAAGCCTCTGAGCATTCCTGTGCCCTTTTTCTCTCAGAGCATGCCTTCAAAATCCCAATTAATTCACCAGGACTTGCTGGCTGGGGTTGAAAATTAAGCATTTGTACAAATGTACACTGGATGGAGGCCTGAACAAGAAAAAATCCCCAATATGAACCTTTGTTCACCAGCCAAATCTCATACCTTGTCCTCCCAAAACAAACAGGAATGGATGGTGGCACAGTGTGACAATGACAGCAGGACAAACAGAAGAAATCCAAACACAGGTGATGGGGACAGCCCTGGGGACAGGCAGGCAGGGGAAGGACTGGCTTTTGTCCCCTCCTGATATGCTGGGAGATGGGAGGGTTTCCTCCTACATGAGTTCTGCTGCTGGAGCTGTGTGGCAGGGTGGGTTGCAGGTGCACATCACCTGTGGGGACACCTGGACACACCCTGAGAGAGCTGGGATGTCCCAGCCTGGACAAGAGAAGGCTCCAGGGACACACAGAGCCCCATCCTGTGATTAAAGGAGCTCCAAGAGAGTTCGAGAGGGACTTTGGACAAGGGCAAGGAGAGATAGGACAAAGAGGAATGGATTTAAGCTGAAGTAGGGCAGACTTAGATTAGATATTGGGAAGGAATTCTTCCCTGTGAGGGTGGGGAGGCCCTGGCACAGGGTGCCCAGAGAAGCTGTGGCTGCCCCATCCCTGGAAGTGTTCCAGGCCAGACTGGACAGAGTTTGGAGCAACCTGGGCTAGAGGAAGTGTCCCTGTCCACAACAGGGGGTGAAATGGGATGAGTTTAGGTTCATTCTAACCCAAACCAGTCTGTGATTCTCTGCCACACAGTGCATGTGGCCACACACCCTGGCATTCCAACACAACCCTATGGCACAGCCCCATCTCCAGCTGGCACAGCCACACACCTGTGCCACACACACTGCGGGTACCTAGGGCACATGTGGATAAACAGGTGTCAGGAGCTCACGGGCACTCACCTGTGGTGGGGATGTACCTGGGGACACATTCATACCTATGGCATGGGCACACCAGGGACATGCACACCTGGGGCATGGACACACCCACGGCATGGGCACACAGGGATATGGGCACACCAGGGACACAGTGACACCTGGGGCATGGGCACACCAGGGACAGTCACACCAGGGACACGCACACCGGGGCAAAGACACACCCACGGCATGAACACACAGGGATATGCACACACCTGGCGGGATGTGGCACACCTATGGCATGGGCACCCCAGGGACAGCCACATCTAGAGCGCGGGCACACCTATGGCACAAGCACAGGGACATGGGCACATCTATGGCATGGACTCAGCGGGGACAGGCACACACCCGGGACACGCTCCCGCCCCTCCCTGCCGGTGCCGGTGCCGGTGCCGCTGCAGCTCCTACCTCTGCCTGCCGCCGCTGCCCCGTGGCCGGTGCGGGCTGAGCAGCCGCCAGCAGCCCCAGTGCCAGGGCGGCCCGCAGCGTTCCGGCCATCCCGGCTCCGCTCCCGCCGCTCCGCTCCGCTCCGCCGCCGCCCCAGCCGCCTCTCCCCGCCCCGGCCCGGGGGCGGCCCCAGCCCCAGCCCCGGCCGAGGGCAGGGCTCCGGCAGCAGCACCGAGCGGAGGGGCTGTCCCTGCTCGGGGCAATGACCCGGTGCATGCCCTGGCCCCCGCCCCCGGAGCATCCCGCTGCGGGTGCGTCTTTCCTTCGGCCAGCCGGGACAGTGGCGCTGCCCGGTTTGAAGCTGTGAAAAGAGGAGAAAGCAATTCCAGCTTTTCCTAAACCTGTGTCATCCATGACCCAGCACACGTGGATGCAGGGTTTGGAGGCCGGGGGTCCCTGTGGGCCAGCACTTGCCATGAGCTCTGCAACACAGAAGGCTGGGCCAGCAGCGCAGCCCCTCTTCAGGGCTCTGGCAAAATCTACACATTAGAGCAGTGCTCTCTCAAGCTTTACATAATAACCACACTCTCAGGCTTGTGGTTTACACTCAGGGTTGTGATTTGCACTCTCAGACTTGTGGTTTGCACTCTTTCTGCTTAAATCTCCCTGCCAGGCACTGGATGTGTTTGCCAGTGAGCAAGGAGGGATGTTTGCTGCACCCCTGTCAGTGTCACAGCTCTCCTGCAGCTCACACACAGCTGATAATCTCGAGGGTTGCAGGGATAAGTCAACAGCTCTGTTTACTCACAGCGGTATTTTGTTTGACTATTTTGTTTTAATTTGACTAAAGCAATAGGATGTTTTGATTCTGCTTTGGTTCAAGGGGAAAAAAATAGGATGTGACTTGTGTCTGCTTTTGTTTTCATGCCAGCTTTAACCCCACACCTATTTTAAAGCTCCCAGGCGCCTTCCTCCACTTTTTAATTGTGCCAAAAACTGAAGTTACAGAAGCATCTGTTGAGTGCAGCTTGAAGAGAGTTGCAGAGAGCCTGTGACACTGCTTTACAGCTGGACAGAGATGTAGGGAAGGGAAGCAGGATTTGAAGGAGAGAAAAAGTGATCCACATAACATGGAAAAATAGGGAAGTCACTGAGCTACAAGATAACAAATATGGGAGAAATGAAGGTATTGGGGCTGGGCCAGCAAGAACTGACTGAGGAGGTGCTGGAGAGCACAGCGGGCAGCTGGCACAGCCTGAGGGATTGTGTGAGGGGAATACTCAGCCCTGGCAGGGGTAGAGCCAAGGATGGCTGCTCCTCACACAGGTCAGCCCCACGCTTCCTTTCAAAACAAGAGCAGTTCTGTCTGCAAATGCATCCGTGTTTGCGCCGTATCTAGGAAGCAACTGATACATCTGCTCTTCCACTTAAGAATATGGATGATGAGAAAGTGGCTGGCTGGGCTCCAGCAGGAGCAGGAAACTCCCTGTTCTGCTCATTGTAATGTGGGGAAATGTCTGGGAGGGCACCTGCAGCCCCTGGAGCCGCCAGCTTTCCGACCGGGCATTTCCCGGGGCTGCTGCCTTGGTCCTCAGGGGTTTTGGCATTCAGATGGAGAAGAATTCAGCCCAGCCTTGGGGATGCCAAATCATAGTTCTCTGCAGGCTTTTGGCTGGGAGTATAAAGATGTTTATCCAGCTGCTGTAATCAGAGCAGTATCAGGAACAGAAATACTATCTCACGGAAAGGTGAACAGATTTCCAGCTTTTTCAGTGTAAGGTGAAAGCTCAGAAATGGGGCAAAAAAAAAAAGTTTCAGTCCTTGTAACTTCTACCCCAAAACTGAAACCTGACAAGTCAAGCCTGTGGTGGAGAACTAATGATATCTTTTAGATATCATTATCACAAAGAGCATGATAAATAAATCCCTACAAGCTCTGGTTGACTAATCATTCCTGATTTCTTGGGTTTCTAGAGAAGATCCCTTCTTTCAGTTTAACTCAAAAGATATCTGAGCTCAATTTCCAAACTCTTTCCTAAAGACACCTCCCAGCCTGGAGATCCAGAGTGTTCTTAATTTGATAGCATTTGCATCATGGACCTGTAAACATCATGGAGAAATAAATGCCACCACCACAGGTGTGGAGTCTGGAATGGGGGAGGCTAGTTTGTCCACAGGGGCACATCAAGAGCAGCTGAGCATTGCAGAGAGAAGAGCTGAAGCAACAGAGGATCCCTGGCTGAGGTGAGATCCAAGAGTTCATAAATCAACATTATGAAACAGCTCTTGTGACATGAGCTGTCTCAGAGCAGCTCTGAGTGTTTATCAGAACTGATAAGCAAATAGCAATCCCATTACTCCTCTGTTGCAGTTCCTACCCAAGATGGATGTGATACAAGAACCTACCACCAAAAACCTCCAAAGCTCTGCACTAAGAACGGGTTCAAGTTGTTCCCTTTCATCTTCTCGAGAACAGCCACTGTTCAGATGTTTGCTGCTGTACAGCAGCAGGATGGCTCAGAGGGTGCTGTGCCAGGCAATGTCCAAAATCCTCATCCTGCTGCTGGAAAGTGGCCAGAGCTGGGACTTTGGATCAGGTCAGACTGGCACAGTCTCAGCTTTCCCTCCCAACCCCAGCCTGCAAGACCCAAATTCTTCACCAAGGCACGAGCTGCTTAACGTTCCTTGGGCTGTCACAAGAGTGAAGCTTTTCTGCTCAGACACTGTTTTCTGGGTACTTCATTCACACACACTAAGTTCTCACAGGTCAAAGGACTTTCCTGTGTCCTCAAAATGTGTTAGAAAGTCTGTTTTGCCCAGTATCCTGTCTCAAACAGAGCCAGGAACAGACACCACAAGGGTGTTAAAGAGAAAATGCAAAGTCTGCACAGACTTCCCTTGGCTTTACCTTTTGTGTGTGGAGGTCCTGGAAGTCAATGAGGTCAAGAAGCTGCATTCAGCTGCATCCACAAACACACCAATTTGCTGGAGCAGTTTGAATCTCACTGGTATTTGCTTGGCTAACAGCCAAAACCATGCATCTCTTTCTCAGGGTGGCACCTGAGGTCCAGCAAACATCATCACCTTGGTATGAAAAGGGGAGGTTTAAGCAGTTCTGAGGGCATTCTGACAGCTGCATTTTATTACAATAGCTTTACAAGCAACTGCTACAGCAGCATTAGCAACATCATCTACTGGGACATCATCACATGGGCTCTGTTACCCTGGAAATGGGAATTATCAGTTCTAGATTAGGCAAAGCAGCACTGGCTGGATCCTGGCCTCAAACCCCTGGAGACTTGAGAGATTGGCTTCAGTCACTGCCCCCATATCTCTCTTTAGGACTGTGGTATTTGAGCAACTTAAAGTTGCATTTCTTCTCAGGGTGAGGTGGGTTTGGCTGCAGAGGCCCGGCATGGAAACTATTTGTCTCTGAAAACGTTTAGCTATTATTTTATATAGGAGTGGCATTTCAGCTCTCCAAGGACCACATGCCACTCCTGCACTGGCATCCTTCTTTCTTCCACCAAGTCCTTGTTGAGCTTGGCAAGTGCTAGAGCTGTTTTTATAAATAAACCACCAGCATTCCACACAGGACTGACTTCCAAAATTAAACCCTTGCCACTAAGAAAATGTATTATTGGAAGATATAGAGATGAAAGCAGATCAGAGTTCCCAGCTCTGCTGAGAACAACCCAAACTGCTCCTTTCTGTTGAGATTAGATTCTCCTGTTTTTCCACCTCCTGATAGGAGAGATCTACTGTCCTATCCCTCCTTAGTCTGGAATTTTATTATAGGAAATCATACCACATCCTCACACATCACTGGGAAGAACTATAATTAATTAAATCCTTAACATACTGTATTTTAAAAGTTTTTTACTTTCAACTTCAATTAAAGTCCTGGGAAATTTTAGGCAGCTGTGGAGAAAACTTGCCAGACCAAAGGACTTGGCAGAAGCGGTTGGAGGGTAATGACATAGTTAAACCATCATCTGGGTTTATATTTTTTACAGAACATCTTCCCAAGCCTCTCTGAGCTAATTTAACTCTCACTGCACCAAAGGCAAGTAAAACAACCAATCGAGCCAGTACAGTTTCTCTGTCCTGATTTTCTGAAAGACCAAGCAGCTGCTGAAGGTGCCATAAAAACCACGCAAGAACTCAGGTTGTTTTGCTCCAGTGCAGAAGAGAACATAAACAAGAAAAGTGCTCAGCATCATTGCCAGGTTGAAAAAGCTGAGAAGGTGGTGACAGCTCCAGTTTTGTGGCTCACTTGAAGACTCATCTACTTGGTAATCCTGGGCAGTGACTGAAGAGGAAAGAGCTCTTAGCCTGGGGGAGAAAGCAGGGTTGGAAGCTAAATGGGCATTAAAGGCAGCTACAACTGTTACTCCCAATACTGGAAGCACCATCTGAAAGCTGTTTGAACCACCAAGCTCTTCTCCAGGAGGGAAAAAGCCAGAGCCCCACCAGGGAACTGCAGGGAGCAGAGGGGCGATGCTGCCCCCGCCCTGGGTTTAGCTCAGCTATTCCCAATTCTGTGCCCAGCTCTGAGGGCTCCAGCTGCACCCTCAGGAGTTGTTTGTGCAAGGTGTCAGCTCTGCTGGGGAACAAACCTCAGCAGGGGTACTGAGGCTGTTCTCAGCAGCTGATTCCTGCTTTCCTTCCATCCCATCCAGCTGGCACCATTCCTGCATCTGCCAGCACAGAGTGGGCAAGAGCACCCTCTAGCCTCTTCCCTCCAAACAGTAACTCCAGCTTCAAAACCATCAGCATCCAACTTCTCTAGGCTAGCAAAACAACAGATGCTGAATTGATCAACATTCTAAACCCTCACATGCCATACATTGGATTTTATACTCTCACTAGTACATATATACCTCAAATTCCACTGTTTTAAGAGCAACAAGCTGTCCATAATCTGTAACACACGTCTTTTCTAACAGAGCAGATGCTTTCCAGGAGAAACCTCAAAAAGGCCCAGCAGTCACATTTACAACCCTGGGTAATGCTGGTTTGAACTTTGTTACCATGACCATCAATACACACCAAGCTGGGGACGTGGCTCATAAACCTTAACAACAGCCATTTCTGTTCATTTCTCAGTGAGATATGGCCCAGCTCTATGCCCAGGTGTAACCACAGACCCCAAGAACTTGTATTTATTGTGCTGCCCACTGGAATATTGGACAGCCAGAGGGTCTCTCTCAAAGGCCTGTGATGCAGAGGCAGCACTGCCATGACCTAACTGGACCTAACTGTCACCTTCTCAGATTGCTCACCTCTGCGGTGATCTATCTGAGCAGGAGGGATAATTCACCTCCCTTCTCTCCTCTCCCTTGGCTGCAGAGCTGAATCCCAAAAGCTCACAATGCACCTACTGAACCTCACCTGTATCTGACCTCCAGGATGAAGCAGCTGCACACAACACTTGTTTCCACCACCCACGTTCCAAAACCAGCAAGTACAGCAATATGTAGCAAATCACTTTTGTTTTAAACCATCCCAGCTTGGATTTTGAGCTGTTCTGCCCGCTGGCAGCAGCAGAACACACTCACACTGCTGTCTGCCTGCTTCCCTCAGAGTGCAGGGCAACCAAAGCAGATTTGCAGGCACCACAGGAGAGAAAAAAGCAAAGAGCAGGGGACAAGTCTGCAGATCCAGGAGAGGGGATATGGATAGCAAGGAGGCTCATCACTGACCTGCCTGCAGATTTTGTGAACACACAGAGCTCAGGTCAGAGCTGCAATGCCATCCCAAACAAGTGCCTATTTACTGCTTAAGCCATACCACAGGAACAGTGGGAATATGTAAGGATATGCATTCAATTCAAGTAATTGTGAAACAGCAGGATTTCACAAATAAAACAATCAGCATTTATTGTTGTATTACAAAACACTTCATATTTTGGCAATATTTTACAGTTTATCCTTTTCCTTCTTAGGGCCTGTTGAAAAGGTATGGGGGCAGGGGGAAGAAAAGAGGAGAATGTGGAAATTAGGATTAAATTTCAATGTCTTGCTTAAAAAAAAATCCTCCCAAACCACCCCAGTCCCTCCCACCAAAATAAAAATCTAGTTTCACTCAATTCCACTATCGAAAGAGGCCATGGGTGAAGCTGCAGGCAATTTCACTATCAAACGCATCAAGAAGACAAACAAAACATTCACAGTGGTCTTCAGTATGGTCTGTTGCGTTGATCATTTCTGAAATCATTTCTGGAAGGGAAAGAAAAGGTTCTAAGCAAGTAACTAACAAAGCAAATAATAAACAGTCCCTTCAGTCAAACATTTCTACAATGACGTCTGTGCGCTGCTGTGTTTATAGAGAGCCTCATCCAGAAACATTCACAAAACTCAACAGCCAGACTGAGTGGTTCTCTCTGGAAGTTCCTATCTGTAGTTAATATTTTCATGGCAGTTATACTTGTACACATAAACAAACCTTTTCCCACAGTCCCTATCAATCCCACAGCCAAGCAAGGGCAAAGGCTCCTCTTACCTTCCTCCCATCTTGCCCCCATAGCCACCTCCCCGGTCCCCTCCTCGGCCGCCGCGCCCTCGATAGCCCCGCTCTCCTCCATAGCCACCTCTCCCACGGAAATCTGGGCAAAAACACAGAAATACATC
This sequence comes from Toxostoma redivivum, assembly GCA_013397375.1. NCBI lineage: Eukaryota > Metazoa > Chordata > Aves > Passeriformes > Mimidae > Toxostoma > Toxostoma redivivum. Next base: position 757,549 of record VXBI01005970.1, on the reverse strand, counting down.
AGTTTTCTCAGAAAGAATCAGATTGTATGAACACTTTCAACACTGAAGAGGTGTAGCTGTTTTTGCACACCTCCTGATGGACGTGAATCTTCTGGTCTAGGCTCCCCACACTGGTTGCAGGAATTCCTGCGAGCGAAGTTCATGTTGCCACAGGACCTGGAAGAGACAAAGATTCCCCAGACTGAGCTGTGAAGATGAAGCACCCATGGAACACCCCATCCTGATTAAAATGACACTTACGGGTTAGGACAAACCCAGTCACCATTTTTGGGCTCCCCACTTCTACCCTGGAAGCCCCCACCTCTTCCATAGCCACCTCGTGAACCTGCAGACAAAATTATAGTCAGAAAAAAGTTCCATGAACTGCACATGACAAACAGGTATCAAAGATTGTTACTGCCTTCAGACCCCAAGTGACAGAAAGACTTTTCAGGTGGAAGGAGTGTTTAATGCAAATATATTCCCACTATTTATTATAAATTCTTTTTCAGCAGTAAAGAGAAACCTGATCTGCTTGAATTGCCACTGGGTAAATAAAAACCCACTACAGGCATTAATAAAATTTCAGAAAGATTTGACAAGGTATAAGATCAGTCACTTATGGCCAGACTTAGCCACAGAACAAAAAATCTAACAATAAAAGAAGTCTGTCTAGATTAATCCCAGGATGCCTCTGACACAGGCACAGGGACAACATTCTTGCTTTCTGCATCACAAAATTAAGAACTTTTATACAAACTGAAGTTATTGAAGAATCCTTTTCCATCAGCCTACAGAACCACCTGATTTCAGAACTAGAATTTGTTGACAGTCACTGCCCAAAGCATGATTCCTGGAAAATGTTAATGAATACCCAGTGGATTACTGACAAAACTGTGTATGCAGAGAATCAGGGAGATTGATATGGCCTTGATTAAAGGAATCAGAAATCTAACTGCTCCAAGTCAGCAGCAGCTGAATTATGCACCCTGCTTAATCCCAGCTGGAAACAGAACATCTCAAGGCTTTGCTGTAACAAGCAAATACTCACTGGGAATTCCCCCCTATATATGTGGGGCTGGTACAGCTTAACATTTCTCTTACACTTTCTCTTTAAGAGCAACACTGAGAGAAGATCTGGAGACTTTCCAATTCTAAAGGAAAGCATAAATTCTGTGCTGTGCAGAAGAGATTACAGATTTCAGTTTACTTAACTGGGTTCAATCCTTATTACTCCCTTTCCTGGCAGAATCCCAAAGGCTCATATATTTGATGAATCACTGCTTCAAAGTCAACTTCTCTTGAATACATCATAGTGAAAAAGCATTTAACTGTGCAAAAACAAGGATTCTACAGACTTTAGTCCCACCTCGACGCCCGCCACCTCCGCCTCCTCTCATGAATTCAGGTCTTCTGGTTGCAAAAGAAACTTTGATAACATTGCCATTGAATTCTTTTCCTGTGGGAGGAGAGAAGAGATCAATAAAGCTCCCAACAACACAGCAGCAAGCCCAGCAGAGCAGAAGTGATTTGCACACCCAGACTGAACACAAAACTCTTGAGACACAGGGAGCTGCAGTAAATCTCTTTGTTTTGAAAGCACTGGTCCAAAGGTGAGATGAAAACACTGACATACTTGTTAAACTCTCCACAAACTCACAGATATTTTAGTTTAAAAGAGATCTGTAAGTTGCAATTTAAAGACATAAGAATGTCTAAAACATTATTGGCCATGCTCATGGGGAAAGTAGTTTGGATGTTGGAACTGTCTGTAATTCCACCAAGACAACAAGGCTTTTGTACCACTCAATAGCCAGCCCAAAACTTAAATCCCAAATGAAGTTCATGGTTTTCAGAGACTGGGTTCTTCATAGATCCCATGTTTATCACAGGCAAACAGCACTGCACATGTGCCTAATATAGTCATATTTGCCTTACTCTCTTAGACAAAAGTAAATTTGCATTTTATTAGTAAATACAAACATCAGACAAGCATGCCATGCCAATTTTTTAAACAGTATTATGTCCCACCAGATGCAGAGTATGGGCTTTTGTTTCTACCTACTATCACTAAAATTCTGTGAACACACAAGGTGACAGGAGAAGGCACTTCTCCCTCACCCCCTTGAATTTATTACTACAAGAGCACGACTGTATTTCCTGCAGCCTGAGGAGTTTTACATCAATATATTTCTGGGATAAATCTCTAATTTTAAAACTTTGTTCTTCACTGTGTGTATACAGAGCACTCAGCACAAGACTGCCATAACCATTCCCAAACTTTAAAAATGCTCCCACAACACTTAAAATATCAGTGCAAAACTGTAGGGAAACCCTCCAGCTGCTAACACAGATTACAGCTCTGCTGGTCTAAACAAGAAGTGACACAAACACCATCTCTCGTTCCTTGTGCATGGCTGACTGAGGTACAGCAGCAAACCCTCAGTTTCATTGCACATTTTTGGTCTAAATCACTATTTGCTATTTAATGAAATGAGAGAAATCCAACACACACCAGAAACCATGAAATACAGGTTTTTGTTTAAGGAAAAGAAATCAACTATAACCCTAACCAAAAACCAAATCAAAAATCCCAAGCCAAAGGCTACAAAAATAGCAGCACTGGGCCTCCAAAAATGTAATTGATTTGCTTCTTCCACTGCCTGTTAGATTCAGAAATAGCCAAAGGAACAGGTAACTCTCACCCACCATCAAACCAGTCGATTGCTGCTTTAGCAGAAGGAGGGTCATCAAATGATACCGTGGCTTCTCCCTTTGGCTTGCCAGTATCCTTGTCTGTGTACAGATTTATCATGGGTTTGCCAGTCTTTTTGTTGGTCTGAAAAGAAAGGTTGTACACTTGGGATGGCAGAAACACTGGTGAAATCAGATCAGAGCATAAACTGTAACACTGTCTTTAGTGAGAATATTCTCCTGGAGCTGGCCTGCAGAAACAGAGGGATTTGACTGAAAGATACTGACTGACTGTTCTCCATGAAGTAATGATGGGCCCAGTTTTAACAAAAAATGGGGTCAAGTGCACAAAATCCTAATTTAGAACTGCAGAACCAGAAGCAGCAGCCACAGAACAGAGGCACACGTGCTGCAGTACGAGGGTGGCACAATGGATAGCATCATGGCTATAAAGACTAAAGAAGAGACACAAAGCAATCTAAATGTCACCAGGAGAAAGGTGCTAGTGCTGCCAGCTTACAAATGAGCTGTCAGCTGGGAGGCCAGATAAAATATTATCTACAACTGCTGGGGAGACAGAGAGAACTCTGCCTTGAATGATACCAGCACATTTCCAGTACAGCAGCTCCACCAGTTCCCTTCCTTCTGACCCATGATTTCTCATTTCACATACCTTTATGATACCAATCTGTTTGAAATAGTCTGCCACTTGATCTGTTGAAACGTCCTCTCCAAGTCCTTGCACGAAGATGGTGTTGTTATCAGAGTTGTCAGACTCTGAATCTGTGGAAAATCAAGCTACATTTACCAGGTGTTTTTGTGGGAGCAACCGCAGCAATATTCCGAGGTCAGCTCTGTGCTGCCCAGTAGCAGACCCTTAAATCCCAGAGACATTTTGTGTGAAATAAAAGAGGAGCAGGGAGCTTAATTCTGAGGTTAACACCATCCACTGAGTACACTGGACAGCTGACCTGCCTCACACCCAACATTCATGCAGCTGGGCATCCCCACCCACCAGAGCAGTGCGTGTTTTAAATAACACATGCTTAGAAGTGTGATGGCAGTGACAGCAGCTGCTTGGCTCAAGCACATTCAGAATTCTTCAGGAGATTCTTACTTGCTGCATTAATATCCAAAAATTCACGTGCACTATAATTAAATAAATTATTTTCAAGGAAGGCATGCTTTAGCTAGGTTCCTTTTGAGCCATGGGAACTGCAGCCATATCCATCTTTCTACACAAACATGTTAAAAGCAGTGACCTAAGAGCTACAATCCACTCCCACTCACTGCTTGTTTCCTTACCAGCATCTGATCTCGGTCCATAATCCCTTTGACCTATGATACGGGTTTGACAAAAAAANNCTATGAAAAGGGGTTAAAAAAAAAAAAAAAAAAAAAAGAAAGAAAGGAGACTATTTTTAGCACAACACATTCAAGTGACTTTTTTAGCAATAAGAAAATATACAAAGAATGTATGCAATGCATCTAAGATCTAAGACATTCACCAGAGATTTAGAGAATATTTAGATTTAAACGTTCAACAGAAGGTGTCTGTAGGACGTTAATGTGTTCTTTAACTTGCAGCATGTGGCAGTTGCCACACTGATGCTGTGCTGGTGTTTGCTTGCAAATGCTGGTTGTCACATCACCAAGCAAATTTCCCACTTTTTTTTTTCTACCTCTAGTACCTTTCTAAGAAGCATTTGTAACAAAAATTTTAAAAAGAAAAGAAAAAAAAATCCGGTGAACGTCACTGTCTCCACAAATTCTTTCATGCAATTTGACAAAGCAGAAATCCAGTTTATTGCTACAAGTTTGGCTATTAAACTCGTGAACACACCAGCCTCACCAAAACTCTATAATGCTTCTATTAGATAGTAACAAGATATTGGTGGCTTTTAGATTTATAAAGAATTTCCACTGAAACATTTTTGGATACTCGGCACTTACCACCATAATTTTTGAAGCCACCACGGTCACCACCACTGCAGAGGAAAAATTGAAGAAATGATTTCTTCCTTAAGTCTCTACGTGCTGAGCCCAAGGCTCAATCTACAGTTAACTGATGACAAGTTGAGAATTACTGTCTGGCAGCTAAAGCACCATGTCTATGTTCTCCTCACTACCCATTCATGTTCAAAGATTAAATTACAAAGAAAAAAAAAGTCTCTCAGGGTGCTGCATTGGAGAAGAGAAGCCCTAAGGAATATTTTAAACTAACCCATACACATGTGGTTGGTTCAATACTTTCTCCCATCCCATCAGCCAAAATAACAGCTATTCAAAACTGGGGTTTAAAACAAAAATGTTATTTTCATGAAGATTAATGTGGGCTTTAATTGTAGATATAATTGCTACTTTGGAATAATTACTACTTTAGTACTTTCCTAGAAGTCAAAAGAGCTAAAATTAATGTCTATTGTTATGCATTCATAATAGAGGGGATAAATTAGCAGAATGAGCCATTCTCTGAGCAAGGGTCTGTGGGGACCTACTGTACTACAGCACTTGGCATTACAGAGAAGGTGTGTGTGTATGTGAGCTTCAAAAGCAGAGGCCGTGAAGTTTTATTTCATTCATTCTGAAACCTGTGGCACAAAATGTAGACCAAGTTAAGAGAATACACACATCAATTTTCAAAGGTTAGAAGGGGATTTAAAACAGGTTGTTATGCCTCCAATTATGTGCATGAAAATAAACCCTCACTCTTTTTTTTTCACTAGAAAGGTTTGTACTGGAAGGATTTTTCACAACAGCATTTTTAATTGCATCCATGTTAAGAACACAAGCTAATCAATACTCAGAGCCTTCAGGAAAAATACAACCACTGGATTTTTTTAGAAAGTCAATAACCAAACGTCAGAAGGACTTTGCACATACTTCCATGTACAACTGCCTGCTAGTCCTCCTCGTCCTGAGGGACACAGCTGGCACCTCAAAATCAGGCAGGATCACCTAATCCCAAGAGCTTTCCCACCATGATAAAGGCAGAGTGAGCTCAAACAGAGAAATAGCTCCAGCTTCTGGAGCTACTGTGCCTCTTCACCAAAGCACTTTGTGACTAGAAATTAACACTGCAGGTGTTAATTGCATCTGTCTGCTCACACATCAGAGTCCAAACAGGGCACACAAAGCACCCACCAAAAGGCAATGAAGTAAAATTAGGGAGTCATTTCTTAGGCACTCTGTCCATCTGTTACAGCAAATGGAAGTCATGAATGGAAGCTGCTGATACTTCACATTTATGAGAGAAAATCTCCCCAAAGTGAGGACCAATTAAGGTTTCAACAGGTTATTATCAAACCTGGATTAAGAGACACTCTTTGCAGGGTTACTGACATTCTGGGACAGTTTGGCACAACAGATAATATCACTTTTACTGGGATTTTTCTTAAAAAAAGTTTTGCTGCAGACTTTATTGCTGTTCCACAGAAGAAATCTGAATGCTAAATTGCAGTGTCATTTATTCATTAATTCACTCTGCTCATTAAAGATTTTACATGCAGCATCAGTGCTGGTCTTTGCTCAAGGCTGTGTTTTCAAGGACTGATGATTAAAAACACAATGGTGATGATAAAATGTACAGTAAATACCTTTTTGCCACCTCCAATTCACTTCAGCTAAAAAAAAACTTCATTATAACACAACAATTTTTGGTGGTATGCTTGTTTTTTTAGGATTTTAACTCAGAAACAACAGCAGTGAATAATATCAACCATCTAAATTTATGAAAAATTTCCAACTCTAGATTATGGTCCCAGCTCATCAGGACAGCAATAGTCAGAACAAATACATTTTCTGATGTAGAAGTGTATGATAGTTAGAAAACCCCAACAATCTAAAAACTTACACAAAGTAAGTTTGTGTCAACACATTCAGGATTTTGCTGGAAGTGAGGGTTTTGTAGGATGCTGGGGTGAAAATGTGTGCTCCATAATCCTGAGAAGTAGGAATTGAATACAGAAAATGCAAAGGAAGTCACAGTGCAATACCTTAATTCTGTGATACAGCAGTTCTGTACCCTGCCCTAATGAGTGCAATCAATCATTTTAATTAGTTTTTTAATTAATGTCTACAGAAATACATTTTTGCCTAAGTATGCCTCAGCATGTTGTCTTCTGCTTAGTCTCACATGACCAACCCAACAAAAATCTGGAATATCTACTATCTACTGATAGATACCTCTGATGATGGATTAATGCTTTTCTACATTTGATATGTAATTTATGAAGCTGTAGTTTGTTACCTTCCTGCAACTGCTGGGCAAAGCCAGCCAAGCTTCCCTGGGACCAGGCAGGTATCCTGCAGCAAGTCAAACACAGAAACTGCAAGCAGCTGATGCCACAGTCTCAGCTTTACCTCTCATTGAGACCCAAAATCCAACCTCAGCAAATGAATTAGTTCCCACATTATTGTCATAAAACATGTAGAAAATACAACTGCAGCATTTCACAGCCCACTGCTTTACCAGGCATGCACACAGACTTAAGAGATGTGTGACCAGAAGGATTTTGGAGTTTAATATCCAATGTTAGCAACATGAACAGGCAGATAAAATTCAGCAGTGCCACCAGCTAAGATAATAAATAAGAGGCTGAACTGCAGGCAGTCAGAACATGACAAGTCACCACTCGGTGTGTGCACTTGCTGCTATGAAAGAGAAGTCCTCAGTATTCTTCTCTCCAATATTCAATCATAGATTTATCATCCCCTACTAGATTGTAACTGGGCTTCATCTGGATATTGCTTAATTCTGTTGGGAACAGCTCTTTAAATTAAAGTACAGGTAATGTGGGGAGCTCAACATACAAGAAATGCAGTTTTATAAATATCAGATTCTGGCAGAAACAGCACTAAGAGTTCAGGGGCCAAATTTCAGCCTCCAACATGTATCTGTCTCACCAAGTGTGTCCCTAACACCTAAGAGTGTATTTTAAAAACAAAAAAGGAATATTTAGTGCACCAACAGTCAAAGACAGATGGTTTTTGTTTCCCTTGCTTATATTTATTGCCTCTGTTCACATTTTTCCAAAGTCTCCATAAGGCTAAGCTCAAGCATATCTGTTACAAGTCAAAATATTAATCCTGAACACAAACCACACTTGTAAAACACATCTGCACTATGCTGCAGTTTCTTTATATCACACTAATTCCCACTCCTAATATAGCTGATTCAACAATTAAGGTGCATAGGTAGCTTTTGTTTATAGTAGATCACCATAAATCTGCACAAGAGATAAAAAATAATCTATGCTGAGCAAAATGAGGATTTCTATGATAAATCCCAACACAATGCCAAATCTTTTCCAAACTGCATCTCTGTGGCTCCCCCAGCACAGTCTGTGTGAGCAGAGCCAGAAGCAAAGCTTCTCTCACCTGCTTTGCTTGCTCCTGTGTTTCCCACTTATAGCCTTGACCAGAACAATTCAGTCCCCCAGCCACAGTAACCATTCATTCTTTGTTTTTCAGATGAGGACTCTAAAAAGCTTGGGTGAATATCTTAAAACAAAACTCTGCATTCTCAAGACCCGCTGTTTCTGCTTTCTAACCAAAAGTTGATACTCTTCTACTATGAAGAAAAGGGAAATACTTTACTTCTTAGCCAGAATAAAAATTAGTGAGATCATCAATTTTTCAAGCTTCAAAACAACAGGGTGGAGAAATTCTACTAAAATCCCAAAAGATACAATTCAAGACCATGTAAAAAAATCTCAAGGACAATTCTGAAACCCTAAGTTATTAAAACTAAAATGTGAACTTCTGACATGTGACAAAATGAGTGTTCTCTATCGGACTAATATCAGCTAAGAAATCTGAACAGAAATTTCTCAATAGATATTTTTTTTCTCAGGGCTGGGTGACTTAGCACAGGCACAAAAGAAAAATGAGTGCTGAAAGCATTCAGTACAGGACATGTCCAAGTCCTTCTGGTTGTCAGAATAAAACTACACCTCTAAAGCTGCATCAAATTCTCCCTGTATCCAAATGTCAGTCAAGGAAGAATTATAAGCTAAGAACAAGAGATTCATTCATTGTGGTCTCACATTTGATAATAATTTGTTTGTAAAGTCAAGGAGCAATTTTTACATGTTATTTTCTAAGCACTATAAAAGTCAAAGCCTGCATTATTATTCCATCCCCAGAAATGTTCAAGAGCAGGTTGGATGAAGCTCTGGGCACCCTGGGATAGTGGAAGGTGTCCCTGCCCATGGCAGAGAAACAAGATGATTTTTGAGGTTCCTTCCAACCCAAAACCATTCTGAAATTCTGTGATTACAGCATCATTAAAGTATCTGTGCAGACAAGATTTTTAGATTATCTCCTGGTGGCTATGGAATTTTCATGGTTTAGCATTAAAAGGGGACCAGAACAAATTAAAATGGTGGCTACTGAAGATCAACCTGATATTCCTACATATTTTTCCCCAATAAATAAATACATATATAAGAGAAAACCAACAATATAAACCCCCCAAAGAACCCCTACCCTTAAACCCCACATTTTCACAGGACTAAACATGATTTCTTACCTTATTACAAGTTATTTTCCCATTCATTATAGAGTTTGTTACTTAATATAACCTTTTAGACATTTCTAATAAGCATGTCTGGTAAAATACATAAATCAGGAGGAGAATCCTCTATCACAACTATGCAAAATGACTGAATAAACATATATGACACTGTAGCTCCAGAAAATTTCCACAAAAAAATACCATTAAAGCCAAAATCACTTAACAGAAGCAGACAGAATTCCTAAAACTGCCTTCCCACTTCCCTGAATTTTCCTCCACTTCTTCATTCACTTCCCCTCTTTCCCTTCATTTGGTTTCCCTGTTCAGTGAAGTTCCATGATTTACATGGATGTGTGAGCAAAAGTTTCCTTACATTTTGGAAAAGTATGGCAAGAGGCTTTATTTTCAGAGACACTAATACATTGGACTTTATCTTGCAAAGACCCAAGTTTGTTTCAAAGTGACAAAATCTATCAGCAGTGTGTTTTTTGAAGCTCACATTCATTGCTATTATTGGAAAGGGTTCAGCTGTGAAGTTTTTTAAGAAAACAGTTTTTATCACAGGAATGTGGAAAATCCTCATCCAAAAAGAAAATCTGATTTTTAAAAAAAGTTCAGTTTTAACTGAAAATTAAAATTAACTTAGAAATTATTTTACTTGTTATTTTTGCTTTATGTGAGGTACTATGTATTATAAAATTCTTTTTGTATATATTTATGTTTATTTATAGTATATAGATTTGTATTTATTATAACAAATATTACAGAAAATATGCATTTAGTTTATATTATATAAAACCACAGCAAACATAAAATAACACTGTGATTTTCTAATTGTGCTAACACACCTAATTAGAAGAGGTAAGATCCTCCTACATCATTATAAACAAGCCATTAAGTACAATTTAGTAGCATCTCAGAAGCAGTCAGATTTTAAATATGATTTAAAAATAAATACCTTTAAAAGTTATCAAGTAATGGATTATTTTATTTAAATCAGATCAGTTTCAACAGAAAATACTGTATAATTACAGAATTTTTTCATCTGGAATTTAGGAATAACCCAGAGCTGTGCAGCCTTTTGAAGGGTAAGTGGTGCTGACAAACAACACCTCAAAGCTCTCTGGAAGCTGCAACATTCCTGCCCTGCATCAATGAGCCCTCTGCACCTCCAGCCACTCAGAGGGACACAAAGGGGAGCCAGTTGTGAGAGTTATTAATAAATAATATGTCATATGTTTAATTCAGTAGGCTTTAAAGCCAAGGTCTCAATTGCAGACCTCTGCATGAAATCATCTGCAAGCACAGAATTAAAAATGTGCATAAATTTTCTTGACAGTACAGAGCCTAAGGCAATGAGGAAAGAGGTGACAGCATTATTAGTATTTCAGATCTATCCAAAATAAACGTGTTTAGACTGACAAATAAATCAACAATAAAAGATGAATATTTTAATAGAAGTTTAAAACTGAAAAAAGCAACAAAGAACAAGTAATATTACTACTAAATTATTCAAGGCCAAAATACTTCCCTGGTAAAACGTGAGCTACCTTAGGTATGAATTTTATAAATTTTTCTCAATCACTAGCTGCTGGTTTTCTCATCACTGAAAACAAGCAATGGGCTGGGGCAGTTTTTGTATTGCAACTCATGCAAATGAAATGCAGCTGTCTGTCAAAACAATCAAATGCTTGGTCTCAATCTATGTGAATCCCGAAGCTGTTCCCTCAGGCAAATCCCATTTCTGTGCAGTGCAGAAAGGTTTAATTTTAGAAACCTTCCAGTTTTGGAAATCTACACCTGAACCACCTTAGGAATAGACATATAATAAACAAAAATGAAAACCAACTAAATAATAGGAAACAAGGGTAAGGAGCTGCAGGCACTGGAATGAGATCACTTACCTATATCCAGACATATGACCTCTTCCATCCATGTCATATCCCCCTCTACCTCCTCCCTGTGACCCGCCATATCCTCTATTATCTTCTCCATACCTGCTCTTTTCACGGCGATCATCTGGGAGAATGAGTCAAACCAAACACAACAGAGTCAATTGTAGTGCAAACTGCAGCACAGTGAAAATTCACACCCTGGAATTCCCACCTCCTCTTCATTAACTCTGCCATTTACATCTGAGATGTACCCACTCCTAAATCTCTCTGACATTCTCTGTGCCAAAAAGGGAAAAAAATACTAAACCAAACGTTGCTCCATTATCTCCCTTGGTTTCCAGGGTCACTGAGTGTATCAGAATGTAAAAAACACTCCGTAATTACACTCCATTTTCCAAACATTAAACACATATTGTCTAAAATATACTTTTCATTTGACTTCCATACAGCCCTCCCAGTTTGCAAAGACATCATTGAAGACAGAACAAAGATAAACAGAGTGGGTTGTGCTGCTGGTGTGAAGTTAATGCAAAAAAAAAGGCTTCATCTTAAACATCTCCTTCTATCTCACAATTCACCTACACAGCATAAAGCTGGAATGTGAAGTGCAAAAGCTCTTCATGACTGATCAAGACATGTCACCCTCGTGCAGGAAGAGGGTTCAAAATAGCTTGGGAAAAAAATTCCATCTAGAATTTGCAGAGCTCAGGACAGAGACTCTGCAAGGCTGCTCTAACATACCTAAATGCAACCATTTTGGGGCCCCAAGAGATTTTAATCTCCCTATAATGTTTTGAAGGTCTTAACAAATAAAACACCCTCCAAGAATATCAACATGGAAAAGATTTAACTTTTCATTAAATCAACTGCTTGCAGAAGGAAATCCAACCATTTCAGAGCGCTTCTGCTCAATTTTATTAGCCAATAACTGAATTCAAGCTGTGAATTTTACCTTGGTTGTTGTGGCTATAGCTTCCCTTTTGAGACTGGTAGGATTGCTGGGAGTGGCCATATGAGCTTTGGTGCTGGTTATAGCCTGACTTTTGGTCGTAAGAGCTCTGGTGGCCATAGCCTGACTGCTGGTCATAGGAGCCCTGGTGGCCATAGCCCGACTGCTGGTCATAGGAGCTTGACTGCTGGTCATAAGAGTCTTGGTTTTGTCCATAGCTTGACTGCTGGTCATAAGAGCTTTGGTGCTGACCATAGTTTGACTTTTGTTCATAAGAGCCTCTTCCACTTAAAACAAACAGAATTTGAATTAATAGCTAAATGTTCACAGAAAAGAGAGCGAAATAACGGATGAAAATTCATGACATTGCTAAAATTTCCTAATGGCAGTTACCTCATTACAGAACTTGGGAGCATCACTCCTCTCACATGTCCCACTCCAACATCTGTTTTTCCTCCTCTCCCCATACTATTAGTGGATGATGGAGAGCATGTGACCTGCTAAACACCAAATCCTTCCCTCTGGACCTGCAGGCCAGAGCTTCAGTGCTCATGCTGTACAGTGCAGCTGAGACTTGCTGCCTAAAAAATTCCCAAATTTTGCTTTCACTGAAGTGCAACCTCTCTTTTTCTGGGCATTCTACAATTTATCAAGAATTTTTCTAACTGTTCTGGTGGCCTGTAATATACCTGTGGTTCTTCTCACTTCAGTGCCATCTACAATATCCCAGCAAACCTTATCAGAAACAATGAGCAGTATCACATCCAGGATACTCCAACACAATGCAGCTCTACATTCCAAGAGGGAGTCATAAATCTTCTCTAACATTAAGATTAATAACTTCAGAGCAACCACAAGGGAATCTCACCTACACCACACTTGCCTAAGCTACTTCAGCATCTGAAGCAGAAACTGAAGTATTTTGAAAATCTAGATATATGAGAGAATAGTTCTCTTAGCCTTTCATGGCAAGGCATAATATAGATTTATGAGAAATAAATTGCATCCAGGGATCACTGGCTGTTACTCATTTCTTTGTTTTCCCCCCAGGTACTTAGTTGTGCCTTAGCTATCTTATTCTTTCAGTAACTGAAAAGAATCTCTGACCTCTGCCACCCTTTCTTCTCTTCCCTCTCCCTACTTCCACCCTTTTTTGAAAGATGAGGCACTAGATCTGCCACTCTCCAGTCTTTGGCAATCTTACTTGATAGTGAAAGTATCTCAGAAAAAGGAAAAAAAATACAAGAGCCTCCAGAAAGTTCCCACCAGCTTTTCAAAGCACTTTCAGATCCAGTGCATTGGGTCTAACCAATCCCAAAATATCCCATCTGTGCAAATACCATTTAATCTGCTCTCTCCCACTTCTAGCCTAGATCTCAGCTTTAACCTTGCTAATCCCAGTAGTAAACAGCTTGTGAAGACTTTTGTTATTATCTTCACATCAAAAAAGTCAGCTCTGCTTTAGCCTTTGCACCTTTACCAACAAAGGAAGCACTGCTGAAAGCATCCACTGTTTGCTCTCTTCCCTTCCCAAGGATGTGACAGCTACAGTTTTGCGGCCACCCTCTTTAAAGCTGCTACCATATAATTTCTCAGTTTTTTCTTATTTGTTACAACCCTATAATAAGAATCTTCCCTTCAAGATCTTTTCTTCATTTTCTAGATCACAAACAACTTGTTGGAGAACCTATGTGCTGTATTTTTATTCTACTGGACATCTACAGAGTTAAAAACTACATTATTACCTCTGTACAGCTCTAATAAATACTCAGTAAACAAAGCAAAGCAAAACTTAATTGTGTACCTGCCTTTGTTATGAAGCAAAAATGACATCTGAGTGAAAGCACCTATTGCTGGCAGATAAAGATTTTTGTTAAAGATCAGAATGTTTTATAATAAGACTATAAAACCAGAAACCAAGTAGAGATTTGCTCAAGTCCAGATTGTTTTATCACCTTGCAAAAAATACAAAACGATTTGGACCTTGGACAGAAGAATGAGGTTTATGAGACTATTTAAAAGAGGTCACATGATCCTCAGTAAAGCTCTAACACAAGCAGTAACCTCGTGGAGGTTGGTGGAGGCACAAAGCCTGTAAAGCAGACAGTGAAGGTATTCTAGCATTAAGTGGCCTCTTAAGTAATTCTGGGAAATTAGGTTGTATTTTCCAACATACTTTCAAAGTTGTATCATTAATCCTCCTGAAATCGAATCCAATACAACATCACAAGTAAATTACATTTGCAATAGCACAGAGTACAGCATGCATGTGCACATTTAATTTCCTGATGAGGATATAAACCCACGATGTTCTGAGAACTCTACTTAGCTGGAAAACCAAAATGTATTTCTTAAATGACATTTTTGAATCCTTTCTCTTTCAATAAAAGGCATTCTGAGCCAGATAAGCAGCCTGCAATCTGAGAGCAGCTGAGAGGTCCCTTGCTAAGAGCTTATTTGAAGTTAATAAAAGAGCACTGTAAGTTTATACAAAACAATGTGATTGGAGAGGGATTTGATAGGTCTTTCTCCTAATCAAAACACTGCCAAGTCCATTCTTCATTGTAGCTACAGTCCAAAGACTTTCTAAAGTGTATGCCCCCATACTTCAAAACAACTTCAAAACAACTATATCCATCCTTCTTACATAAAGAAATATTCTTTCTGTACCTCCTGTCCTTTCAGACATTAAAAATGTTTCAAGGATGTGGATCTTCAGTATTTGCCTTTTTTTCAGCAATGTTAGCAAGAAATATGTTATAGCTCTAGTTAAGAATGTACAACTACTAGACAATACTTTAAATAGATACTGGTAAACGGCTTCCTTACCCTCTGGATGACCCTTTCTGCTGCCCCTGGCTGCCATAGGATTGCTGGTTGTATGAGCTCTGATTCTGATTTTCATAATTGGATTCATCATCATATCCCTGGGAATCTTGTCCATAACCTGGAAATCGAGGAAGAAAATTTTTAGTCAATATTCACCTTTGAAATCCTGCCAATGAATGTAACAAGCTAGTCAAACCTGATTGATTTTGTCCATAGTTCCCATGATAGCTTCCATAGTTCTGTCCATAGGAGGAATTGTCTCCACTCTGCCCATAACCAGAATATCCCTGTAATTTCAAGAATGTACTCAAATAAGTGTAACTTCCACAGCAGTAAATTACAGTTTTCCTTCGCTAGACACAACTGCAAACATCAAGCACAGCTCAGACTGGAATTCTTCCTGGCCCAGGAACAATTATTTTCACTCAAGGAACATCTGCTTTGAAAGCCACAATGTTTTTTTCAACATACCTGTCCTTGTCCATAATTCTGACTGCTCTGATTGCCATAGGACGAGTAGCTGGAAGAGAAACATTTTTTTTTGCATTTACGGAATGCTTAGAGTGCCCTCCACACAGACTAGAAAATAAAGGTATTTTTGGTGTCTCTAAGTTTCTCTTCATTCCAAAATAGGTGTTTAATCCAAGTATTAGAGCTCCAGGCATATTAAAACTGCATCAATGAATTAATGGTTGACTGTCAGAAGCCAGAAGAGCTTATTTTAATTTCTGCTGTGTTTTAAATATAAATTTTAGGTACATGGAATCTGGGTTTGCTGCAATTTTATATTATACTTACTCATTATTTTGCCACTTCAAGCCTTCATGAATTGACAAACTGACAGAAGAAGCACGTGCTGAAACTCATCATACTTAGACACAAACCCAAACTCAGGCAGTGCTACATGCACAAAACCTCATCATCTTCATTAGCACAGGCAGCATTAGCCATGATTTTTATAATTCCAAAAAAGCACTTGTCTCACTGATTAAAACATACCCTGCAGCCTTGGGCCATGTAACAAATATCATAACCTTTGGCTACAATCTTAGTGAACAGCTTAAGGCAGTCACATGAAAAATATTTGCCTTTATTCATGTAATTCAAAAGTTTTTACTATTACAAGATGTCATTCCAATTTACATCCATTTACATTACATGATTATTGTCTTCTTCTCAGGAGTACAGACTGATTTCTCTTGTTTTATAAGACATCTTGAGAAAGGCCCACATGCAAGCTTTCTGCATCCTTTATTCCAAAAACCTATCAGTACTCTATCCTGAACAATCAGTCATCATGCTGAGAATACTAAATGGTCTTTTAGTTTGCAGATGTAATTGCTAACAGCAAAACAAAAATCCTCACATACCTCTGCTGGCCCCCAGACTGACTGTAACTTCCAGAATCTAGAAAAATAAATAAGTGATGTTGAGAATTTCCAATGAACATTTTAGTCTCTACTTATGAGAGGAGAAAATTTGGGGAGAGGGAGAAAGGTTCAAGTACACTGGATATTACAACTACTATCCCTGCAGAATGAAGCCTCTTTATTAACCAGAGAGAAAACATTAAGACTGAGATGACAGCAGCACAGGGTATGGGGGACAAAACACACTTGGAAATGCCCCTTTTGAAGGATCTGAATTCTGTTTTCAAGGGTTCTTTCAAACACCTGGAACTGTACAGCCCCTCTAATAGCTATCGAGTACAGTGCCATCGTCAATGAGTAGAATGCAGCAGCTTAATTAATCTAGTAAAGCTAAGTAGGTCAGTGCAGCTGAACCCCTTTTTGGGATGCTCTAAGAAAGCTCTGCTGAGCTAAAGGACACAAACACAGGCAGAATGGTAGATGAAAAATCAGGGATGGAGGAGCCACGACACTTCCCTTTGCTCATAATGCAAGAGGAAAAACCCAGCTCAGCAGCACGTGACAGATGCAGCACACACAACACACACACACTGCTCCATCAACCTCACACCCACCCCAATCCCTGACACACAACACACACACACACACTGCTCCAATAGCCTCACACCCACCCCAATCCCTGACACACAACACACACACACACACTGCTCCAATAGCCTCACACCCACCCCAATCCCTGACACACAACACACACACACACACTGCTCCAATAGCCTCACACCCACCCCAATCCCTGACACACAACACACACACACACACTGCTCCAATAGCCTCACACCCACCCCAATCCCTGACACACAACACACACACACACACTGCTCCAATAGCCTCACACCCACCCCAATCCCTGACACACAACACACACACACACACTGCTCCAATAGCCTCACACCCACCCCAATCCCTGACACACAACACACACACACACACTGCTCCAATAGCCTCACACCCACCCCAATCCCTGACACACAACACACACACACACACTGCTCCAATAGCCTCACACCCACCCCAATCCCTGACACACAACACACACACACACACTGCTCCAATAGCCTCACACCCACCCCAATCCCTGACACACAACACACACACACACACTGCTCCAATAGCCTCACACCCACCCCAATCCCTGACACACAACACACACACACACACTGCTCCAATAGCCTCACACCCACCCCAATCCCTGACACACAACACACACACACACACTGCTCCAATAGCCTCACACCCACCCCAATCCCTGACACACAACACACACACACACACTGCTCCAATAGCCTCACACCCACCCCAATCCCTGACACACAACACACACACACACACTGCTCCAATAGCCTCACACCCACCCCAATCCCTGACACACAACACACACACACACACTGCTCCAATAGCCTCACACCCACCCCAATCCCTGACACACAACACACACACACACACTGCTCCAATAGCCTCACACCCACCCCAATCCCTGACACACAACACACACACACACACTGCTCCAATAGCCTCACACCCACCCCAATCCCTGACACACAACACACACACACACACTGCTCCAATAGCCTCACACCCACCCCAATCCCTGACACACAACACACACACACACACACTGCTCCAATAGCCTCACACCCATCCCAATCCCAGCTCTGCAGAGGTTCCTCAAATCCCACTCTGCCCCGTGTCTTTCCACCCTCTGCAGGTTCCATCCATCTCACTTCCTAGGCAGGAGCCTTTAAATTCCCCCCTTCTTGTCAAAACCCAAACATTCTGAATAAGTCCTGCAATTTTTATCTTCCAGTCACTTAAAGAATTCCTATAAATACTCTTGTGCCATGGTCTAATAAAATCTATCAGGAAGTTCTCATCCCCAATTTCGCCCTATCCCCCACATTGTTTCTGCAGCCTCGATCCCCTGAAGTGCCTAAAACGCTGACACTGAGAATTAATTACAAGGCAGGGTAAATGCCATAAATGACTGCAACCATTTTCCAATCAAAACACTCATCAGATTGCTGAATCTGCTCATTATACCTCCCTCAGCAGGTTATAAATTCAATCCTGCCAGTGGTTACACAGACACTTAACCAGAGCTTTGATGAGGGCATCACCTGAGGTGATGGATGTGAGATGAGGGTAGGGTATCATCCGAGATATTCAGACACAAAGCAGCATTTTTAATGATAAAGGATCTACTCAAAGCAACACAAAGTATCAAATTTCATATTCTGTAACAGAAACATTTACCAAACCCTAACATGAGATGAAAGGAGGTTAAATTTCACATGTCCTATAAAGCAGTTCCACTTAGATGTGAATTTCTCCTCCTTTTGCACTGCTGCACAAATATTTAATTGCTTTTTCATATTGAAAAACAATTAAAAACCCAATGTAGAGGTGCAATTCAAGTTTATTTTTCAAGCGTAAAGTAAAATTTTTACACAGTTTCCATTTAAATTATCACAAAGGTTACTATTAAGTAGATAACCACATTGTGAAACATGGTTGTGGTTTAACATTTATATGCCATTAATGCTACTAATTAAAGATTATTAATGGTAAATCAGAAAATTCTTGAGTAAGGATGTAACTAGCTATAAATTTAAGAACTGCATTTAATCCCCTTAGCTTGTCCTTAACAAACTTCCACCAAACCACAACATTTTGGAAAAAAAATTGAAAGCAACCAGATAAGAGTCTGTAAAATATGAAAACATGCAATCAGAGGAACTTCCTTTATTTATAAATTTTTCTACATCCTCTGCTGGACCTCTTAGACTTCTGATTGATTTATTTTCATGGGCTCAATGGGGACAAGAGTCTGTAAGGATTTTTGGAAATAACAGTTTATTCTGAAAATTCCTACTTTTTTTTTTCCTGAATGTTTAAAAAGTTCGTGGAAAGATTTCCTGTTAATGAAGTGGGACACAGCAGCCTAATCACCTTGCCCTACTCAGGGGGTTTATTCCTCTCAAGATAGAATAGTCTGCTGTGTACATTTGAAAACTGAGGCTCTCTTCTGAAGTAATTCATATAAAGGAGCAGCATTGCTTCCCAGAATGCTCCAAAGAAAAAGAACCTCATGTTTGAACATTACTAAAAACAGAGGAGACACTCAGGTGCTTGACTGGTCAGTAGCTGACAGATGGGGGGAATGTGGATGTAGCTCACTGCCAAGCTTTACTCATTTAGTAGCAAAATTCGTGATTTGGACTCATTTTAGTACCTTTGGACACATTTGCTTTTCCTGGTTCATAACTGCTCCTTGAATGAAAGGATTCCTTTAGCACACCTTGCTTTGTTTGTATTGTCTATCACACACACGCAGCATGAGACAACGCCAAAATGGCTCGACCACAACAAAACATGGCTCGCTCCACAATGCACGGCCAGCCTTGGAATTCCTCCTCCCCTTTTGGGATACACCACATCCACACCTATCCAAGGCTTCACAGGGACTGCCGGGGGACCCAACCATCCACACCTCAAAGGAGATGAAGAAACAGCACATTGTGCTCAGAGGCCCCAGGAGAAGCCGGGCTGTGTCAGGTCAGCCGGGAGAGCAGATCCTGCTTCTGGGCTCAACTAAAGCCCCCGCTGGAAAACAATCCCAGCCTGGGCGTTTTTAACGCCGCAGCAGAGGTGTGAAGCCCGCCCCCCCCACTTCACCCTTTATGAAAAGCACACAGAGTGCAGAGCAGAGGCAGCACATACTGGGACACAAAGGTGGCTCCCCCGCTGTGGGGTGGGGAGGGCATTTGCCATGCTAAAGAGGAGCAAGTCCCGAGGGAGGAGTGCCTGCATGCCATATGGGTGCTGATCTAAAGGGGAGCACACAAATCATGTTATGGAGAGGGGCACGACCCAAAGGTGACCCACATCTCACATTGGGATGGGGTGTGGGAGGGAACCACAACCCAAAGTTGGGGTGCACACGGGAGAAGGGCTGTGACCCATAAGGAAGGAGCTTCCATCTCAGAGCAGGGGAAAGGTACACAACCCAAAAGTGCGGGAGCCTACAGTGGGAGGCATGAACTAAAATGGGGCCCACATCCCACACTGGGGGGCTATGGCACCGCTCAAAGGGGGAGTTCACACATGCGGTGGGAGTGCCTAGACCCAAGAAAGGGGGGCTGCACCCCACGCATCATCCGAGCAGAAGAGCCCAAAGGGACCCTGCCCCCACGGCCCCCCCCACTGCGACACGGGTGGGGGGCGCGCCCGCCAGGCCACGCCCCGCGCCTAAAGGGGCGTGACCCGAGCGGCTCGCGCAGCGGGGCTCCCCGGGGAGGGGGCGTGGCCTCGGCCGAAGGGGGCGTGCCCACGGGGGCCACCGGCGGGGGCGTGGCTCCCCTCCCCCTCACCGAGCGCAGGGGGTC
>VXBI01005970.1:686691-726177 GCA_013397375.1 Toxostoma redivivum | reverse complement strand
CAGTGGGGCGGGCGAAGCTGCGTGCCAGGCTGGTGGCCCTGGATGCGCACTGAGGACGAGCGCTGGGGACAAGCGGTACTGCACGCTGGAAACCGCTGGAAACCGCTTGTTTTTCCTGTCCAACTCTTTATCAGTCGATCTGGTGAGAGATTCGCTCTCCTCGCAGAGCTGTCAAAGGCATGGCGTGTTTCCAGGGAGTAGTTTCCTGGATTTACAGCCGTAGAGGAAGCCCTGTAAGAGTTGCTGCAGCATCACTCCCGGCTGGTGCAAACCTCCTTCCAGGAGGAAAGGAGTAGGCACCAGCCACGAACCTTTCCGTGCTGGGACGAGACAACTGCCACAGCCTTCCAGGAGAGCCCTGAGGACAGGACTGGCAATGTGTTGGACCTGTCTTCAGTGCCCTTCAGATGGATGTTTGTGGAGATTTCTGTTCCCTGCTTTTCTGAGGGCATCTATTCCACAGTGAAATGCTCTTGAACAGTCGAGTCCAGCAAGTCCCAGTTCCTCAGGGCTGGGGGTGAATTCAGAACTCATCACACAGGGAAGTGAAGTTGCTGAGAGGGAGGAAACAAGTTGGGATGAGACATTTGCAAATGTGTCTAAGGCTGAGAAGAGGATTTAAGTTTGGAAGAGAGGGAGGTAAAAGTCATCAGCTCACTAGGCTTTGGCGTCTGCCTAACTAAGCTAATGTCACTCATCACACATTGCAGTACCCGCTCATTTCCTTGGCGGGGAGACAGAGAATTGAAGTTCCTAAAGCAGGAAAAAGAAAAAAAAAAAAAGAAGAAAAGAAAAAACAAATCAATAACCTCCCAGTTCACCCCGGGATGGCTGCCCCTGGGAACATGCTGTCCCTGGAGGTTTGCTATTCTTTGGCTCATTCCCAGTAAAACTACTACTTCATTCCATGCCAGGATTGTGTCTGTCCACAGGGTATGCAGAGTCCAGAAAGCTCCTTGGGTTGCCCCATGTCCTTAGAGGGTCACTGAAGAGAGACACTGGGGACAAGTGCTAGGAGGAGAGCCAGCTATTCCCTGTCCTTGGACTAGTGGTCCTGTCATGGGAAGGATGCTCTGGAAGTCCAAGTCCATCCACTCTGCTCTTCAGCTCCCACCACGGCACAAGGGAAAAGGAGTCAAGGATACACAAGGAAAGCAGAACTGACTTGGACCTACATTGCTGCCCGATCCAGGAGTGAGAGGGGACCCAAAAAATGGGGAAGCCTGGCAGGGGACATTGATGCTGGAAGGAAAACACGTCTGTGTTTGCTTTCCTGTCATTAATTTTTGGCCAAGCACAGCCATGCAGACATCCTGACTGGAGGCCAGGTTCCCTGTGCCAGGGCCAGGACACTGCCAAACGCCACCTCCATGGCTGTCCCATAGGGTCCCATGTTGTTTGCTGGCACCGTGAGTGTTCCGTGGCCAAAAGTTCAGCCTCAAACTGTGCTGGGAGCAGAGGAGAGCTGGAGAGGTGGGAGAAATAGGTAGGGAGACAAAGTGCTGACCAAACAGGTCTCTGTGGGCTGCAGGACTCTGCTGCTTCCCCCTGGGGGGTTTGGCCTGGGTGTGATGAGACCCCTGCCCCTTCCCTCTGGGGACAGAATGGGACAGGCTGTGCCATTATGCCTGTCCCCAGTCGGGGTACTTGATGGGATGACCCCAGCCATGAACCTGCTCTGTCCTGCTGTGCCCTCAGGGTTACAGGGATCTTTAACCTGTGTCCATTCACCCCATGGGGTAAGGTCACAAACCAGTGAACTTCCATAGGGTCAATCCCAAAACTCAAGTGAGTGACATCAGTATTCAGGTGACCTCACACCCCTCAACCTCTGCTCAAATGCTGTCAGGAAACAGCAGGCACTGCAACAGGGGTCCTGCTGCAGGGTCCCTGCAGCCCTGGGCTGGTGTTCTTCAGGTCTGTGCCCCTCCTCATATCTCTTCAGGTGCCTCCCAGGCCCAGCTCAAACTTTGGACTTTCCTGAGTCTTTTATTGACTCTGGAATGAGCGTCAGCACAGTGATAGCGTGAGGATGGTGACTTTGGACGTGCCAGTGCCCAGCAGGCAAAGGGAGGGGACCCAACCCGGGGTGACCCCACACAGCTGTCGGACTGACTGCTTAATGGGGTCAGGACAAAACTGTGCCTCTGGCTTTGGCCAAGCTGGAAACAGCGGAGTTTTAAACCAGCTTCCCCCCCAAAACAAAACAAAATAGAGAGGAGAGCAGCAATCCCTGCAGGACCTGGGGTCTAGAGGTCTGGGTTGTGAAATCTCCCACTGGGACTGCTGGGGATGCTTCCAGAGCTGCTTGTGCAAATCCCTGTGTGGCAGCAGAGAAAGACCACCTCAAACCATCGGAATGATCTGGGCCGTGGTTAAATCAGGAGCTGCCACGGAGGGTGACAGTGACTGGGTGCCAGCCTCCACCGTGAGGCCCTCTTGTCACCCCACGGGGCCCTGGGGGAACTGGGAGTCCCACAGCAGCACCATGTGCACCCAGGAGTGGCCACAGACAGCGGTCCTGGGGCTGCGGGTCCTGGCTCAGCCCACTTAGTGTCCAAAACTGACCTCAGCACCCTCACCCCAGATCATGACCCCAAATATGACTCCACACTGACCTAAGCCCTGCTCCCACTGTAACCCCAACTCTGACCCCATGCTCGCCCTCATACTCACCCCCGAACTGCAATGCTGACCCCAAACCTGCCTCCCCTCTTGACCCAAGCCTGACCCCCACACTGACTCACTACTTGCACCCACTGTCACCTCTGGATCCTCTTCTTCTGTCCCCTTGACCGCTCCAACTCCGACCAACCCTGACCCTTCACCTTAGCCCCGGCCCTTCACGACGCTCCTTTCCCTTTAATACCCCCGTCCTGGGGCTGTACCACGCGCCGCCGCAGAGGGGGGATATCCACAGGCAGGCGCGCTCGCCGCCTATTGGCGGGCTGCGAGGGCGGAGCGTGTTCCCCCGCGCGCGTGCCCGGGTGGTGCGGTCCGCTGTACGTGCCGGCCGCGCCGGGGCCGCGGGAGCCGCCAGCGCCAGACGGGCCGGGCCGGCGGTGGGTGCGGGGACCCGGGGAGCGGGGACCCGGGACGTGTGGCTGAAGGAGGGCGCGCCCGGGGGTCCTCTGCGGCTGAGGGGGCGCTGAGCTCAGCCACTGGAGTCCTCTGTGCTGGGGAGAGGCGGTGCGGTATACCCTGGTGGGGTTGGCATACGATGGGGGCTTTTATTGTATTGGGGGGAGTGGTGTGACTGGTTGTTACTGGGATGATGGGGTCCCCTGTATGGCGGGTGAGTGGCCCCGCTGTTACTGTCGGGGAGCTCGATGTGAATGGATCGCTTCTTTGGGGACACTGGGATGATCAGAGCCCCCTGTTCACTGGGAGGTCAGGTGTGCGTGGCCATCCTGTTCCTGGGGGTTACTGAGATCTTTAGAGGTCCTTTTTATTGGAGAGGTCGGGGAGGACTGGGATGACCCCTGTTATCTACCCCTGTTATCTGGGGAGTGTGCTGTGATTGTCCCCCTGCTATTTGGAGAGGACCAGGATGACCAGAGCCTGTTCTCTGGAGATGTGACTGATCCCCTGTTATCTGGTAGGAATTGGGATGACCAGAGCCTGTCTTTTTTGGGAATGTCTGGTGTTGCTGGGCACCCTGTTACTGGGGAGACTGGTGTGAGCAATGTACGGGGGGCTGGCATGAGTGCCCCCCGTTTTTTGGGGGGTACCCCATCACACCTGTCACCCCGGGGGCTGTGGGGTGGGGGACTGACCAGCACCCCTGGCAGGGTGGGCAGCCTGCCCTGCCTTGCTTCTACAGCACTGAAGTGTGGCTCACTCTTACCCCATCCCAAGCTATTGCTGATTAAAAGCCTTTAACAGGCTTAATTTTTTGGCACTTCCTGCAGAACGTTATTCCCAGCATTTAATTGACACCTTTGCTACAGGCTGGGCTGTTTTGCTGTTGCTCCATCTATTTTACTTTATAAACTGCTGGGGTGTGGGAAGGCTGTTTGCTCCTGACTTTTGAATTTACTCACCTAGGGAGTGTGCTTGTCAAAGGAAATTATGGGAACCTCCTGGTTTTGGGAATATTGAGGCTGGAGGGGGTGAAGGCACCTGGATGATGATGATGGCAGTTAGTCATCAAAGTGGAATTGGTTCTTGGGGAGTTGTCTTAGTTGCAGAGTAAGGACTGCTGGTACAGCTTGGAGTGTGCTTTGTTCTGCCAGTGCTTAGACCTTGGGTTAGCTTTTGGAGTGTGAAAGGAAGTGGGAATGCTTAGTGGAATGTGTACAGAGAAGAGAGATCACTGAGACTCTCTGATATGAGTCAAATGGGTTTGAAATGGGTTTGTGCTTTTTCAGCTCTTTTTAAAAAGTAGAAACATATATCCGGCTGAGAAGCTGGAAAAGTGCAAGGAAGAAGGAGTCAGGTCTCTGAGTTGTGGAAGTGAATCAGTGATAGCGTTGGTGGGGACATCCCCTCCACAACAGAACTCCACACTTTGTGTGGGCTGTCGTGAGGAGCTGTGGGGTTTCATAATTTTTTTCCTTAGTGGGGTGCAGTGATGCACACATCCCTCTTGCTAGATAGAAAGGAATGGGCTTTCTTCCAATATTTCTGCAATTCTCTGAGAAATCCCAAGGAGCTGTTACACACACACAGAGCAGCTCTCTGATTAATCTGCTGTAAATGAGGAAATTGGTGTTTAGTCTGGGAGGGCTGCTGAGCCAGACCCTTCCTGGAAAACCCAGCATTGTCTCAGTACAGGTTTTTCTTGGGCTGGGTGTGCATGGCATGGAATGTGTCTTAGTTTTGCGTGTGGATGTGATGGTGCATGAGAACTGTATTCGCAAAACATGGAGCAGGGAGGATACAGAGCTGTGTGAAGAAACACCAATTGAGTGCTTTCTTTTAATCTTCCAGTGTGAAAGCCTTGGAGGTGAAGAGTGGGCAGGAAGGAGGGTGTAGTGTCACAAATCTGGCTTAACCCCCTGTTAATTAGTCCTGCTCTAATTGTGACAGAGAAGAACCTCTTCCTTGTCATCACTTCGCAATTACCTCCTGTTCAGTCAATAATTTCTGGGTTTGTGCCTCCTGGACAGCCAAATGCCTTTTGCAACTTTTATTTTGTTTCTTGCAGAGCAGCTGGAGGAGCACAGCAGGGCCATACAACCAAAACTCTCTGAACTGTCTCAAGGGAGACTTTCCCTGCTGCTCACCACCCTCCGTGCTGGAGCTCACAGGCCCCACCAGCTCGTGTTTGCAGACCCATAGGTGCAAGGTAACCCCTTTCTTTTGAATGTCACAGGTTGTGGAGCCTCTCTGGGTGCAGTTGGGTTTGGGGAGAGTGGCTGGCAGTGAGTGCTGGGACTGATGGTTTCTTTACCTATAGCAAAAGCAAAGTGTGGAACTGCCTGATAGAAATCCTGTTTGGTCTCTGCTCTCTCCTTTAGCTGTTGTGATATAGCAAAGTTTGTGTTTGGTCAGTTCTGAAGGACTGGGGAAAAGGCTTCCCTGCTCAGATCTATGCTCCTGCCATCTCCTCCCCTGGTATAAAAGAAAACCACCTCTGTGGTGCAGTTACCTCTGTGGCTGCTGAACTGGCTGCTGAACTTTGTTCCTTTGTTCTGTTGCCTGACGTAGACTCTCCTGCCTCTAAAAACACAATTCGTAGAACTTGCATAATTTGCTTTCCCAATGTGATCATTTGATCCCAGTGATGAGATTACTTTGTACATGCTATTGTAGAGAGTGAGTCACCAGCCCTGCAGTGACAGGTGCACCTCTGCCAAGATTGCTTTTTTATAGACTTTGAAATTTCATGGGTCAGAACAAATAATTACAGGCTACTCGTAATCTCTTGTTGTTTATCCCCGAGTAGACATTTGAAGTTAATTGCATGCTGCTATCACCCATGAAATCCAGAAAGACCAGAAGCTATCTCTGGTGGCTTCTGGAGGGCCACAAGTCCAAAGAGCTGAGTTTTATCCATGGCGGCAGATTATTGTAGTATTTTTGCTTAGTAATCAGTCTAAGTCCTCCAATCACTCCTTTGCAAGGAATGGAGATACTGATTTATTTATTTTCCTTTCTTGCTATGTGGAGTAGGAGATGATGAGGTTTGAAGCTAGAGATGGGGTTGGATTTTTCTCCTTGGTAAAATCTGGCTCTGGCAGTGCATGGGAAGTCTGCTGGGAAGATTTGGCAACCAGCCTGGGGAGTTGGTAGGTCTGGCTTTGTGGTGCTGGCAAGTACCCTGGATCTTGCTTGTGGTTGTTTATGAAACACATCAATTGACTCTCTTTCACGGGTCAGTGCTGCATCTCCTCCCTAACTCCAAGCTTTGGAGGAGCAAGTTGATAAAATGCCTCCAAGGATTGTGCAAGTCCTGGTTGTGTAACAGGACTCAATGCATAACTGCTGGAGGTAAGAGGAGCAGCTCCTCTTACAAAGGAATAAAAAATACCCTGTGTCAAGTATCTTCTCTTTGTGTTGATTCTGCTGGGCCATTGGAGAGCTGTGGTTTTTTCAGCTTGGGACTAGCCTTTCAGCCTGTGACCCCTGAGCTGTCTGATATCTCATGGTCATGTTTTGGGTATGGAATTGGTGTTCTGAGGTCTGCTGTGGCTGTGTGGGATTGAAGAGGGTTGGACTGGGAAGTGGTCTGTATTTCCCAAATAATTTCAAAAAGGTGAAGTCCAGGTTACATTGCTGACCCATGGCAGAGAGGGGGTTTTTGTAGGGTGATTGCACACCTTCCTGATAGGGCAGCCAGAGCAGGGCAGCTTTACTGTTGAGTTTCAAGAGATGCAGGGATGGTGCAGTAACACCTCCATCCCCTACAGCAATGTCTGAAAAGCTCTTACATTCTCAGAGGAAATTTGGCTTAAAAATATAAAATCCTGGCTCCTTACAAACAGTGCTTGGTTCTCTTGAAATAAATAAATCAATCCCCAAAACACACTGTTCCAATCAAAAGTCTTGACAATTCCAAAAACTTTGCAAGATCTGTTTAACCCTGTCCCTCTGATGTTCTTCCAGCTGTTGGTTTCAAAGGAAACCTCTCAAAAGAGACCAGCATTGGATGGTTTTGACTTTTCCTGGTGGAAGAGGTCAAAGTCTCTGGCTACTGACCCCATCCACAGGGCTCCTTTCCCTGTGGTGGCTGAAGGCAAAACCCCAACCTGTCACACCAACCCTCCACAAACTCAGGGTGAACAAACACCCTGTGGGGAGGAGAGGAACTTCCAGCAGCACAGGCTACAGCACTCCCTGAAGAGGCTGCTGAAAAAATGTAATTTTCCCTGTTGATCTTAGAAAAACATCTTCAGCAGGAGCTGAACCATGCAAAGTCCATGCCTGGATGGTTGCTCCTGAGGTTTTGCAGCCCTCTGAGCAGTTGTTTGCCTGAGAGGTGCCCATGGAGTTGGCAATAGGGTGGTTTAAAACTCCTGCGTTGTCCCTGCTCCTGAATATTGGTGCTGGTGAGACCCCTGTTCCTCTTCCAAGCAATTCCTGAAGTGTGGTGCTCTGGATTTTTCCCTTGGGAGGGGAGGCTGGAGAACAGTGTTGGTTCCTGGCGGTCACTCACCTGCCAGTCTCAGGTTTTGTTCATCCTGTAACCCTGAACTCCTGTTTTTCTGTGCTAGCTCACATTAATCTGTGAAGGGAAGGTGTCCAAATGCCTAAGCTGGGGAGATCCCCTATGCTTAAAGGCTCAGAGTCAGGTTTTTATCTGGTGAAAGGAAGTGTGCAAGTTCAGTAATTCTATCTTGTTTTAAGGCAGCTTGGCAAGCTTGGATTCATTTTTGTGTTGGATAATGCCTTAAGTCTTTTGGTTCAGTGCACTGGGCTCGCTGCACAGCCCCACCTGAGCATACCCTTAGCACAGATTTCCTTTCTGCCACAGTAAAACAATTCTTGTTCTCTTCCTTGTTTTTGCAGCTGCTCTGCTGTCCTTGAATAAGACCCAGGGGCCAGAAAACATGCAAGTGTGACACAGTGGAAGCTTAAATATGCAGTATTTCAAGATCCAGACTGACTGATGCACACTCTGTGTCTGTCCTGTGCCTAAAATAGAAATTTTGCTGATGTCTGAGCTGGTGTGTCAGGGTCTAGGTAGAAGAGGCCTTTCACAGTGAGAGTAACTTTTGTTTCACAAAAAAACCCCAACAGCTTTTGTGTTCCTTTGCCTGCTTGAGATGCTGCTGCAGCCAACTCCTCAGTTTGGATTGAGATTTCTAAGCTGGTGGAAGTGTGCAGAAGCACTTCCCTTGGTTTGTGTGAGGCTCTGCCACTTTCTGCCCTTCTTTATTGAGTTGGTTAATGGGAAGCTGTGGGAAATATGTGAGAAGAAAGTGATAGAGAGGCTCTAGGTGTAGCAATCCTTCACTCCTTTGGATGTGAGGGCCTCCAAGGGAGGCTGAAGGGGCAAGGAAGAGTTGTGAGGTTTCTCACTGTGCCTTCCTTCCCCACCCAGGGGCTCACCTGTATGATGATTCCCACCCAAAGCAGGGAGCCTGTGCAGATCAGGCCAAGCAGGGCCACTTTTCTGGCCAGATCAGCATCCTCTTGTTGATGGGAAATGCAATCTCTGTGTGGCAGAGCTGTGGAGAAAAGGCTGATCCAAGGCAGTTGTTAAATAACCTGGATCTGAGCGCCTGCTTCCGTGAACTGCTTTTGTTTTGGACAGGCCAACTTTTCCTGCCAGGTCTCCTTTTACTAAAAAGTAAAAAGAGCTCATTTGAGGCTGGCACAGGCTGATGTAAACAGAATTTCTTAGTCTAATTGGTTGCATTTTGTGGAGGAATAAGAGATCTGGTTTTGCCCCGAGGGTCTCCTGGCCCAATATCTCACACTAACATGCAGGAAGTCTTGGCTGCAGTGGGGTTCGAGGAGACCAGGCCCAGGAGCCTGGGCAGGAATGCCACCTCCACCACAGCCCTGCTGTCTCTGCTGCTGCTGCCTCTCCTCCTCCCTCCTGGGCTTGTGTCTGTGGGGCTCCTCTTCCTGACAGCCACCAGTAACCTGCCTGATGTCATTAGTGGGTGAAAGAGGAAAGCCCTTGGCTGATCACAAGACTGCATTCCTGTTTGTGGGCAAGTCCCTTCCTTCTCCTGCACTGCTGCTGCTGTGAGGGGTGATGGGATCTCTGTGCAGCTTCCTTTTGGTGCTGCCACACTGTGAGCTCTCCACAGACTTTGCAGACCTGTGAGAGGGCTATCCTATAGTTTTCTTTTTTCGTCCCAGATGTTTCAGTTGTTTAATTTCTATTTCCAGTCTTCTTGTTTTGCCATTGTATCTAAAGCTCAGGCTGCAACTCAGTGCTGTACAAAGAATTGGAGTTTTTGCTTGGTATTGTTCTTATTGTTTATGTGTCTGTTCTGAAGTTGAATTTTGGGGCTGTGCCATGATGCTGGTGGAAAAAATTAGTCTTTGATTTAAAACTGGGCTTTTGTAAGGCTTCTTCTCAAGGGTGATTGTGCCCCTAATCTGTGTTGTGCCATGGTCAGCACGAGAGAAAGGGCAATCCTTGGGGCAGACAAGGTGGGAAGTCTGGTCATGCACACCTACCTCTGCCTGGGGAATTCAGGATGGTCCTTTGGGGTCAGAAAGAGGGGTCTGGCAGTGTGGTGGCAATGGTGGCATCCCCAGCCACACAGAGCTCCCAACACTGGAAATGGTGACAGCTGCACTTCCTCTCTGCTCCCTAAGGCCATGCCTGTGCTGAGTCAGGGACGTGAGGGTCACTGTCACGTGGCTGCAGGGAGCACGAGTGTTCTCTCTACCAGCAGTGCCCCCTTGTCCCCTGCCCTGCCTGGCTGTGCAGGGCTTGCACTGCGAGTCTGAACTGGAGAAGGTTGGTCTGAAGGAGCTTTTTCAGTGTGTATAGCTGTGATATTTGCTAGACTTGCATGGATTCCTGTTTATGAGACTCTGGAGAGCAGTCCTTTGGTGAGTGTTGCTGGATGGGTTGTGTGGGCTAGTGGAGAGGGAATGGGAGCTCCAGAGCTTGGCTTGGCACCTGATGATGTGGTGAGAAAAGAGGGGATCTCCTTGCTGCAGGGCTGGTTTGGCTCTAAACCACTACCTGGTGTCCCTGCTGGTGTTGAGCTGAGACAGCCTGGACCTTGCTGTGGGCTGGGAAGGCTTCTCTGTCTGCACCCTGCTGAGCTCCCTTTGAATGGAGCCTGGCACTGGTGCCAGTGTCGGGCAGAGGGTGACTGGTGACACTGCACGTTTGTCACGCAATTCCTCTTTGGCTCTGTCACCATCGAGTCTTTCTGCACGTAAATCAGAGCAGAGGTTCCACCTGCAGCTCCTGTGCTTATCTTCAGGTGTCCAAAGGGTGCTGATGCTTGGGAAAACTCTGGTGTATTGATCACTCAGGGGGTGCAGCCCCTGTGCCAGCTGTGCCAGGGTTA
Organism: Toxostoma redivivum; assembly: GCA_013397375.1. Taxonomy (NCBI): domain Eukaryota; kingdom Metazoa; phylum Chordata; class Aves; order Passeriformes; family Mimidae; genus Toxostoma; species Toxostoma redivivum. The sequence goes on along the minus strand of VXBI01005970.1, from coordinate 715,744 downwards.
TGCCAGGTAGTGTCTGCAGGGTGTATGGGGATTGTGAAGATCCCTCTGGGGTGTTGGGCTGGAATCAGGGGCTCCTTGGTGCTGCAGTTGCACCGGGGAGGAGGGGATTGATTGGGATTGATTATCAGAGGTGGGAGCAGTGAGCAGCCCCAGGGCTGTGCTTGCTCAGCAGTTTTCCTTCTCCTTCCCCTCTCAGTAGGCTGACTCTGCACATCGGGGTGTGCTGAGGGTGCACAGGGCGGAGTCAAGCACAGAAATTGGTCACTCATTTTTGGGACAAGAGTCCCCAGGCTGCAGTCCTGGTCTGGGACATCCAACTGAGGTACTTGAAATTCATCACAGATATTACATTTTAAAAAAGGCTTCTTCAGTCTCAAGAGAGACAAATTCCTGCCCAGATTGCCAGTTTAGCTTCAAAGCCAAGGCGTTTTGTCACTAGGAGATACCACAATGTGACTTCCAGAAGGGGAAGCCTCCCAGCCACGTTTTATGATTGTGGTGCTGTGTCCCAGGGTGCTTTTGGGGACATCTGATGCATCATCTCCTGATGCAAGGAAGGAGAGTAAATCTCTTCAGGTTGCTGACTGCTTGGCCTTCATCACTTCTGTCTTGTTTGTTGTAATACTGTTTCTATATATATTTAAGCATTAACCCTGTGACCTTATAGCACCTTTAGTCTGTATGGAAATCGTGGGGAATTTGAGGATGTCTGGCACTGGGAGTGCTTCCAGTCCTTTTCTTTCCAAGTGTGCATAAGAATGAGGAACACATTTCACTTAATATGAGGATGGAATACATCTGTTTGCTACCACGGAGATGTGCAGAGAAGGTCCCTGATGATTTGAATTGTTGTGAGCTGCTATGTATCAAGAAAATTCACACATTCAGGGCCTGAAAAGCTGCACTAAAACACAGCATTGCTTTATTGCAGTCTCTCAAAATATTGTGACTTTTCTGTGTGGTGTAAATGCTCACATCTTGCAGAGACTGATGGCTTTGCTGTGTGCACAAACAGGGATCGAAGAGCTGCAGCCACCATTAAAAAAAGCCCCAGGGATATGGACATCTTGTCTTACCTTAATTGAAGATACAATAAACACTGTGGATGAAATGACCACCCTTGAAACTGCTGTCAGGGAAAGTTTTACTTCTGCATCATAAATTACCTTTTCATTTCAAAAACCTAGTTGGATTCTACCAAGGCCCTTCCAGAGAGTACAGGATTTCCAGGATAGCTAAATTTCAAGTAAGAGTCAGGTTTCTTCTCACTGGAAGTTAGTAAAGGATAATGTTAGTTAGAAAAGGATACTAACTTAGTATCCTTAGTGAAGTGAGTAAAGGATATGTATTTGAAAATGAGTTGCTGTGAACTTCTGGAAAACAATTGTTACAGCCAGCTAGGTGAGACTGAGATAAATTGAGGCATAATCTTTCTGTGCTGTGCAAAGTGAGTTCAGTAGTTCCTGAGTTATGATAACCCTTCAAATAGAGAAATGAAGCTTAATTTCATATCCTTTGCCATTCTCTTGGTATGTCTAAGCAAACCTTTTCCTAAGGATAGGGGTGGTGAAGGGAAAGCAAAAAGAAGAATCTGTAGCTGGAATAACCAAATGTCCAGGAACAGAGGGAGCCCAGCATCCAAATTAAAGCAGCTCTTGTATCTTTGTTCCATCACTAGGCCATGACCACCTTTCCTCCCAGGGTTAGAGGTCAGTGTGCTGTGAATGAAGAGAGGAGAGCAAACCAGGCTCTGCTCCATGCACCAGAGCCATGAACCTCCTGGAATGTTCCCTTCCCTGTGGCTGTGAGTGGGTGGCCTGGCTGCAGCTGCAGGATTCCCTCTGAAGCCCTGGAGAGCTGCAGCGTGGTCAAGGCAAGGAGATAGCACAGCTTCCACCCCCACATCCACCTGAGAGCTGCCTCCCTGAGGATGCCTCTTGCCAAGGAGCACTGCTTGGGAGAGCAGACCACCTCTGGAGGCTTGAGAACGCCAAACCCCTCTGCTCTGGGAGCTGAAACTCTGTCTTCAGCCAAAACTCATCACTGCGCTTAAAGCAGCAAAGCCATCACCTGGCTGAGGAGAGCACAGGCTTGTACTCGCCCTCATTCTTTGCCCACACAGGGCAGCTCATGAATATCCATGTCTGAGCTGTCTGGAGCTGGGAGTTGCTGTGGGCCAGGTGCTGCTCACCACAGGCGTGTCTGGTTTGGAGCTCTCCTCCACGTGCAGGTGGTGACAAGGGGGGGCTGCTGGTGCAAGGAGCCTTTCCCAGGGCTCAGCTGCTGCTGGCTTTGGTGCTCAGAGGGGAAAGAACTGCAGCTCCTGCCCTAAACCAGCTCAGCATGCTCTCCATCAGCCTTGGTTTTATTCATGGGTTCCTCTGCCTTATGTACCTTGGGAATTTCAGGGAAAGTGAGTGAAAAGCTGTTCTGAGGATGGTTTTACTGACATGGCCATCACTGCTCTGATGAGGGGAATTGCCCACCCTTGTGTAATTTGGGCAATGAAACTGCTGCTGAAAAAACCAACCCACCGTGCAGAGTCAGAGATATTTACTCTTGCCTGTGTCTGGGCACTGATTCCTCCATCTCTTTGCAGAGTTGGGCTGTGCTGTGCACAGGCAGCAGTTGAAAATCCCTAGGAATCATGGACCACTGGTCCTCAGGGCTTCATTGCCCTAAGATGTAATGAGCAGTTCAACTGATGAGTGAGATGGCAAGAACCAAAACCCCAAAACTCGGTGAAATGAAGGGTTGCCTGGCAGGTTTTGGCTGAGATTGACTGAAATTCCTACAGATTGGGTGGCAGAGGGGAAGAGAAGAGAAGCTTGTAATTAAAATTTCTGAGTTTTCATCAGGAATAAAAGCAATAAACCAGCAACATTTTTCCTTGACCAGCATATACCCCTGGTGCTGGTTGCCAGACCAGCTCCTTGCTGGTTTACTGGAACCAGATAAGGAGGAGAGGGATCCTCCTGGGAGCTGTGCTTTTTTGGCAATCAAGCCCCAGTTGTGGAGGCTTTGACTAACAGTTTAGTCTACAGTTGTACAGAACAGTTGTACAGAAGTAACATCCAGCTCTTGCTTGGCTCCAAGATGCAGCAGTGGAAAGCCTGTTTGCAAGGAGAGAGGACAGGGTGACCTGCCTGATGGAGAGGAATGTGCAATTTGCTTGTCTGCAGTCACATCACTTTTTTTTTCTTCCAACACCGTGCCTTGGTTTCTTCTGTGGGAACCTAACAGGAAGCTTTGCAGTGGAGTTATAATGCAATTATTTGCCAGGTTTTCCACCAAATTAAACTTCATGTGAAATTGAGCACTAATTGAGTTGCCAGAGTAACCACCCAGGGTCACTGCCAGGTGGCTGTGGACTTCTCCCTGTGCTCCTCAGGGTGCTTTTTATAGCTGGTGCCCTGTGGCACAGGGCTGTGTGTTGTCTGGAGCTGGACTTCCCCTGTGGGGGTAACAGCAAGGGGTTGATCTTTGCTGAAGGTTGTACTTGGTGTCCCTCATTAGTGCTCCCTAAGTATCACCTTACCTTTTCTTTCCAGCTGCTGAATATATTAGCATAACCTTCAACTTCAATCACTTTTATTTCAGCCATGGCATTTATCCTTTCCATCCTTCGACAACACCACCTCTCTGAGTCACTTTTCTGGGTGCAAGTTCAAATATCTGTGGTCTCCTGGGTTGGCAGGATGCCCAAGTACAAGGAGAGAGTCACTTTGCCCTTCCAAATCAAGTTTTGAGTTAATTATTTGTTTACTTGGACAGAGTGTGTCCTTGCATGGAGGGAAGATAATCTTGCCATCTGGATTAGGGTCAGAGGAATTCAAGCTTTGGCACAGCAGTGGGAGGGAGGGATGGATGGGTGGCTCCCCAGGGGAAGGACAGGGCAATAGGGCTGCTTGGGTATTTGAGGGCTGGGTGTTCATCCTCGTGTTATCACAGACTCGGGGTATGGTTGTGAGCAAGTCCCAAATCCCTTAAACTCTGCCTTGGTAAGTGTAAAGGAGTAATTCAAGGAGATGGAAATTAAATTGAGGGAGATCATGGAGGGGACTGGGAAGCCAAAGGCCCAGGAAGAGATGGATAATAAATCCAATCTGCAGTGGAGTAAATCAGAAGTATTTATCATGTGTGTTGTAATAAGTTATTGTGGGGATGCTCACAGGAGTTGGTGCCACAATCCTGCTGTGTGGTTTTTCAGCATGGCAGTGGGGCCAGGGTGTCCTGTCACCTTGTGGGAAGGAGGGAGGGAGCCTCAGATCTGTGGGGTGTCTGGAAGAGTGGGGTCATGGCTCAGTAACACCACAGGGGCTCTGTGGTGAGTAAGGGCTTTAGTAAAGGCTGGCCATGGGTCCCTGTTGAGTATTGCTGGGGTGTCAGTAGGAGCCTGGTTTGGCCCTTGGCTGGGATGTGGGGCTGCTCTGATGCTGCTGCCAGAGGGAAAGCAGAAATTCAGATAGATCAGCATGGATACAACAGGAATGGAAAAGCTTGGTGGGACACCTTGGGCCACAGAAGAACCTTACAGAGTTGTGATGCAGGGCTTCTGTCCAAAGAGTTGTTGGGCAGCCTTGTGCTCCTAAGGCTAAGTGTAAAGCAGAAAGCATTTCTGTCCCACGTGGCTGCTGGTTGTGAAAAATAAGGTTCACTGTCTTGGGAGAATTTAAAAGGTTTAATAAAAAGACAATAGGAGACAAACATAAAGCAAAGGGTTAAAACGGCCGGGTGCTTGGCATGCTGCCAGGAGCACCCCGCTGCTTCGGGAACTCCCCTTTAAATACGTTTTACAATACATTAATTTGTTACATATTCATAGGCCTTCATACATAGTCAACTGTTTCTGGGAACTGTTTAGCATGGCCACTCCTTGGGTCCGCCTTTTTAGAGCATGCGTGTTTCTTGCCTTGTGGTTTTAATCCTCTTCTTATCACCTTTTAATTTGGGTGGTGGTCCCGGCCTTTGGCAGCCGGTGAGTGTTGATAATTGTCGTGTCAGCTCCAGGGTCCCCATCACACGTTCACGGGCTGTTATTTCAACTAAGCGGGAAGTTTAAGCATACTATCTCTAAAAACTTATGTCTAACTTTTGCTCTTAGCAGAGAGACGAAAAAGAAGACCAAAAACTATATCCATATAGAAATGCTACTTTAACATTATACATATACATCCCAATACTTGCAAAGAGCCAACAACATGTCATGCACTTATAACATGGTACTTATTGTTTTTCCTTGCTCACAGTGCCTCTGACTGCCATGGGGGAGCCCAGCATGGACCCAACCATCTCTGCTGCTGACAGCACTGCACAGCAGGACTCTCTCTTCAGCATGACAGACGTGTTCCTCATCTCCCTCATCACTGGACTTTTTACCTACTGGTTCTTTTTCCGCAAGAAAAAGGAGGAAGTGCCTGACCTCCCCAAAATGCAGTCAGTGTAAGTAACAACTCTCAGGCTGTGTGGCATCAGTGGAGCTTTTCTCTCTTGCTTGTGGTGGGTTCTGGGTTCAGCTGGATTGTGGGAGGTCGGTGAGGGGGCGTTTCTCTGCCCTCAGCTGCTGTGTGTTCTGCTCTCAATGCAGAAATCCCAGTGGAAGAGCCAGGCTGCAGTTCTGCCTTACCCCACCGTGTGGCCCAAATTGGGAATTGGCCTTTCCTGAGCAAGGCAGGAAAGCCTCTGGCTGTACTTCAGAACTCTTAAGGATTTAATTCTCGGTGTGTTCTGATAAAAGTCATGTTTAGGTAAATCTGGAGAAAGGTGGGCTTGTTCCTAAACAGGTATCCTATTGACGATTTTAGCTTTGAAGGAAAGGAATAGTCTTGGAGATGGTTCCTGGGATGAGCTGCTTGGCCACTCCTGTAAAACGTGATTGGCTTTAGATACCACCTTATCACAGCAGTGGGAGACTGGGTTTGGAGAGGGAGAGCTTTGTTCCACCCCGTGTTCTGCAAAGGGCTTGGGGACAGGAATGAGCCATGCAGGTGGAGACCTGGGTGCATTTTGTTCCTTGTCTCAGTCACATTCCAAATTTAACATCAGTTTTCTGCTGGACTTTTGAGCTCATTCTTTGTTTCTGGCGTTGCAGGAGGTTGGGAAGTACATTATCTGGCTGGGAGGATTTTAAAGGGCAGCAGTGTCCCTGGCTGTGGTGCCTTGTGCAGATGGGTGCACACATGGCTGGCAGCAGCCCAGCTGCCTGTGCCTGCCCAGCATTACCTTGGGAATGTGTTCTGTTGGATTGCTGGGATGCTTTCCCTCCCATGCCTGCCAGCCAGGGCTGTGTGTCTCGGTGCATGTGGTTGTCTCTGGAGATTGTAAGAGTGGCTGTGCTGCAGTGTGCTGCAGTGAGAGCTAGCTGGGGAAAGGGCACTGTCCATCTGAAACTGGATCCTGGCAGGGCACACCCTGTTCTTGTGACTGATTCCACCTACAGCCCATCATGTGCAGCTCTTCCAGAGGCTGTGATGACCTTGCAGAAAAGCTTTGACTTCTGGTTGTGTGTTACCACCTTGTTCTGCTGCAGGGCCTTGGCACGTGGGCTTCCATCCCAGCCTGGCTGCAGGTCCTGGCTCTGAGCTGCTTCACAGGCACTTTGTTTCCTCTGTGGGGTCTGTGCTGCCTTCTCTGTCTCTGTGAGCAGTGGCTGGGAGGGAGCAACTGCTCCTTGTGGGAGATGTGGAACAGCAGCACCTCCTGTTGCTGACAGCCAGAGAGGTGAGGTTGTTCTACAGGTTGTCTCACACAACTGAAAAGTGTCAGCTAGGCAGGTGCAGAGTGAGAGGAGGCTGTGAAGTGGTTTTTCTCTGTATTCTGCTTCAGCCCTACTGTGGTCATTGTATCAAGCTGGTCCGAGGGCAGTGTGACCCTAAAAGCCAAGGCTGTGTCTGATGTCACATCTGTCCTTCAGGACAGAGACAGTGACTTCCTGCAGCTTTTGCAGTGGGATTTTATGGGATGCCTGGAACTGGGAGGAAGATGTGTAGGAAAACAAGCTTGGGTTTCCTTCCCTCCTGTAATCCTTGAATCTGGGGTGGTTTCCTTTCTGATGAAGAAGCAAATCAGGATCACACTGTCAGCCTCTGCCTGTGGCTGGCTGGATGTGGCAGGTGGGTCCCTGGGCAGGCAGAGAGGCCTCTGTGGAGCTGTGTCTGGCTGGTGTTGGAGAGCCTTGACCTTTAGAGGGGTTGCATTTCTGCAGCTCTGCCAAAGTGTCCTGAACTGCTTTGTCTGATGGCATTGGGTGATGATTTTTGTTGTGTAACATTGGCCCCCCAACTTCTTTCGTACTGGAGGATGAAGGTGCTGAATAACAATTCAGACACATCACAATGGCTGCTGCTTCTTTAGCGATTTGTTTGCAGTGCTGAAGAGTGCAAGCAGCCTCTCTGATCTAAACACAGCATCCAGCACCTCAGTGCCCTCCTGGGGTTTTTGGGAGCAGCACACCTTCATAAAGCCATGTCAGCTCAGCAGGGTCTGCAAAGGAAATGCCACTGCTGTTACTGCCCCTGATTGTGGAAGAGCAGATGTGTGGTTGAGGTGCCTTGCTCTGGATGACAGCTGGGCTGGGTTCTCTCTGTGTGGCCTGGAAATCATCATGATCTTGCCCCAGCAATGCATCTCCAGGTTCAGCCACAGCTCAGAGAGGGATCAGCCTGCTGATCTTCACCCTTAAGCCAAGGGGGGCTGTTTTCCTGCCTGAAGTGCCCACAGAAGGGACAGAACCAAGCACATGCAGTGGTTTCCCACATAAGAGGTGTCCCATACCTGTGATGTGTAACACATGTGTGTGGGCCAGGCTGGGATCCCACTGAGTGAGCATGGCTTGTGTTTTGACCATTTTCAGACTTAATTAAAACCACCAGAGCAGCCCTCCCTGCAGCCTGCTCTGCAGATGTCATTGGAGAGAGCAGCTCTGGATCGCCAAGCAGCCACGGCCACCACGCTTCCTCGCAGGGCCATTGCTGGGGAATGCAGGAATTTATTTTTGTTCTTTGGCTGCTCCTCCTCTGCAAGTTTCTCAATCACGGATTTCTTTCCCTTCTCCTGTCCCCGCTCTGCAGACAGTCATCCTGGGGAGATGCAGATGGGACAGCCTTTGGTATGCTGAGTGTCACCCTCTCCCTTCTCCCCCCCTCTTTAACATTGTTTGGGACAGAAACTGGCTTATCTCTATTCTGCAGCTATGCAGAAATCCATTCCCTTGTATTTGTAGGGCTTACTGTGGCAGGAATTGCTCTAAGTCCTTAGCCTGATTAGCTCTCTGCTGCCTGTGTGTGTGAGAGAGACCATCCCTAATTTAATTTAATAGGATCCTGAGGAAAACAAACTCCCTTTGAGCTGCCTCTGTAATGGCACTGCCATAGTTACCCGAAGCGTTGCTCACGCAGTGTCTGGAATCGTTTCATTCAGCTACAGCATCAAGCTTCTTTTTTCTTTCTTTTTTTTTTTAATAAAAGAATATACATATATATATAAGCAGCTGTGATATAAACAGTTTCCAAGGGAACGAGGCTGGGGGAGGGTTTTGTGTCCCGTGCCCTGCTCCGTGTGGATGGGAGAGGGACGTGTGCTGCGGAGGATCCTGGGAGGTTTCATTCTCCACTCCTAATTCCTTTCTGCCACTGCTGCCAGATGTTGCAGTTTCTCAGGACTGCGCAGATCCACTCAGTAACTTCCAAAGCCCCACCACGAGGATCGGAGTGGACGGCACCACTCCTGCTATGACCCGTGCTGGGACCTTTTGTGCCGGCTCTCTTCTCCTCAACAAAAGGCTGCCGCCTGGTTTTAACTCCCAGGAGGAGCAGAATGGAAAGGACTGTGTGCGTGTGGCTCCAGAGCTAAGTTAGAGCCGTCCCCCCACAGCTCCCCTTGCAGACACACGGCTGCCCTGGACTCTTTGTCTGCCTCCTCCCTGCCCTGCCATGGGCTGTGTGTACTCAGCCCCGCGGGAAGAGCCGGCCGTGGCCAGGTGAGTTACTCTCCTGATGGGCTGGTGGGATCCTTCCAGCTCCAAAGCTGGGTGGAGTGGGTGCCTCCTCCCTCTGCAGCAGCAGGAGAAGGAAGGGGAGAGGCTCTGCATGGAAGCAGGCTGCTCCAGAGGAGACCCTGCTGTCGCTGCTCGGTTTGTGTGCAGCATCCAGGCTGCATCCTCACTTCTGGATGTGTCTGTGCTTTCAGCAGGAAAGCCATGGGAACAGGAGCTTTCTGAGGGTGTTCAGCTAAAACAGACTTTGGTATTCTTGCTGAGCTGTTGGGACCCTCCTATCCTTTCTTTCTCCTGAAGCCAAAGTGCCAGAGAGCTTTGGGAGTCGCTCTGTGGGCTCTCACCAAGGGTGGGAGAGCTGTACAAGCTACAGAATTCACTCTGACAACGGGTTAATCCCCTTCCCTGCACCCAGTGCTTCTTCCAGTGCTTGTAGTTGCTACCCTGAGCTGTCTAAGCTGTAAGAGCAGCCCTTGCTGAGGACAGACTTTCTCTTCCAAGTTTCCCTGGCAGAGCAGGGAAAATGAGTGTAGTTTCTGCCTTTGGTGCCTATATGTTTTCACTGCTCAAATTTTCAGGCCACCTTGATGAAGCAATTTCAGGGAGTTGTGTAGCCTTTTTTCCAAAGCCAGGCTCATTATTTCTTCTGTATCTGAGCCACAGCCTGTTCTCCAGCACTCACTTAAGTGCAGGGTTGCCTCCTTTGAAAACGGATGAACTCCATGTGCTGCTCCCTTTTCTCTTCCAAAGGGAGGTTGTTGAAAGGATCTAAAAACTTTTCTTTTTCTCCTCCTTTAAAAGCATTTTGTTTAGTAGTTAATCCAACAGTTGTTTTAATTGGATCTCGTTTGCAGAGGGCAGGAATTAAAAGAAGTTCACCAAGGAGCCACAAACTAAGTGAGAGCTGTGTCTTGAGAACTCTCCCGAGCCCCTGTTCTGGCTGCAGCATGGGTAGGGCTGGGGCTGTTCCCTTAAGATATTTATGATATCCCAGTTCCCAACAGGGGACAAATGAAAACATGGGGAGACTGTTAACTGCTGAGAGAGCCAAGCAGGGGTGTGAAGCTCTCCTGGGAGCTCAGCTGCCTTGGGGAGCTCTTTGGGGTCAGCTTTGCTTGTCCTTTGTGTGTGCTTTGTCTTTTGTATGAGACTGTCAGTGCTCAGAGCTGTCAGGCCCAGTAATGGAGCTCCTTGATCCCTTGGGTACCAAGGGGTGCTCAAAGGGATGTTTTATGAACGTCCCCCACCCTGCTGCTCTGCGTGTGTGTGTGTGCTCTCCACAAATGCCTCAGCACATCCGCAGCATCCCTCCCTCTGGGCTACAGAGTTGAGGAAACTGTTAGCAAGCTCTTCACATTTTCGCATGGGCTGGAGCCAAAACCATTTATTTTTTGCCTGGAGGCTTCTCTCTTCCCACAAGAGACCTGGTCTTGCATTCTTCCACTGTGGAACAGGAACGGGTCCCACGTTCGTCTCTGCTACCAAAGTTTTGGTGAGGAGGACAGCAAGGGAGCTCCTGTCCTTGCCTGCTCTGAGAAGCTCCCAGCACCTAATCTGACTGTAGCTATGGTCACCTCTGCTTGTGAGGCTCCCAGGGTCCCCAGGGCTGGGCTGTTTTCACTCCATGACGCTGAAAATCCAAAGATGTGCTAAGGATAGCAAAGCTCTTCTGGCTCCCTCCCTAACAGGGCAGCCACAGCAGTGTGAATCCCCACATCCATGTTTCTGGCTCTGCTGGGTTTGTCCCTCTGCCAAGCTAGGGAAAGCCATGTCCATTCAGTAATGCAAAAGTTCTGTGCAGGGGATCTATACTGGGAATGGGAACCTGGCATGGAACGAGCTCCCCAGGACTCCCCAGCTCTGGGGCTCATGTCTGGCATGCTGTTGTGAGGCTGAAACAGCTGATTTTTAGCCCTGTTTGACTTCAGGTTTGGGGGATGTGCCCTGGGGAGCATGGCTCAGGGCTGACCCTGCCTGCCCACGGTGGTGTGGGAAGCAGGGAGTTCTCCATTCCCTTCTTTCAAACCATGGCTCGGCCCCTGAGGCTTATCTGGAGACCTGCTCCTATGAGATCCTTAAATCTCTCAGAGCAGTTGATAAAGGTTTCCTGGTGGGCAGGGCTGGGTGCCTGGGCTTTTCCTGTGGGAGGATTCACTGATGGGGGTCGGGCAAGAGCTCAGCATTTCCCCTCTGCTCCATGGTTTAGTGCAGAAACCCTGTGGTTGAGCAATGGCCATCCCTGTGACAGGATGAATAACAGTGGTCAGTGGAGATTCACACCCTGTTGGGCAACTTTCCTGAGGCCTGGAGGCCACTTTTCCCCTGCTTGCTTATTCCTGACCTCAAAAATGAATGTGCTCATCTGAAAAGAGGTTCCTCCTGTCTTTCAGAGCAGCTCCAGTGAGAGACAGCAGCTTCATTGAGAAGATGAAGAAGACGGTAAGCTACTTGTTCTGCCTCCAGGTAGTGCTGGGAAGGTGGGGGAGCTCATGTCCATCCCAGTTTCCTCTGGAAACTGTCAGCAGGAGGAGCTGGTTTGGATACAGACACATGCCTGCTGCAGAGAGCATCCAGAGGAAGGCTGTGTAAGCAGCCAGGAACAGCTCTTCTAGTCTGAGAGTTGTTCTTAGAGAAGAAACTAAAGTGAAAATTCGGTGGTGGAAAAAAAAATAATGTAACATGAGATCAAAGTCAGGAGGGAAATGGCAGAGACTTTGAAGTCGTTGGCTGGCAGTTGTTTATCTGTGTGGTTGGTTCCCAACTGGCTGCCTGTGGAATGGGAATTGTACACAGAACTGTCAGCTTTTGACTCTGCTGGTCTGAACACAAGAGGAAGCAGAGGAAGAAGCAAGGACTGGATGCATTTTCCATTTTACTTCAAAGTAGCTGGCTTGCAGCAGAGCAGGAGCTCTGGTGCTCAGGCACTTGCCCAGAGCCTTTGGCAAGTTCTGCATTCTCATCCAGGGTGTTCCCTGTTTCCAGGAGTCACGCTACAGCCTTGTAGTTGAGAATAAATCTGGAGGGTTTATTCTTTGCTTTGGGTTTTAGTCTGACCTGAATCTCCCCTCTGAGAGTGGCAAGAGTCATGTTCTCATTAACAGCTCAGCCTTGAGTTTTCTGCCAAGCCCTTGCAGTCCTGCACAGGCGCAGACTCCTGGTTGCCTTTAGGTTGCAGCCCAGGATTCCTGATCTCAGGCATTTCCTTTGTCTGTGCTTCATCCATGCATTTGCCAAATGACTAATCACCATTTAAAAGGGATTTTTCTTTATCCCCAGGGCCGAAATATAGTGGTTTTCTATGGTTCCCAGACGGGCACAGCAGAGGAGTTTGCCAATCGCCTCTCCAAAGATGCCCATCGCTATGGCCTCCGGGGCATGGCAGCAGATCCAGAGGAGTATGACCTGGTAATTTAGCCCTGAGCAGCCTTGGGATAGTAACAAACTTTCAGTGCCCCCTAAAAAAATCCAACTACCCTGGCTAAGGCACGGTTGTGTCATTTAGGAGAGAAAAGATCAGCCTGAGAGATGCAGATACAGGCTCGGTCCTTGCCATTCTTAATCTCCTGCTCCTTTAAAGCCTTGCATGGAAAATCCCATTGCTTTTCTGGTGGAATAGAAATACTGACTTGCAGTCCAGTGAGGGTGGTTGCCTTTATTTTCCCTGCCATTTTGGGTGGGTTTGGCCTTTCCCAACCTCTTCTGTAAACACACTGTGGGAATAGGAATTACCCAACAGCAAAGGTGTGGGATTCTTGAAGATTCCTCCTTTCCTCTGGTTGCAGTCGGACCTGAGTCGCCTCTCTGAGATTGACAAGTCCTTGGCTGTGTTCTGCATGGCCACCTATGGAGAGGGGGATCCCACAGATAATGCCCAGGATTTCTACGACTGGCTGCAGGAGGCTGATGCTGACCTCTCGGGTCTCCGGTTTGCAGTAAGTGCCCCCATTGCAGTTTCTGTGTTGCATTTGGGCAGGAAGGCCCAGAGCCCTCCAGAGTGGCTTGAGGAAAGGCCCAACACGATGTCTGTGCCTTGTACATCTTGTCAGGGATGAGGTCACTGCTGTCTTCCTGCCCAGGCTCTGTGGACATTGCAAATTTACATCTGGAGGCTTTGAATGCAAATGTCAGACTTCTCTCTCCACTCCCTAAATCGTGAGGGTTTCCTGGTATAAACAGCCCTGCAGGCACTGAATACAAGTCTGTAAATGAGCTACAGGCTGCTGCTGCTCTTCAGAAGCTAATTGAGCAGCCTGGGGCCAGATCTTCTCCCACCAATTAAATCACTTGGAGGAGTGTGTGGCTCTTCCCGTGCTGAGCTGAATAACTGGCTGAGAAATAACTACCCTACCTAAACCCTGGCCAAATTCCTTAGGCAGCATAATATTGCAAATGAGAATAAAATCCACTGGTGGAGATGTGAGGCTGCTCTGTGTGAAGCAGTGAGCAAACATTTACCGTGTGGTTTGTGGGAGGCAAAGGCCAGCAATTGGTCTCCAGGCAGTCAGATTCTTACTGGTCCCACGTGGAGATGTGCAGGAGCTCTTGGAAGTGCATCCAGGCTCAGGGGAGGTGCTGGTGCCTCCTGACCACACACTCTCCAGCAGTTGATTCTTGCTGGGGAGCTGATGGGGGAGCTGGGAGAGGTCTCACTGTCTTTCTTTTGCATCCTATGTGGGGTGATACCTGGCCAGAGGATATCAAATGGATGGGGAAAGTCCACCTCCTGCTTTTCTGTGCTCATGAGTGTTCCTTTCCAGGTCTTTGGACTGGGGAACAAGACTTATGAGCACTTCAATGCCATGGGGAAGTACGTGGACAAGAGACTGGAGGAACTTGGAGCTCAGCGCATCTTTGAGCTGGGGCTGGGAGATGATGATGGCAAGTGAGTGCCTTGGGCTGAGGGGCTGGTCAGAGCTGGCTGAAACCATCTTGGAAGGGACCTTGGCAGGGAATTGGCTCCACTACCAAGGCAGAAATAAACTCCACAGGGCTTGTTGTTGGGATTGACATGTTTCTGAGTGTGTGTGTGTGCTGTGTCTCCCACAATCAGCTCCCTGTGCACAGGGAGTATCCTAAGGGATCCTGTGTCTGGGAAATCCCACATCAGCTTTAAATGCCCATGGGCACAACGGGAGCAGGCTTTGCAGCCTCCTCTGCCTTTGCCCAGCCTGTGTGGATAAACTCACCCATCCCAGTGAAGGAAGCAGCTTAATCTCCTTGGGAGGTGTTTTATGGTGGGAGGTAGCAATTTTCCAACTCAGACAATGATATTTTCTTTTTTTTTTTTTTTTTAACCTCTCCGTTCACCTAAGCACCTTGGGACATTTCAGCAGCCTGTGGCTCTACCTCTAAGGTCTGCAGGGCCTTGTGGGAGGGATATGCCATGTATGGAGGGCTCTGAGCCTGGAAAAATAAACAGTGCCAGGTGGAATCATGACCTTTTAGGAAGGTCACCTCATGCCAGGAGTGGACAACAGAGAGCTAAGTTTTTTAAGACTGAGCCTAAATAACAAAGCCTTTCTTGGCAGACTTGGAGAAGGGAGAGGTGTCTGGTGTAGCCACAGTTCCCACTCCATGCTCTGCAGGCTTTTCCTCTTGATCTGTGGGTGTGTGGAGATAACAAAGGTGCCTGGGTCTAATGCAAGTGCCTTTTCCCACAATGATGGGAGGAGGACCATAGGGATCTCAGGTGGCTCCTCTGGAAATGGGTTATTGACTCTCTCTTCTGTCCTGGCTAGCCTGGAAGAAGACTTCATCACCTGGAGAGAGCAGTTCTGGCCAGCAGTGTGTGAGCACTTCGGGGTGGAGGCTACAGGAGAAGAGTCCAGGTGGGTTTGGGAGCAGCCCCTCTTGGGTATCAGATACTGGCCACCTCTGACTGGTGGCTGTGCTACCTTTCCTCTGCACTGTTCCCCTTCTCTGCATTGCCTCTCCTTCCAGACTCAAGTGGGGCACAAGTGAAGTATAGCAGGGAGTGGAGTGTGGGGCTGTTTGGCCTGAGCCTGTGCTGACTGTGAGGCTTCAGGAAGGCTGAAGGTTCCCCTTGCTTGGGCTTTCTGCCTAGTCCCTCATGTCTCAGAGAGGTGGAATTTGCATTTGTTTTTGAGCTGCAGCAAATCCACCAAAGGAGAGGATAGTTCCAGCTGTACCTTGTGGGTCCCAGTTTGACTTTTTTTCTCTTTTCTCTCCCGTTTCCCCCTCCAGCATCCGGCAGTACGAGCTGGTGGTGCACACAGATGTGAACATGAACAAAGTCTACACGGGGGAGATGGGCCGGCTCAAGAGCTATGAGAACCAGAAGCCGTGAGTGCCACCCCCTGGGCAAGGTGTACCTGGGGCAGGTCTTGGCTGGTGGCTCCTTGGTTTTTCTAGCAACAGCTGCACTGCCATTCCTGCAGCACAGCAGGTCTCTGCCCAAGAGAAATCTGCTCATATCTCCACTGGGACTCTGAGATTCCTCAATTAATGAATCATTCATGGTGAGGAGATGGCTGTGTCACGTGTGCTGCTTGGCTGGTACATCCACAGCATCTGTCCTGAGCCATTCCTTGCCTGCAGTGGCCAGTGCATGATGGCTGCTGGCAATATTACTGTGGAGAGATGAGCTTTAAACATTAATTACAGCCTGAAATGTTTCTTTGAGATGTGACAGTCCCTCCAATCCAGTTCTCTGTTATGTGTCCTTAATGGGACGGAAGCTGTTGACTGCTGGGCTGTGCTGAGAAGGAGAAGGATCTGTTTTCTGTGCCAGTGTGGGGAGCAGCAGGATCATAATTTGGTTTATGCTGTGGTGCAGTGTGCTTTGGAACAGGAACCAAATCTTGGGAGTCTGCTCTGGAGTCAGAGGGAACATGCCTGGATACAAGGAGAGAACCCCAGAACACCCTTGTCTTTCCTTGCAGCCCATTTGATGCCAAGAACCCCTTCCTGGCTCAGGTTACGGAGAACCGCAAGCTGAACGAGGGTGGAGAGCGGCACTTGATGCACCTGGAGCTGGATATCTCCAATTCCAAAATCAGGTACTTCCCTGGGGGAGACTGCTTCTCTGTCTTGTCAGGAGCAAAGAACAGGGACGTGGCACCAGCCTCATCCAGCTCTTCAGAAGGGGACCTTGCTCCTTTACACTGCCCCTTTGGGTTTCTGTAGCAGATACTCCCTGTCAGGACTTGCTCCCAGCTCTTCCACTGCTTTGGGTCCATCCCATCCCACATCCCTTTCCTACCTGAGCAGTCTCAGTTGCAGGAATTCTCTAGAAGTCACTCAATAAATGAGAGGGCAGCTGAGCTGTGAGAGAAGGGAGAGCTGGGGATTGCTCTTGCCTGCATTTGCCTGGTTTAGGTGTACAAGCATAGGGGGAATAAAACCCTGTTCTTAAAACCCTGTCACTGGCTTAAATTCCTTGAATTGTTAGGAAGTCATGAATCCAGGTGGCTTAACATAACTGCAGAGGTTTTGAGGAGCTTTTCTCTGTTCAGTTGGGAAATTGACCTGTCCTTGTGGAACTCTGGCAAAACTGCTGTTATCTGGGAGATCCCTTGTAAAAACCCTAGGAAACCATTATCCCACAATGCCACTGCCAGTGTCACTCTGTGGATCCTGATGGTGCAGGTCCTGTGCATTAGAGACCTCAGTGCTGTCCTGCACCAGCCCCCTTGTCCTCTGGCTGAGCTGCTGGGGGTGGTCAGGAAGTGGTGCAGGTGTTCCATGTGTTCTCCTCCTGCTCTGTGCCAGGTATGAATCTGGGGACCACGTGGCTGTGTACCCAGCCAACGACTCCTCCCTGGTGAACCAGATTGGTGAGATCCTGGGCACAGACCTGGACACTGTCATGTCCCTAAACAACTTGGATGGTGAGTATGGATGACCCCTGAGGGTCAGCAGTTCTCCAGGTGTGGCATCTGTCCTTTACCCTCAGATCCCATGGGGCACCTTCAGATATCCCACAGCCCTTCTCAGTGTTGTGCTGTTTTAGCAGGGGCTCAGAGCCTGCTTGCTGAGATCAGCAGAAGCGGGTCAGTTGTGAAATGCGCTTAGTGAGCCCATTCAACAACAAATTATGTAACAGCACACTCCTAATTATGGAGCATCAGCCCACCAGAGCATCCCTCAGCAGCCCTGGAGCTCCTCAGGGCCCTGAGTGTGTGAGATGTTCTTATTCAGTCCTGGGAGGAGGCACAGGCTTGGGGACTGAACTGCCAGCAAGGAGCACTTGTGCTGATCTGAAGAGCTCTTCCTGGGTAGCATTCCCAGCAGAGCCAGCCTCTGGCAGGAGGGAGAAGGCAGCTGCTGCCCATCCCACTCCTGGAGCAGCACAGCCAGACCTGAGGCAGCAGATGTGCTGGCCCAGAAATTTGAGAGAGCTCCTGGTTTCTAGGGAGGAAGTGGATTTAATGCATTCCTGGAGCCTGTGGCCCCCTGTGCAGTGTCCTATGCTGTCTGGCCTCATGCTGTCATTCCTGTCCCTTACTGACACCTCTCAAGGCTAACCAGAATGGCTCCAGCCTTGACTGCTGGCACAGCTGTGTGGGGCTGATAGAGCCTAAGGACATTTTTGAGGCCAGATCTCATGGAGGTGTAAGTGCCTGAGGCCAAATCAGCCATGGAGGGCAGCCCTCTGCTTAGCCTGGGGGTTTGCTGGGCTGTGCATGCACATCTTGGGGCAGGAAGCCCACTGGGGAACACAGGGTGTATTTTTGCTGCTAAACTGTCAGGCAGCATCTGTGAAACACAAAATGGGCTACTGGGAGATGGAACTGCCTGGGGAGGGAGGTGATTCAGTGTGGAGCTGGGGCTGTTCTCTCCTCCCTGAAGCCCACTGTGCTCTGTCTCCAGCCCTCACTGCATGCAGCAGCTGGCACAAAACCCCTTAATATAACAGCACAAGGTGGATGGTTTTGAATTTATCTTTCTCTCCCCACTTCTCCAGAGGAATCCAACAAGAAGCATCCCTTCCCCTGCCCCACATCATACCGGACAGCCCTGACTTACTACCTGGACATCACCAACCCTCCCCGCACCAATGTCCTGTACGAGCTGGCTCAGTACGCCACGGACGCGGGCGAGCAGGAGCGCCTCCGCAAAATGGCCTCGTCTGCTGCCGAGGGCAAGGTGGGGACACTGCCCTTCCCAGCTGGGCTAGGGGAGCCCCAGAAGGCACCCAGAGAGCCCAGGGGATGTTTGCCAGCCGTGTGGAGAGGTTGTGATGCCTGTGCCCTCCTTGCCTGCAG
Organism: Toxostoma redivivum; assembly: GCA_013397375.1. Taxonomy (NCBI): domain Eukaryota; kingdom Metazoa; phylum Chordata; class Aves; order Passeriformes; family Mimidae; genus Toxostoma; species Toxostoma redivivum. The sequence goes on along the minus strand of VXBI01005970.1, from coordinate 697,525 downwards.
GCGCTGTACCTCAGCTGGGTGGTGGAGGCCCGCAGGAACATCCTGGCCATCCTGCAGGACATGCCGTCCCTGCGCCCCCCCATCGATCACCTGTGTGAGCTCCTGCCCCGCCTGCAGGCCCGATACTACTCCATTGCCTCCTCCTCCAAGGTGGGTGTGGTTCCAGCAGGGAATGTGGCTGTGGAGGGGCTGCTTCAGCTGCAGCTCCCCTCAGCTGGGAGCTGAGCATGGGGAACTTCTCCTGGTGACATTTGCTATGAGAGGGGCAGATTTAGTGATCTCCATGCATGGAGTTATCCCAGCTTCCCACAGGGTCTGGGGAGAGTCCCACACTGCAGCCAGCTGTGCCCTGATACCACCACACTCTCTGAAGCCCTGCTCCTCTTTGCCCGTTTGCTTGGCAAGGTGGCATTTTAGGGGCTGGTCAAAAGTTGCTCTTGGCAACCTGCAGGGAAGCTCAGTGGTCCCGTGATGAGTTGAGGACAAGACAGAAGCCCCACGAGGAGCACACAGGAAGGAATAGCTGTCCCAGTGTTAACATGAGGTTAAACCTCTCCCCATTCCTGAGCACAAGGAAGCAGCATGGGGTTGCTGGGGCTCCTTCTCTGCCTGGCTCCAGCATCTCTTCCCTGCAGGTTCATCCCAACTCCATCCACATCTGTGCTGTCACGGTGGAGTACGAGACCAAGACGGGCCGCCTGAACAAAGGAGTGGCCACCAACTGGCTGAAGAACAAGGTGCCTGAGCAGAACGGGAGCAGCTCCCTGGTGCCCATGTACGTGCGCAAGTCGCAGTTCCGGCTGCCCTTCAAGCCCAGCACTCCCGTGATCATGATCGGGCCGGGCACCGGCATCGCCCCCTTCATCGGCTTCATCCAGGAGCGGGCCTGGCTCAAGCAGCAAGGTGAGTGCCCAGCAGCTCCCCCAGGAGCTAGACTTGCTGCAGGACTCTGTGGGGCCAGTTGGTGCCTCCAGGGTGCAGCTTTGCTGCTCCTGTTGCTGGTGGGCCCAGCCAAAAGCAGAGTGGTGGGGCAGGGTGAGCAGAGCTGAGTGGTTTTGTCCACAGGAGGATGCTTTGTCCTTCTCTTGGCCGCAGAGGGTGTTTGGGGGTGGACAGATGTGGGGCACTTCTCTGACCTCTGCCGCCATCATACCTCCAAGTAACCACAGTCAGGTCACTCAGACTCTATTCTAAAGCTTGTGGCTGCTTCTGGGAATCAGTCCCAAGCTTTCCCTTGTAACCAGAAACCATCTTGCAGTCTGCAAGCCCAGGGTGAGGGAGAGCATGGGGTTGGGGGCTGCTGGGGGTGTCAGGACAAGGGGAGGGGACAAGGCTGGGGCTGGCAGGGCCCAGCTCATGGGGGCTGTGTGACCCTGCAGGCAAAGAGGTGGGTGAGACGGTGCTGTACTATGGCTGCCGCCACGAGCGTGAGGACTACCTGTACCGGGAGGAGCTGGCCCGCTTCCAGAAGGAGGGAGTCCTCACCCAGCTCAACGTGGCCTTCTCCAGGGACCAGGCTGAGAAGGTACCACACTGTTTCCCCCTGCCACTTGTTCCTGCTGCCCACCATCACCTCCATGGCAGGCAGGAGCACCCCGCACTTCCCTCTCTCCCAGCCTTGCCTTCCCTATAGTGTGGTGTGGGGGCTCTGCTCCTCTCTCCTCACTCCCACCTTGTTTCCTGCCAGGTTTATGTCCAGCACTTACTGAAGAAGAACAAGGAGAACGTCTGGAAGCTGCTTAACGAGGGGATGGCTCACATCTACGTGTGTGGGTAGGTCTGGGGACAGCACGGGGATCTGGGGGCAGTGTTCCTGTTCTCAGAAAAAGGACTGTGACTCAGTTTCCCCCGCTGTGCATTACAAGCCCTGGGAGGGTTATGCTGTCCTGGGGGCTGGGCTGAGCACACCCTGTGTGTGCAGGGTGGGAGGTGACAGGGCTCTGGGGCTGGGCTGTGGTGTCTCACTCGTGCTCCCGTTTGCAGCGACGCCCGGAACATGGCCCGGGATGTGCAGAACGCCTTCTACGAGATCGTGTCCGAGTTTGGGAACATGAGCCAGCCCCAGGCCGTGGACTATGTAAAGAAACTGATGACAAAGGGCCGCTACTCGCTGGATGTGTGGAGCTAAGAGAGGGGCTGGCGGGGCCGGGGAGAGAACAGGTTCCCAGGCATGGGCCAGGGGAGCTGGCAAGTGCCTGCTCGCCCACTGCTGCTGTGGGTGACAGTGTTGTCCCCAGCCCACGGCTACCCCATTGTCACTCCCAACCCTTCCTGGGCCTCAGCAGCCCCTCGGGGCAGGCTGTGGATCCAGAGAGTGTGCAAAGGGTTGAGAGAGGCACGGGGGGTAGCTCAGGCTGCTGTCCAGGAGCTGTGGTGCTACCAGCACCTCAGGGTGCACCCCATGGCACCAGCGTTTGCCTTGAGGGACATCAGGGACACGGCCACTGTGGGACAGGAGGGATGGACACTGCCAGGGAGTCTTGCCCTGAACATGAGGTGTTGCCTTATCCCCGGGGCTGGAGCCCACCCTGGCCTGCAGGGACAGCAGAGGGGTGGAGGGGCTGTGCTGGGGCTGGGATTGAGGCTTTGCCACCCCTGTTTGCCCAGCTCTGGGATGTGGGGCTGGCAGCTGGCTCTGGGCACAGAGCTGTCCCATGGCCCCACCAGCATCTCCTGCTCCATTCCCGCTGCCCACCCTTGCTCCAGCACCTCTGGAATTCAGCCGGTTTGGGAGGCGGGGTCTCAGCCCATAGGGGCCCTGCTTGCTCCCTGGGGCCCGGCAGCTCCCCTGAGCCCAGCCCCTCCCTCACACCGTGAACGGTCGTTTTTTAAATACTGTTTTTATTTTGAACATCTTTGTGATTTAAGCATGGAAAAAAAAACCAAAAAAAAAAAAAAACCAACACAACCCCCAGACTTTCAGGCTGTCTAATGATTGTAAATTATTTAAATACATTTGCCCTTGGAATAAAAATACTGTGTCTGGAGTTTGCTTCCTGCATTCTCTCTGCTCAGCCAGAGGGAAGAAGGAGGCAGGAGGAGCAATGGATGATAACCAGGAGGAAATTTGGGGATGTGGTGGCAGCTCTGGGTTTGGGCTGAGCTGGGGCAGCCCTTCCCCTGAGTGCTGGGCTGTGGGAGGGGAGGGAGGAGGGCAGTGGGGGGCTCTGGACTGGGGTGCAGCTGTGCCCAACCTGCTCTTTGGTTCTTCCAGAGCTCCCAGTGCTGGTACAGGGTGTCTCTTCCCCACCTCCAGAAACACCAGGGTTCTGCTGGGCTCCCTGGGTGCCCACAGTTCTGGCCACAGCCTGTGCAGACTGGGGTGCCATGGGAAGGAGCCCCTGCTGCAGCCCATGCTGGTGGAAGGGCACAGGGAGATGACTTTCCAGAAAATCATGGGCTCGTTTAGGGTGGAAAACCCCTCCAAATCATTGAGTCCAACCCTTAACCCAGCACTGCCAAACCCACTACTCAGCCATGTCCCCAACTGCCACATCTACATGGCTTTTACACCCCTGCAGAGATGGTGACTCCACGAGTGCCCTGGGCAGTCTCTGCCAGGGCTGGACAACCATTTTTAGTGAAGACATTTTCTTGAATATCCTATCTAACCCTCCCCTGATGAAACCTGAGGCTGTTTTCTCTTGTCCTATTGTGACAATTGTCCTATTGACCTCCACCTCCACCCTCCTTTCAGGGAGGTTGTGTCAGGACCCACTTCCTGATGAACCAAAGCCAGAGTGTGGAAGCTGTTCCCAGACTGTCCCGGTACCCCGGGGCAGCTCCTTGCCTTTATTTTCACACGTGCCAGCCCAGGGTGCTGCTTGCACAGCTCCAGTGTGAGGCCTGGACCAGGCTCCTGCTGCTCCCACCCCTTCCCTGTGGATTGAAGGAGAGGGAGGAGCTGGGGCACCTCTGGAATCCAGGGCTGTGCTTGGAGTGACCAGGCTGCCCTGGGTGCATGGCTGGGGGGAAAAGGGGGAGCCTGTAGCACCCCAGGAGCTGTGTCATGCAGTCCCTGGATGCTGCCCTGTCCCACTGGGGTGGGAGCACCAGCATCTAGAGAACATCCCAGTAGAAGGGAGGGGAGTGGCTGTCCCCAGCATCCTGCTGTTTGGATGTGGAAGGCAGCCAGGACAGGAGGTGCAGGGTGCTCCTGACTCCAGGTGAGTGACTCCAGCACGGATCCAGCCCCGTGGTGAGCACATGGACTGTCCAGGAGCAGGCCCCAAACTCTGTGCCACACCCGGGCCTCCAAGGAATGGGGTGAGACACCAGAGTCCGGACGGAATTGAGGAGGTGGGAATAGGGGATGGAGCCGGTGGGAGAAACAGTCCAGGCCCCCACACTGCCCCACTTCAATTCTCCTTCGTGTCCTGGTTCTTGTTCTGAATCTTCTGGTGCACGACACGGAGGGTGGTGAAGAAGTTGCCCAGGAAGAGGATGAAGAAGGGGATGCCGCACATGAGGACCTGTGCGGGAGAGGCCGGAGTCAGCAGGAGGGACCTGCCTGGGGCGATCCCCCCCGGGCACTCCCAGGAGCCTCCTTACCTGCCACTCCTTGCACTCGGGGTGCTGGATCATGCGGAACAGCGTGATGGCGTTGTAGAGCTGCCAGAACTGCAGGACAGAGGAGATTCAGGGCAGCTGCTGCTTTCAGAGGCTCAGCCCAGGCTGCTACCCCGGGGTATAAACCCCACCCCAGCCTCGTGTGGGGCAGTGAAACCCCATCCAGGGCCAGAGGGCTCCTTCCCAGATATCCTCCCTGTTTCAGGCCAGCTGGAGCCCAAGGGCCATGAGGAAGCCTCAGATCTTTGGCCATCAGCCCCAAGGATCTGATCGAGGAAGGACTCGATCCTTTGCTGCAGCAGCTCAAAGCTGGAGCTCAGAAGGGCTTTGGAGAGGCTTTGGAAGGGTTCTCACTGCAGCCCCTCTGCACCTGAGCACTCAGCAGAACCAGCCCAGCTTCTTCCCATCTCACTTCCCCAGTTGTGGAGGTGCTGGTGCTTCAGAGGGAAGGGCTCAGCCTTATCACATGGCTGTGGCAGCCTGTGGGGTCTGTGCCATGTCCAGGCCACTGAGCACAGTTGGGAATGTGGCACATCCCGCTCCCACCCTAGGATCTGGAATCTTGTAAGGTCTGGGGCATCCTCACCTGCCCAAAGAAGAGGAAGGGAAGCAGGAACGTGAGGCCTCTCCACATCCAGGACTGGAAGCCCTCTGCAAAGGATGAAGATTTCTGTGAGGAGCCAGAATGGGCTGGCGGAGAGGGGATGGAGCCCAGCTCCTCCAGACATGGAGGACAGGGAGGCTCCGTGCCCACACCATGCCTGGCTGAGGAGGTCCTGCCATTCCAGCCTCACTGTGGGCACTGGAGGGGGCACAGTGGCAGGGACTCCTAATCCAGCACAGGGCTCTGGGCTCTGGTGGAGCTGGAGGGATGTTTCATGTCTGAAGGAGCTTCCTGGGGAAACCTGGGATGCCCAGAGCCACATCCACTGCCACCTCACATCCTGAGGTGATGTGAGGCCAGGCTGGTGGTGCCAGCAGAGCAGGAGGAGGTGGACAATCAGCCTATAGGGTGGTTCTGCCCCATAGGAGATGCTGCTCTGGGAGCTTTGGTTTGTAGCTTTTACTGTTCCTGCTACTGATAAAAGTGACCTCAAATCCAAGTGTCACCATTTCCTTCAGTAGAAGCCACAGCTCCCAGTGAGCTGAGCAGCAGCCTGGCATCCCACTCACCCACAGTCAGGTCCATGTTGTGCCTCTCTCCCAGCGCTCGCAGCCGGTACAAGCACCCGCTCTGGTAGTAATACTGCAGGAACTGCACAAAGCCTGCAAGGACAGCATGGCTGCTGTCAGCAGCTGCCCAGGGATCCCCTCCCATCATCCCACAAAGGCCACCAAGGCCAAGGGAACTGCCAGGTGAGCTGAGAGCTGTGAGCAGCTACAGCCAGGTCTCCATGTGCTGCAGAGCTCTGCAGGCACTCTCAGCACCTGGGGGTCAGTCCCTGTCCCAGCACACACAGCAGCACTTACTCTGGTACATGGAGAAGGAGAGAAACTGGTTCCTGAACATCTGGTACATGAGCCCATCTGGCCTGTGGAGAGATGGTGCTGGCTGGGGGACGTGGGGCTGGGAGGGGACACCAGCCCTGCCTGTCCTACAGCCCCTATGGGCCCTTGGCCAGAGCTGCCCACAGCCCAGGCAGCCCCCCATGGGACAGGGGACACAGACTTACCACGTCAGCATGACACCTGAGAGGAAGGTAGAGATGTAGTGATGGAAAACCCACCAGCCTTTGATCCTGGAGGGCAGACACAGAGAAGCAGTGTCACGTCTGGAGCGTGAATCCAGAGCCAAAGGCACCCTAGAGAGTGGAGCAGCCCCAGCCACCCCACAGCTCCCAGGGCTGGCTGGGAAATGGTCCTGAGAGCAGGACCCAGAGCCTCGGGGCTGGGCAGCACCAGGGCCCTTCCAGCTCCACCTTCCACCGCCTCCACACGGGAGGTTCCAGGTTCCTCCTGCCCTGCTCCTGCAGCTCCCAGCAGGGTTTGCCACACACCCTGAGTAGGAGGGAGCTGCTCCCTGTGATGGGTCCTAACTCCCCCAGCCCTGCAGGGAAAGCCCAGCCCCTCCCCAGGCCCAGGGGACTCACTTGGAGCCGTTGTTGATCAAGATGCTCTCACGGATGGTGAGGGTGCAGTAGTACCACACCAGCAGGAAGTTAAAGACAGCGTCTGTCACCCTGGGTCACACAGAGCAGGGTGTAAAGGCACTGTGACAGCCCGTGGGACACCCACCCCCAAGGGAAGGGACCTGCTCCCCACCACCCACCACGGCCACGGTGGCCACAAAGGCCACCCCACCTCCAGGGCAGTGTCCAGGTGCTTTACCAGGACCTCCTGTTCAGCTCTGGATATTCCAGGATGGCAGAGAAGGACAAGGGGACTCTGGGAGGAGAACTCTGCTCAGCACCAAACCAGACTCACCTGGAGTTGAGGAGGAACCGACAGGAGAAGGAGACAATGAGAAGGATGATGGTGAGGTAGAGCTTGAACTTCTCGTACTCATCTTTATATGCAAACCTGCAGGGAAGCACAAGGACAGGCTTGGAGCAAGGAGGCTGCTGGAAATTTGTGCCCTCCCATCCCATCTGGCTGTAAAATGCAAAAGTAAAAGGGTAAAAGTGATGTTCTGTTGGGAACCTCTGGGACACACTCAGAAGAACCTTGCCTTGGGGGTATTTCTGAAAGCAGAGCACATCAGGCAGCTCCCACACAGCTGGGACACATCTGAGCACCCCAAACCACCCCAACCTGGTGGGTGGCCCTGGTGGGGGAGATGGGCAGATGGGATCTGCACAGATCTCCAAGGGGAACAGAGGGAGAGGGGAGAGGCTGCTGGCAGGGGAAAGGTTCTCAGGGGCCAAAACCAACTTTTGGTGTTTCCTCAAGGGAAGAAGAGGGAATTATCCACTGTCTGTCTTTCCTGGAAGTTCCTAATACAGTGGAAACATGGACATGGCTTCAGTGAGGATCCCATGAACCTGTCAGAGCTAATTGTCCATCCCAGCCCAGTGGCAGGAATGGGAGGGGGAACCAAGAATTTGGCTGATTCTTGGGAAATGATGCAGAAAACAGTTCAGGAAGGGAATCTACACCAGGTGAGCCAAGCCCCATGTCAGCTCCTCAGCTGTCATTCCTCGTGCCAAGGGGATCCCAAGCCAGGAAAATCAGAGGAGCAGTGAGGAGGGGCCTTACTTGGCCTGTTTGCTGAGCAGTGTCACGTTCACATTGCCGAGCACCAGACTCAGGTACAACCTGGGGAGAGAGCAGAGCCTTAGGACAACGACCTGCCTGGGGACCTGTCCCCTCTTGTGCCACCAGTGGGGCCAGGGATGAGCCCCCAGGTGCTTCCACCTGGAGCTGCCAGGCACAAACCCTCTGGAATCCACTCCCAAGGGCAGGGGGCGGGAGGGGGAGCACACACCCCACCTCCCGCAGGCACTGGGGTGTTCACCAGGGCTTCTCCTCAGGCACAACCACTGCCCAAGGGTGGCTGATGGCCATGAGCAGGCAGGGAGTGAGGGGCAGCACTGCTGGCTCCTGCCCAGGTGTCCTTGGGGAGCCCAAGTGGAGCAGCACAGCTGTGACACCGCTGGGTGCAGGGTGACAGCTCTGGGTCTGTGCCTGCAGCATTACAGCCACAGGGATGTGGAGGGTGGCCCTGGTGCCCCAGCCAGAGCTGAGGTGCCTTCTCACCCGTTCTTCTTTGGCAGATAGGCCTCCATCTCAAAGAACACATTCTGCCTCTCTTTAATCAGGCTCTGGGTCTCTTGGATGGATGCTTCCTGCTCGGGAGTCGCCTGCCCCTTGCATCTGGGGAGCAAAGACAGGCACTGGCATCAGGAGAGCCTCTGTAACATGATCAGCACGTGCTGGCACTCCACAAGTGACTGACTCGGACAAGGACACCCCAAGGACAGGGAAAGTGGATGGGAGGCAAGTCCACAACTCCACCTGCAGGGCGAGCTTCCCTGTCAGGCTGTGATGTAGCTTAAGAGAAGGGAGCAAGGTGAGGCCAGATGGGTCTCTCACCCCTAGGAAGGATGGGGAGAGATTTGTGCAGGAGCGGAGCAGTTCAGGGTATCTGCAAAACCCTTGCAAGCTGTGAACTGCAAACAGGGCACAAATCAGGGCAGAGGAAAGGGAAGATCAGCCTCCCCACAGCACCTGGCTGCAGAGAGGTTTGCATTTGAGACATGAGGTGAGCTCAGCAGCCCTGTCCTTGCTGCTCTCCCCTCCCAGAGCACTGACTCACTTTTTCAGGGAGAGTGACAGTTCCTTCAGCCGCTTCTTCTGCCGGGCGATGGAGCTGGAGATCCCATCCTGGAGCTTGGTCAGCTCCTCGAGTTTCTGCTTGTACAGCTTGTGGTTGTCCTGGGAAGGAGAGACCAGCACACATCATTAGAGCTGCCTGCCCAGCCCCCTGTCCTTGGGCCGTCTGTGATGCTTTTGTTAAAAAATGTCCTTAATTTCATCTGTGCAGCTGCTGGGTGAGAGGAGAGGTGGCTGCAGAAGGCCCAGGTGTGTTTGGGGACAGCCTGCAGCCAGCCCTGCTTCCATGGGGATGCCCATCCCCAAGCCCAAGCAGGCTATCCATGGGATGTTCCCATGTTTGGGACACCAATGACTGCACACAGCAGACAGGAAAGACTTGGCAATAAATGCTGTGTGGGCCAGGGTACAGCTGTGGGCCACTCAGAGCAGTGGCTTTGGGTGCTGGGACAGGATGAGCAGCTCTTGGTGCCTCCAGGTCTCTCAGCTCTTTGCTTTGGGGCTCCACCTGAGCACCCCTGGGAAGCTGGAAGGAGCCTGGCAGTGAGCTGAACAAAGAGGACGGACTCACAGCAGGGCTGCAGCCAAGTGCCCAGTGACCCAACCATACCTGGATAAGGCTGAATGCGTTTCTCCACTATATTTAGTAGGGAAAGGGGAGAGCTGCTGGATCAATGCTGCTGCTTGTCCGGGTCAGCAGGAAAACAGCCTCACCTCACAGCAGCCTGAACGCCACCTCCAGCAGGGAATTACACTCTGCTCACAACAACCCTTGGACTAGACCTTGGCACGAACAAGTTTTAACCTCTGTAGCTCTTATCAACCACTTGATCACCAGATCTTAAAAGTTGTTCCCAAAGGAGAAAGGTGAAACCGAGAGCAGAGGAGGGAAACTTTCCCTCTGGTGACAAGCAGTGAGTAGCAAAGAGGGAACGGATCCCAGATAGTCCCGGTTCCACAGCAGTGATTTATGTCCCTGATTTATCCGAAGACACTCCCTGCTTGACCATCAGGCTTTCCTGCTGCCATCTAGAGTCACCTCCTCCTGGCTCTGGAGTTAACTCTGAGCAAGTGGCTTTTGTGACAAGTCCTTTAGCCGTGCCAGCATCCGAGCTCCCTGCTCGGAGACCGCCTGGATGAGGAGCCAGGGCGGGAGGAGGTGTCCAAAGGGAAGGGCCGGCGCTGAGTGGCTGCACTCAGGGTTCGAAGTGGGCGACCCGGGACATCCACGCAACCCTTATGGAGCAAGAGGAGGTTTCTCAAAGCCTCCCTTGCCCCAGATCTGGGCACAGCAGCGACGTGTCCGCAACAACATCCGCTTCACCCCGCTCCCGGGGGAAGGAGGGGGAGAGGGAACGGGTGCAGCTGCAGCCCAGTGACCTGAGCGGCAGCAGGAGATGCTTGGCCAACCTTTCCCTTGGGTGACCCTGTGTGAGCTGAACCCTGCCCACTCCTTCTCCGGCACGCAGCGCCCTGGGGATTACACAAAGCAGGTGGAAGCACCTCTGACACCAGTCACCTTCCTGGCACGGAGCCCCCGCCAGCCCCGCCGGTGACAGGGGCTGGCAGTGGGGACAAGGCGCCTGGCTGAAGCGTGCCCGGGTTCCGGGAGAGCTGGGCTCTGCTGGCCGCTTTCCCTGCGGGGCCGGCCGGCTCCGGGCTGCCCCGAGCCGGGCTGAGAGGAGCGATAAGGACTGAAACGGCATCTGCGCACCTCGTCCGGCCGTGCCACGCCAGGCACTGCCGCTCCCCGCTCCCAGCAGCAAAACCGGGACAACTGAGATGTCCACGCCACGTCCACGGCGGGCTGGGGCATCACCCCGGGGTACCCCGCTCTTCCCGAGCTCCGGCACAGCCTGGCACCCCTGCCCGGCTCCGAAACGCTTTGCCCCACGGCACAGGGCTCGTACCCGAGGGCAGGGACACGGGGGCAAAGCGCCCGGACTCCAGAGGGGAGAGCCCGGCTGCCCGCGGTACCCGCTGGGGATGCTGC